>JAPMUY010007577.1:5000-45000 GCA_026901105.3 Galaxias olidus | reverse complement strand
GGAGCACGAGGAGGAGCCATGGAGGCGGAGGCTACGGGACCCTGAAATGAACACACACACACAGGCTGTTAGATTTGTGGTTAGATGTAGATTTTGAGCAGAGTTTTTTCCACGGCACCAGAGGGATATCGTGTGAAGTCAGCACAGGCTAGCTTGAGTTGTTGACGTTTTCATTACGCTCATCTACACATCTCCTAATCATTTGAGAGCTTATGGGATTGGAGCAGAGAGCAGGGACTCACACTCTGGCTCCAGGTCAGTCCAGTGGTGTGGTTCTGTTTGATGTAGTTCTGCAGGTCAGTCCAGATCGACAAATAGGCCTTCACCCAGTCCACGTGTTTCTTGTCTCTGATAAAAAGACCGAAATATGTTTAGTTTGTGTGCATTTATTTCTGGAGCAAACTTCCTTAACACCAGAACATTATCTTTCAAAGTGAAGGAAATTGCAGCACGCTGATCATACATTAAAAGGGGGAGGATTCAGCAAGTTAGCACAAGAGCCAAGTAAGAAATATATCAGGATGCTGTGATACAACAAAAGAGCTGCGAGGCAGGAGAAACAGCAGCCAGATAGAGTACAAAAAGCCCCCCCCCCCTCCCTTCTTACTTTTCCTTGTAGTCCTTGAGGACCCGGTTGGTGTAGAACATGGCAGCATCCTGCATCTCTTTGACAAAGGGACCTGGCTTTGGAGCCTGGAGAAGGGAAACAAACATATTTGAAAAAAAAGAAGAGAAAAGAAGATCCCTTCTTGGTACCTGATGACTTGACAAATGTGTATTTAAGAATAAGCTAATAAACAAAAAAATCATCCCATCTGAAATTGTATTTGTCTCCCGTTGGCCTCACTTAAGGGAATTTGATGTCAAACTTCCTCAAGTTTTGTTAAGAATTGGAACTGTAATTCAGATTATAAACAGTGAGGCATTGTTAGTCTTCAAATGGCAGCCAAAAACCTGCCGGCTGGTCACAATGGAATGCTGTGACAGAATGAAAGACCGTCTGTGTCCGACCTCTACACATTTAATTAACATACACTGACGCAGACTCACAACAAGCCATCACACCCCCCCCTTACCATGGCGACCCATCCGAGAGCGGGCACACTCTCACTGACAGCAGATAGATGGTTGAAGAGTGGCGAGGAGCGGTTCTGCTCACGGAATGCCTGAACCTGCTGGATCACCTTTGACACAGGAGCCAGGAGGGCTGTCAGTGCTGCCTAGAAACAAGAGAATGGACAGTCTGTAACGTCATAACGACTATCTATGGTTACAGATACCTCACAACGACTAAGTCTTTCAGGAGATTGAGGTGGTCTAAAAAGAGAACCCAAACTCCTTGATGTTTTATAAACCATGCTCCTAAACAGCCATAGAGTTGACCATGCTCCTAAACAGCCATAGAGTTGACCATGCTCCTAAACAGCCATAGAGTTGACCATGCTCCTAAACAGCCATAGAGTTGACCATGCTCCTAAACAGCCATAGAGTTGACCATGCTCCTAAACAGCCACAGAGTTGACCATGCTCCTAAACTGCCATAGAGTTGACCATGCTCCTAAACAGCCATAGAGTTGACACTACAAAGTGTCAACAAGGCTGGAACAAATAATGGAAATAACAGTAACAATACTGCCCTAAAAAGGCTTTGGCTTCAATTTGACTGGCAAGAGGATTACATAAATCAGCAGGCTTTGTCACTGAAATAGTTTGGACTAATTCCTAAACCAGTAGTTTAGCTGCCAATGCATCAGTTAATAATAACAATTACACCCTCTGTTAAATGAAGACTAAATGGTGTTTCAGAGTCAACCATTTAAGGTGCTGCAGCTGTAGTCCTTATCCATTACCATAAGGTTTATTGTATTTCACTTGTCGCTATGAAATTAGTTGTACTGATTCATTGACTAATTGACTGCCAGTGTGACATTTTATTAGCTACCCTTTTACCCTTTACTTTTATGGATCAATAGTTTACATGTTTATACTTGCCCTTTAAAGACACCAATAATATCTCTAATCTGTTGAGCAAATACTAGTCTGCAGCTAAGCACAGCAATTCTAACTCTCATATAGTTGAACTTGGACTTGGGACATAACAGCCGTAATAAAAGGGACAAACTCACATCAGAGGGCTTCTGAGAGCAGCTGGAGGTGACAAGAAGCTGTCTCTGGCAGGAAAACGCCTGCTTCATCATGTCCGCCTGAGATAACAAGGGTTTGACAAGGGGACAGCACGACAGAGATAGGAAGTGAGGGGAAACAGAGGGAGAAGGGCACAGTTGACCAATGTACTAACCAACAAAATACTTTTTTTATTTTTTTTGGTCAATGAATTAGCATTGTTCTCGCATTGTAATTTGGTTTCTTCCTCACATGTTTCTGGACGTCGCCCCCTATCTGCTGGCTGAGGGACATGTACTGGGCCACGCTGCCAGAGATGATGTGGTCGTAGGCTTCCACGTACGCTGAAACAACTACAAGAAAAGGGTTCAATAGAGGACAGATCAAGAAAAACCAACACAATCATAGCTATAACTTATTTTAACTGCTTTAAGTAACATTTGAACCAACATTGTTGGGTATGGGAAAAGGCAGCGTCATTGCTATACGGGACAGTAAGACCCTATTAGTGAGGTCACCTCCAGAGCCCCCTGCAGAGCCACCCCCGCTGCCTCCGGAGCCTGATACGGCCTCCAGGCGGCCCACAGCCACTTCCAGTCGCTGCACCAGACCTGCCAACTCTGCCATATCTATGAAAGACAGGGAAAGAAAAACAAGGATAAGGGGGGATGCCCAAGAGGAGGGAAGATGTTTTTAAAACTGTGTTTGAAACACTTTTCTTGTTTTCACAGAAGTAACTTTTTTTTCTTCACATACCATTATTGTGACTTCGCTTTTCCCGTTTGTAAATTCTGTTCAAATATTTTACTATTACAGTGCCCTCACCAAAGTAAAAAGATAACATCTACATACTTTGCCCATGGGAATATAACCTGACAAAAATCCAACTTTGATGAAAGCACAGTTTGTTTTAGCTTCCTTAAGTGAATCGTTGATGAGAGCATGAAACAGAGATGTGGACGTTATTCTTTTCTTCATGAACTGTCTTGCTGTTTTCCTTAGCTGTTTGCACTGTCACTGACAAAGAGTGACCACCAGGTGGAGTATTGCATTTTGCTGAACATTATGTTCCCTACTCACAAATAGCCAGCCTTGAGGATACAAAGTAAGGAGTGGAGAGGATCTGTGGAGGGCATGTCAATACCTGCTCAGAAAAGGCATGCAGATGATCAGACTGCGCCCTGTGACATTTCTCTACCGTCTAGTCTTATGCTAGGAATTTCTTCCAGACATGTTTTTGGAACTTTTTATTCTTCCAAAGGACAACACAATATTCCATATTAATAACAATTTAACAGCCATACTGTAGCATGCTTTGTCTACTATAAAGAGTGTTGAAACAAACAGAACTGTGTGTGTGTGTGTGTGTGTGTGTGTGTGTGTCTGCTTACACACACAAACAATGCAAAATCAATTAACCAGTCACTGGGTTCACCTTTGTGACCGTCTCTCCTGTTTTTAGCTGCTGTTGAGTCAGAATGAAATAACTTGCTTCAATCACTAAACAGGGATTCATTTAGGAAGGTTGGCTCTAGAGCAGCGTTTCCCAACTGGTGTGCCGTGGAATTTTGGGAAAGTTACATTTGTGAAAGATAAACAAATCTTTTCCATTGAGTTTGATTCAGTTTTACATCTGGGTTGTGCCGCGAAATAAATAAATTTATACAAGTGTGCCGTGGTGTTGGAAAAGGTTGCGAAACGCTGGTCTAGACTGTGTACACAATCCTCTTCCCTATCAAAAGCATATGATGACAATCCTCTTCCCTATCAAAAGCATATGATGACAATCCTATTCCCTCTCAAAAGCATAAGACGACTACAGTCACTAGACTAAACCAAAAGACTGTTCACAAACGCATCGGAAGACATAACACTATAAGGCTATAACGCTAAGAGTTATGACAAACTAACAACCTACAACTATGGTACTACAGATGTGTTGTTTACTCTATTTAGTAAAAAGCCTGTGTGATACAGACACACCCTTATCCTAAATGTTGCTTAATACTGTACTTTAAACTGTGTCAAGTAAGGGGTCAGCCCATAGATATCAGAATCAATTTATTTTACTTCCTCACTACCAGAGCTGTGGTGTGACTAAACGAGAGAGAGAGAGACACACACACACAGAGAGAGAGAGAGAGAGAGAGCGAGAGAGAGAGAGTATTTTCCCTGTGTTGCACTACAGGATGGACAATGAACAAGGACCTGAACTGATAGAGAAGGAGGATTTCCCCAGTTTTGTCCCGGGTTATTTATGAGTGTAATGCTGTTTTACTGGGATTGTTGGAAATGCTCCAATTCCTGAGCACTATTAAAGTTTACTCTATAGAGAGCCGCTATCAGGAACGTTTTCGCGTCCGAAGTAAACACATTAAGGTCTAGCCTAAACTAGAATCTCTTGAAAAGCTTCCTGCTGCTAGACCAATAGTCACGTAGTAGTGTGATGTAGGCACTACGCAGTGCCAGGTGACAAGACAAAAGTAGGATATTTCATAGTTTCGCCACAGTAGCAATAACTTCAGCAGTACAGTAAGGGGGTAAGAAGGTGGAGCCTTCTGTAATACTGCGGAATAAAAAGGAGGTCAATTTCGCTTAGTTGGCAGCACTAGGACTGGCAGAAAGGCTGGAGAAAGCTACTGTTCTTTCCCAATGCGCCTTGTTCAGTTGGCTAGCCTCAAACTCAACAAATCACACATTCACACACACACGAATATAACACAAGCTGTCGATGGCTAATTAGATTGGAAGTCAGCCGAGACATCGGAGGATGCTTGCCCACGAAGCGAGATGCCAAACTAGACTAGGTCAATGTGGTATGCTAGCAAGCAAGCTAAGACAGACGTGGTACTCAGTACTGTGTGTATCATCTACTGTACTGCTACGCAAGACGTTACTCGTTAAGTTGAACTGATCGATTTTATGTTCTAATAAACATGTATTACTATTACACATTCATGCATTTTAAGCTCGAGATGATGGGATCGTCCCCTCCCAGTTTCGTCTGCTTTGGCATTTCCTGTATATTGTACTAGCACACACCCTCCCTGTCGCTACTAGTCTGCACATTTGAAGTTCCTACAATAAGCCGACCTGGCTTGTGTCATATAACGAGAAGCGGAAAAAAACTATGAAATTCATGCGAGCTTTTGCATCTTTGTTAGTAAGCTTATGTGTCATTGCCAGGACACGTTACGTTACGGTGGACGCGTCAAGCAACTAAAAAATATTTATAAAATGATTCATGCAGACGAGGCGAATCGTGGGAGCGGCGACGCATTGTTAGCAATTCGATCAAGTGCAGTTGCAACCGGTATAAACCATAAACTGGTTCAAACAACAAAAAATGGATCTCCTTACCTGCTAAATTGGACAAGCAGTAATTCGTTCAATTAATTTTTCACGGATAGAGTGCAGTGTCAGAGGCTTGCAGGCTGCTCTTTGCCTTTCTTCCTGTAATCAGTGAAGTTCCCAGCTGTCACCGCGCCGCGTTTCCGCCCTTGTTCGCGCATCTAGTCCTTTGCCATATAAGGAAAAGGGAGGCATAGTGCAGCTACATTGAAAGAAACGGACCTTTCCTTCCTGTTTTTGTAGTGCATCAAAATGTATTTATCATGATACTCCCAGTTTCGCTCTTTACAGTAAGCATAGCTTTGATTTGTTGGCGGTACGCCGTGAATATATTTGCGTTAAGGGGGCTATCCATCACCGGTGCTGACATGTCACTAGACCCCGATCGGCATTATATCAATCGCTAAACAAACGAGCAGACTTGTTCTAAACACACACGCACACACACAGACAATTGGCCAATGGAAAAGTACTTTTTAACAGTAGAAGTTCCTTCAACGAGTTTGGTGTGTTGGGCATTCATATTTTAACTTTGCAAATGTTACTTTTGTTGTTTTTTCGTGCATGTACTTTTACTGTTATCCTGATGGTTCTTGTCCGAACAGAAGGTTAAACACTCATCTATCTAATCTGTTTCTTGGAGATTCAGGTCTCCTATTATATTGTTGCAGCCTTTACATAATTTCTACATATTGTAAAGGCAGCATGCAGGTACAGTCTGTAGGTAACAATACAACTTTATTTATGCAACCTTTTGCATAATTATATTAATTTAAATGGGTTAATAAAGGGAAAATCAGAAGCCGCAGGACAGTTTTTATGTCAGAGTGAACAATCCTGTTCCACAACCTCAACTGAGGCTGTTTTAAAAGAAAATAATCTACTTTGTAAAGCCTATTGGTACCCTTTGGTTTGGCCAGAGAGGCAAATCATGCACATTCAAATTGATGAGGACACGAGGGGCCTTTAGTATAATTTGTAATGGAGTCACCACTCACCACTGTACAAATTAGCATTAGTGTTATGGAGCGCTTAGGGGAAGTCATTGTAAGTAATTGTACGTCGTAAACCAGAATGAGAAACAAATCTGTGAACAGGCGAGGTGGATAAAATGATCTCTGCAAAGACTCTTTGTACTTGTAGGTGCTTTTGACAAATACATTGTCACTCAAAAATTATTTTTTAATTATCATTCTAAACCCATCCACCTCATTATCTCATTCAAGGAGTATGGTGGCCCTATTGCAGAAACAACCATATGTGCACAGTAAGGCCCATGCTACAGTGACACAGCCTAACCCGCTGGGAGACGGTCAAACAAGGAGTGTGGAGGCCCTAAGGAGTAATACGTGTACGTTAAGGCCCATGCTACAGTGACACAGCCTAGCCCGCTGGGAGACGGTCAAACAAGGAGTGTGGAGGCCCTAAGGAGTAATACGTGTACGTTAAGGCCCATGCTACAGTGACACAGCCTAGCCCGCTGGGAGACGGTCAAACAAGGAGTGTGGAGTCTTTGTAATGGCCGTGTTGGAAAAGCATGACCATGGCCACAGTCTAACGCCCTTTTAAAAGAGTCAAGACACAACTTTGTTCACAGGGCATTACTGGAATGGAATGTGTTCAGTTTAACACAGAATATTTGTTTTTCAGAAATAGATAAAAGCAAAACAGAAAACAAAAAAATGTTAAACTTTGATTTTATGTTACAGGTAAATCCAGTTGCATCAGCTCTTGTCACATAATTCCGGGTGTCCACTAAAATGCTTTTATTTGTACAAATACATTTAACACAGCTGCTCTCTTCATTTTGTGTCAGTGTCCTGTCTGTCTGCTGACATTAAAATAAAATTCCACGTTCCACCATTTTCCATGAATGTGCACAAAAATAGAAACAACACTATGAATAAGCAGGACTATAAGCAATGGTGCAACAGCACAATATTATTTTACAAAGAAATATTTAAACCAATAAAATCATTTTCACAGAGCTTGTCTCCTATCAAATCTGAAGCTTAAAGCTTAACATTCAACAATTAAAAAAGTGAAAAAACTTAGAATGTACTTTCACAGTCTGCATGCACTGTGACCACACTTCTTGGAGTAGGTCAATGGGAGATTAGAGTAATTTCTATTCTGAGGCCCTAAACTATTAACCTGTCTAAACCTTATATCTTTCTACAATCAAGTGTGGCAGGTCAATAGGCTGGACCAGGCTAATTAAAGTACCAAATGCGTATCACTTTTGGCTACTTGAATTTGCATTTGAACAATAAGCCAACAACATTTGCATATGCCTAATATGCAAATGTTTTCATCTTATTTTTTCTACAGGAGCATCAAGTATTGTACGACTAAATAAACTAGTGGAGATTCTGTTTACTCAGTGGTTATATTTTCAAACAACTAGTTTAAATAAGCGTAAGCACAAGGAGATGTTTCTGTGTTTTCAGACAGTCCCAATGTGGTATGGTTGGAGTGACTATGTCCCTTGCTAAAAGGCCCTATTATTACTCAGCTTACTACATGAAACAGCCAAGGAAAAAGAACAGTCAAATAGCCGCAGACAGACAGGAGCTACAGTGTGCATTGTGAAGTTATTGGTGAAAGCAACAAATTACATATTCTTCCAGGTTAACGCAGTTGATCAGTTGATTCTTACGGCCGGTCGGAGGCATTGGCCTGGCCTTTCCTTTTTTGTTATGCCATTAGCGTCTCTCACGTAACCTCTTCTAAGAGACAACGGTTACCAGTGTGGGGGCAGCATTATGTAGTCCAGTGTGTAATTTAGTAATGACATCAAATGAGAGACATGCTTCCGGAAAAAAAAAAATGTCCCAGGCTCCTCTGTCTCTGAACAACATGGCTGACAGGAGCAACATGCAGCAGTTTCTTCAATGACTGTTAATGCTGTCTTAAAAGGCATAACACTTGTTACTGGATACATACACCTGGACACACACACACACACACACACACACACACACACAGTTGAAGTCAAATTGTCAGCTTCTCATGCCCATTCCTCCATACAGTACAGCATAGTACAGTACAGAACAAGGACATTAGAAAGTTGTGACCATGACTCTGTCAGCCATTTTGTCCACACCATCAGGGCAGAGATGGGTTGTGGCAGTGTTTAGTGGCATAGGTCGGCCTGGGAACGGACGGTGACAGTGTGTCTCTTTCAGGAGTGTTCAAAAGATTCTCTACGAAACTCGTTTTATCTTCTTTTAAAATAATGATGGTTTTATGTGGTGTGGGACACTGCAGAGGACTTGAGTTCCCTTCTTTAAGTTTTCCTCAAGATGAACAGGATAAATCAGTCTAGTCCTGTCTGTGTTCTCCTTCTGTCTCTACCTATTGAATTGGTTTTATATGCACAGGGCTCTATGTTTTACAATGAGCTCCAAGCAAAACTACCCCTTTTTCCTCAAGGAATGGTTTAGCTCACTCTCTGTCACGGCTCAGTGTGGGCGCAGGGAAGTGTCAGCATAGGGGTGTTTTAGTTATTAGTGGCATGAGGCTGTAACCTCTATCCAGTGGTCGTCTTCTATCTTTCTCTTCCTGGCCAAACCTAAGAGTCATATATAGGGTCTGGTCAATGAGGTGAAAGGTTTGAGTGTTGGAAAACAAGAAGAAGAGAGAGAGAGGGAGAGGTTTGAGGGTCGGAGGGCTAGGGAGCGTTTTCCTCCCCACCTCTGTTGTTATAGGAGTTCCTCCCGTTGCTTCTTGTTTCGTGGTCCATGTCCGTTCCTTAGAGAACCGTTCTGGGGCCGTAGGAGATGCCCACGCTCCCGGTCTCTGTCCGTCAAAGGAACCCCTCCCTGTCCGTCATCACTGTCCAGGTCTGAGTCTGAGCGCATGAGGGCAGAGGAGGAAGGGGCGGGAGCTGGCTTCATACGGCCTGTTGGGAGAACAGGAAGTCAAACGTCTAATTCAATGTGAAGGTAGAGTTGAGAAATGAGCGTGTTGTGTGTGAGTTACCTGCCCGTGGTGGTTGTAGCTCCAGACTGTCCTGCTCTTCTGCCTCTAACATCTTGTAGCGGCTTTTACGGCTTTTTCTGCCCTTGCGCCTGTAAAAATTTAATTCATACATATTTGTTTAAAACACCCGAATATAAAAATTTTGGGAATTACTAGATGAAACTGGGTGAGCGTAGTGCAGGTGGCACTTTACCTCCGGCAGCAACACACCATACCCCAGATAATGGTTGCTACGGCAACCACAATCAGGAAAGATGCTATGGTCACATAGAGTACACTCCATTCTGAAAGTCAAGGTTTCATATTTCATGCAAAAGATCATTTGTCACTGCGTAGAACAGGGCAGAACTGCAACATCCTTATAAACAGGGTCATAACCTAATGGCACAACTTCACAACTACTCTGGTTTTCATTAGGAATTAATTTCATTGTCAAAGTAAACAGTACTTTTCTTGATCTTGAGCTCTTAACTCTGTTATAATATTACACTGTACATTTATAAAATAACTTGTACGTTATACTCTACATTTATAAGATATCTATCTACAATGCTCCTCACCACAGTTGCTCTCTCCATCGCCCAGCTGTGACCGTATGTAGTTCTCCATCCAGAAAGGTTGGCAGACACAGTGACGCGTGAACGGGTCGCAGTCCCCGTGGCCGGAGCAGTTCAGCTGGCAGACTGTAGGGGGCAGCACAACACAGCTGATTAATCACAACCCCATATACTGCCAGCAAACTATTTGACCTGTCCGGCGTAATTTCGACAACATTTATCCAGAAATTGGACTGCCAATTGCTGAATGACCAAAATGTTAAGCGCATTCAGAAACAATGTTTTTTTTATTTTATTTTTTAACACACAGCGTTAAGTTATGAGTGCTTATGTGCTTAATTCTAATTCCTTTTTTAGTGTGTCTGGATACTCACTGACAGTGTCAACCCGCCAAGCCTTGAAGATGAGAAAGTCATTCTTCTGCTTGCGGAGCTTGTTGCGGAGTCCCATGGCAACGCTGTGGCCGGACAGCGGGGGGGAACGTCCTGGACCGCCGGACACCAGGAACACCAAACGAGTGCTGGGGAACAACACCACACGTAAATAATAAACAACACCACACGTAAATAATACATTCCGAAGTGCGGAAGAGAGACGGTCTGGGATTACTGTGCATAATATGATGATGACTGTAAGGGAATAACAAATATTGTATTTCACTATGGCAATGCTCCAGGGCATAAAATAATAATAATAATAATAATACATTTTATTTATGTAGAGCTTTTCTAACACCCAAAGTCGCTTCACAGCATCAACATAGATAACATGACAAAAATAAACAATTAGACAGAAATAGTGTAACAGACAGACAGCAACAACAGTTCTAACTATAAGTAAGCAAATTGATAGTATCAGTAAACGAAAGGGACCGGATTCTAAACAGAGTTCACTAGGGTATGCTAAGGTGAAAAGATAGGTTTTAAGATGAGTTTGAAAGATTAATAGCGAGTTGGAATTCCAAATTAGAGGAGGGAGAGAGTTCCATAATTTAGGTGCTGCCATAGAAAATGCACGCTCCCCAAAATGCTTCAGTTCTGCTGTGGGAATGACCAGTTGCCTATCTGCAGAGGAACGTAGTGTCCGGGTAGGATGGTAAGGTTGGAGCAGTTCAGTGAGGTAGGGAGGGGCCAAATTGTGTAAAGCTTTGTAGGTGAGGAGAAGGATTTTGTAGATGATGCGCTGGCTGACCGGGATTCAGTGAAGGTTAAAAAGTACGGGGTTATGTGCTCAGAGGATTTTGTGGAGGTGAGAAGACGAGCAGCAGAGTTTGAACCAGTTGGAGTTTATGGAGGGAGGTTGCACCGATGTCGAAAAGAAGTGAGTTGCAGTAATCAAGACGGGAGAAGATGAATGAGTGAATGAGTTTGGCAGCTGCGCTCTGGGAAAGGGATGGTCGGATTTTAGCAATGTTTCTAAGATGGAAGAAGGATATTTTGACCATGTTATTGATATGAGAGTTAAACAAAAGAGTGGAATCCATTAATACACCAAGATTGCGTGCTAAAGTGGAGGGGGAGACTAAGACCATCAATGGAGATTGAGATATTGCCAACTTTAGTTAAGGTGTGTTTGGTGCCAATTCAGAGGAGCAAAATGACACTGACATACTACATTACTTAAGCTAAAGTTATTCAAAGTACAAAGTGGCAAACATAAAATAAATTATAAACAAAACAAAAAAAACAGGTTGGACTAAAAATAAAAAATTTAAAATTTAAAACCAAACAAAGGTTGACCTTAACCTGCGTTCGTTGTAGGCGCTGACCTCCCGTATGATGATGTCGCTGTCGAGCACGCCCAGCAGCACACCCACCTGGCGCAGCAGCATGTCCCTCTGCCGGTGAGACACCTGAGTCACAGCCACGCCCAGCACCAGCTCCACCTGGTCACGCTCATACTGGTCTGGCGAGGGGGGGGGGGGGGTCGATTCGTTAAGTAGAAGAGTGAAGAGAAAGGACGAGAGACAGTATAAGGGGAAGGATTGAGTGCCTGAAGTACGATGACAGAGTGAGTGAGGTATCTTGTTTCAGGATTTAGAACAGGACAGTAGGATTAGCTGTGTGTTGATGAGAATGACAAGCATAACATCACACACAAAGATCAGATCGTCACAGTGCATGCAGGACACTTGTTGTGGCATGCATCCGTGCATGTGCATGTGCGTGTGCGCATGTGTTTGGGTATCTGCATGTGTATCTGCATGCATGTGTGTGTGCGTGTGTGTATGTGCATGTGTATGTGCGTGTGCATGTGTGCGTATATATGTATATGTGTGTGCATGCGTATGTGCGTATATGTGTGTGTGTGTGTGTGAGTGTATGTACGTGCATATATATGTGTGTGTGTACGTGCATATATATGTGTGCGTGTACGTGTGCGTGTACCAACCTGGCTTGACCTCCACCATGCCTCTGTCAGTGTTGCTTTGTCCTTTGCTGTCCGTCACGGTCAGAGTGAAGCTGTACTTCCCCTCCACCAAGTTACCAATGAACAGAACTGCCTGGTGGTCAGAGTTGTTCAAGACATCCTGCAGAATAAATAAAATATCTTACAAAAACATTTCTATAATAGTAACTGTGGATATGTGTATAAGTCAGCAGCATACCGTTGTGTGCGGTAATTGTGCTATAAATCAAGCATATTGTTTTCAAGCTTATTTGTAAGCATACAAAAAATGAGGATGAGGAAATATTTATATCGTAACAGTGTTGAGCATCTAAAAGCACCCACACACCCTGTAAACAACTGCTGTTACAGCTACTCTGACTGGATGAACAGGATCACAAAACACATCCCATTTATTTGAACATAAACTAAACATAAACAATCGCTGGGATTAGCATACATGCCAAGGATATTTAGTTTAGCCGGAAAAGCGATGCGAATATTATGTCAAAATAAAATATATATTGACATACAAATGTTCTTATATGACCATCTTTATAATTTCTAATGTGGTGATCACTCAGTCATTAAAAAGTCTGTAGATTAAAAAATATAAAAAATAAACAGTTTTATGTGAAAACGGGGGGTAACTTTCAGCTCAATTGAGCTCATTAATCAAAACAAACTGTTTTAAATATGCAAAGCTTCACACCCCAGCAGCAGGACTGTTGTCATCGCGGGTCCACAGGTAGGTCACCCCTCCTTTATCATCTGTGGAGTGTGAGCCATCCAAAAAGGCCGTCCGCTGGGGCAATGAGATGGCAGGGCTGGGCTGGACATGGGCAACGGGAGGCTGGTCCAACTCTACAAAACAAAGAAGCATAGAAGATGGATAAACGCTAGTCGATCATTGAGTTTTCAAAGGAAATCAAAGAGAACATTTTAAAGTGATTGTGTGTGTAAAGCGTTTGGTGTAATTTAGAGAACATTCCTGCTGCTCAATGGAGTGAGAGTGAACTTTGCATGAGGTTGTAAAACAAGTTGTCTAAACTTTACTGCCATTGTGAAAAAAAAGGATTTTCCCCTGGGCTATGTTTCAACATCACACAGACTCATTAACTGTTTCACAAGACGTTTATGCAAATACGCACCTTCTCTGACAATGACTTTGACGACGTCAGAGCTCTCCAGCTGCCTCTCGTCCGTCACAGTCAGACAGAACTCGTACTCTCCAACCTGCAGGCCCGTCACCGTGGCAACGGCGCCGTCGGCATTCTCAATCTTCACTCCTTCTTGACCCCTTGAGTTGGTTGGAGGAAGTGAAGGAGTAGTGACAGAGGAAGTCCATTACAACATAAACATACCAGTGGACAAATCATCTGAAACGGGGCACAGGTTGATTTAGCACAGGAATAACAAAGGGAGCTGGTGGGGAAACACCAAAACCATTACAAAGAATCATGTGCATATGTCCTAACTGACTTGGTGAGTTTCCAGTGGTATGTCGCTATCTTCTGGTCGTCGCTGCTCTTGCTGCCGTCTAGCGTGGTGCGGTCAACCGGCAGGGTCAGCTCCTTTTCTGGCCCTGCGTCTGCTACCGGCGGCTTGTTGTTCTCTGAGGCCGGAGGGGATAGGAGGACAGCAGTAGGAAGGAGAGAA
The DNA here is from genome assembly GCA_026901105.3 of Galaxias olidus. NCBI lineage: Eukaryota > Metazoa > Chordata > Actinopteri > Galaxiiformes > Galaxiidae > Galaxias > Galaxias olidus. The sequence continues at coordinate 30,937 of JAPMUY010007577.1, read as the reverse complement.
AAGGCTGCTTGTTAAAAATGACAGGACTTCTATTGTCAAGTGAAGGGAGAAAAGACAGAGTTCAGTCCATGACACATTGTTCAGGGGATTACAAAGTCGCAGTTAAAGCTGCAAAACATCTACCTTTTAAACCACACATATGATATAATAATTTGTTTTATTTATATAGCGCTTTTCTGAAACCCAAAGACGCTCGATGTACTTTACAGACGTAGATATGTCAGTAGATGTGGGTGATCCTGGTTCAAACGTTTGGAGCTTTCTCTGAACAATCGCACCATTCATTGAGATTTCACACGATATAGACTTTATTGACTCCACACTGACAAATTCATAGTCAAACATAATATGTGAACAGTCCAGCGCTGTCCACAAACATAGCATACAGTAGCAAACCAACGTGGCCATAAAAGACGCTATGCAAACAGCAGAAGAGCCCTTTTAGGCCCAGGGCCTCAGTGCAGACTAAAAGTCCCAGGTTCAATCTACTTCTCTTACCGTCGGTTAAGCAAACAGCTTCTAAGATAAGTGGTACCAGCATCATTGCTGACATTAGCTTTAATGTATGCCCTCTATATTCTTTGTGTATACATTCCCTGTCTAGACGTGGCAAATAGAAAAAGCCTAGGGTCAAAATGACCAACATAATAGCTGAAGGTCATGTGTTTTAGAGTGAACACCTTCAGTCACAACTATACCCACATTTCATTAATATTTATCTGTCTGCGTGGTAGGTCAATTAATAAAACATATACATATTATATAAAACACATACATATACATATTATATATATATTCTGAGTAGACGTAGAGTCAGTGAATAGACTCTCATTTCAGTTTCGCGAGGGAAGAGAAAAAAGGAACAAGCAGCACTAAAGGAAAATTAAAGTTGAGTATGGAAACTGCTTTGTGTGGTGTGAGTGTGATGTGATGTGATGTGCACCTGGTTGGACGATGACGGTGACCTGAGCCGTGTCCTGCTGTCCCACTGAGTCTGTAACGGTCAGCTGGAAGGTGTAGTCTCCCTCCTGCAAGGCAGACAGCTGTAGCGTCGCCGTCCGCACTCCCTGAACACACACACACACACACGTTAAAACAACTTTATTGTAGGTTGTAACATGTGACATTCAAGGATACTTCACCAATTTTCTTAAACAATATATGTTGTTGTTTAGGCTAAATTAAGTAAGTATATTGAACAAGTTCGGGTCATAGGATCAATAAGTGAAATTCACATATTTTTCCGTCCACCGGCATTTAAATGGTTAATTCATTGTACACCACAATGCCCATAGATCATTGTGTGAACCAAACATAGAACCAGCAAACGCTCTCCCATTGGCTGAAAATGGTGGTAGTTTAAAAAAACTCAGGAAGGACCCCGATGATGCAACAGGGAGTAATTTTCTCAACTTGTTTAACATTTTGCTGTTTGATTGCGAAATGCTAAATTACAAGATACAATGTTTAAAATACAACATTGGTATCTGATGAAAAACATATCAAAAGATCGAAAACAGGTGAACAATAGCGTTAAGCCTTCGTTGAATTTTGCAGATAAAACCGAGGTGTGCCTCTACTAGAAGTCATGTTTTGGGCTCTCACCTGCATCTCCACCCCCTCCCCTTTGCTCTCCTCACCTGCATCTCCAACACATCCACCTTTGCTCTCCTCACCTGCATCTCCAACACATCCACCTTTACTCTCCTCACCTGCATCTCCACCCCCTCCCCTTTGCTCTCCTCACCTGCATCTCCACCCCCTCCCCTTTGCTCTCCTCCCCTGAATCTCCACCACCTTGCCTTTGCTCTCCTCACCTGCATCTCCACCACCTTGCCTTTGCTCTCCTCACCTGCATCTCCACCCCCTCCCCTTTGCTCTCCTCCCCTGCATCTCCACCACCTTGCCTTTGCTCTCCTCCCCTGCATCTCCAACACATCCACCTTTGCTCTCCTCCCCTGCATCTCCACCACCTTGCCTTTGCTCTCCTCACCTGCATCTCCACCACCTTGCCTTTGCTCTCCTCACCTGCATCTCCACCACCTTGCCTTTGCTCTCCTCACCTGCATCTCCACCACCTTGCCGTTGCGCTCCTCACCTGCATCACCACCACCTTGCCTTTGCTCTCTCCACCTGCATCTCCACCCCCTCGCCTTTTCTCTCCTCACCTGCATCTCCACCACCTTGCCTTTGCTCTCCTCACCTGCATCTCCACCACCTTGCCTTTGCTCTCCTCACCTGCATCTCCACCCCCTTGCCTTTGCTCTCCTCACCTGCATCTCCACCCCCTCCCCTTTACTCTCCTCACCTGCATCTCCACCACCTTGCCTTTGCTCTCCTCACCTGCATCTCCACCCCCTCCCCTTTACTCTCCTCAACTGCATCTCCACCACCTTGCCTTTGCTCTCCTCACCTGCATCTCCACCACCTTGCCTTTGCTCTCCTCACCTGCATCTCCACCACCTTGCCTTTGCTCTCCTCACCTGCATCTCCACCACCTTGCCTTTGCTCTCCTCACCTGCATCTCCACCCCCTCCCCTTTACTCTCCTCACCTGCATCTCCACCCCCTCCCCTTTACTCTCCTCACCTGCATCTCCACCACCTTGCCTTTGCTCTCCTCACCTGCATCTCCACCCCCCTCCCCTTTGCTCTCCTCACCTGCATCTCCACCACCTTGCCTTTGCTCTCCTCACCTGCATCTCCACCACCTTGCCTTTGCTCTCCTCACCTGCATCTCCACCACCTTGCCTTTGCTCTCCTCACCTGCATCTCCACCACCTTGCCTTTGCTCTCCTCACCTGCATCTCCACCCCCTCCCCTTTGCTCTCCTCACCTGCATCTCCACCACCTTGCCTTTGCTCTCCTCACCTGCATCTCCACCCCCTCCCCTTTGCTCTCCTCACCTGCATCTCCACCCCTCCCCTTTGCTCTCCTCACCTGCATCTCCACCACCTTGCCTTTGCTCTCCTCACCTGCATCTCCACCCCCTCCCCTTTACTCTCCTCACCTGCATCTCCACCACCTTGCCTTTGCTCTCCTCACCTGCATCTCCACCACCTTGCCTTTGCTCTCCTCACCTGCATCTCCACCCCCTCCCCTTTGCTCTCTCACCTGCATCTCCACCACCTTGCCTTTGCTCTCCTCACCTGCATCTCCACCCCCTCCCCTTTACTCTCTCACCTGCATCTCCACCACCTTGCCTTTGCTCTCCTCACCTGCATCTCCACCACCTTGCCTTTGCTCTCCTCACCTGCATCTCCACCACCTTGCCTTTGCTCTCCTCACCTGCATCTCCACCACCTTGCCTTTGCTCTCCTCACCTGCATCTCCACCACCTTGCCTTTGCTCTCCTCACCTGCATCTCCACCACCTTGCCTTTGCTCTCCTCACCTGCATCTCCACCCCCTCCCCTTTACTCTCCTCACCTGCATCTCCACCCCCTCCCCTTTACTCTCCTCACCTGCATCTCCACCCCCTCCCCTTTACTCTCCTCACCTGCATCTCCACCACCTTGCCTTTGCTCTCCCCCCCCCCCCCCCCCCCCCCCCCCCCCCCCCCCCCCCCTCACCTGCATCTCCACCACCTTGCCTTTGCTCTCCTCACCTGCATCTCCAACACCGTTCCTTTGCTCTCCTCACCTGCATCTCCACCCCCTCCCCTTTACTCTCCTCACCTGCATCTCCACCCCCTCCCCTTTACTCTCCTCACCTGCATCTCCACCACCTTGCCTTTGCTCTCCTCACCTGCATCTCCACCCCCTCCCCTTTGCTCTCCTCACCTGCATCTCCACCACCTTGCCTTTGCTCTCCTCACCTGCATCTCCACCACCTTGCCTTTGCTCTCCTCACCTGCATCTCCACCCCCTCCCCTTTACTCTCCTCACCTGCATCTCCACCACCTTGCCTTTGCTCTCCTCACCTGCATCTCCACCACCTTGCCTTTGCTCTCCTCACCTGCATCTCCACCACCTTGCCTTTGCTCTCCTCACCTGCATCTCCACCACCTTGCCTTTGCTCTCCTCACCTGCATCTCCACCACCTTGCCTTTGCTCTCCTCACCTGCATCTCCACCACCTTGCCTTTGCTCTCCTCACCTGCATCTCCACCCCCTCCCCTTTGCTCTCCTCACCTGCATCTCCACCCCCTCCCCTTTGCTCTCCTCACCTGCATCTCCACCACCTTGCCTTTGCTCTCCTCACCTGCATCTCCACCCCCTCCCCTTTACTCTCCTCACCTGCATCTCCACCACCTTGCCTTTGCTCTCCTCACCTGCATCTCCACCACCTTGCCTTTGCTCTCCTCACCTGCATCTCCACCCCCTTCCCTTTCCTCTCCTCACCTGCATCTCCACCACCTTGCCTTTGCTCTCCTCACCTGCATCTCCACCCCCTCCCCTTTACTCTCCTCACCTGCATCTCCACCACCTTGCCTTTGCTCTCCTCACCTGCATCTCCACCACCTTGCCTTTGCTCTCCTCACCTGCATCTCCACCACCTTGCCTTTGCTCTCCGGGCTCAGAGACCACTCGTAGGACAGGTGCTCGTGGTCGTCCGTGCTCTGGTTGCCGTTTAGGGTTACGGAGTTGTGGGGCAGGGTGATGACCTCGTTGGGGCCGGCGTTGGCCACAGGTCTGTAGTCCATGGCCTTGTTGACTGACAGGTATGCCAGGGTGGAGTTCTGGGCCCCATCAGAGTCTATCACTGTCAGACTGGAGGTGGGAAAACACAAAGGGAGGATTACTAGAGGGCCCCCTTCAAAAAGAGATTTTGTTTTTAAACAAACATGTTGTGCAATGACCCGCTAGGCCGCTTTCAAATCTTCAATGTTTTCAGCAACGTTACACACATTCAGTTTAGACCAAGAGTTTGCATTCTGTCAACTTTCCCTAAAATATAACTCTGCTAAACACGCATTTTAATTTCACAACAATTTTACATATTGTGCTAAAACATGACTTTCAATGAATCGATTCAATTCGTTTCAGTAGTACACAAAAGCTACTGTCTACTTGATTTACCCCCAGGCTTTAACAAAAGTCACTGCCTACTCGATAAGAAGAGGGCAAACCAGTCTTTAACAGGAAGTGAGCAGAAATACCCAAGGTTGGAATTTTTTTTTATGTAGAACAGCTAAGCGGAGAGCCAGCGGGTCCAACAAACAGCATAGTAACCAGCGGTACCGGAAGGTGTAGTTCCCTGGTACCAGGCCCGTGAGGGTGAGGAGGGGGGTGTCAGCGGGAAGCTTCTCATCCCTCAGTGGGCCCTTCACCTCCTCCCAGCGCCACGTCACCACCTTGTCATCATCAGTACTCTCTAATTAGACACATCAGGAAAACATGTTCCTTACTGTTCGGCATAATAGATGTTTAGCCGAGTTTAACTTCACGGAAGCAAAATGAGCTGAAAGGTCACTCTTACGGCTGCCATCAATCACTGTGGTGCTGGTTGGCAAGGAGATTTCCTGGAACTTTGGGGAAACCACGGCAACAGGCGGTTTGTTTATGCGTGGCTCTGTCAGGTGGAAGAGGAGGTTAAGGTTAATTGGCTGTGTCAGCAGTAAACTGTTTCTCTCGGTATTTGCGTGAATCATAGCCAACTTCTTATTATTTCTATAGCAGAACACTGCACTTCAATACTGATATTAAACACGCTCAAAACAGAACAATTGCCTTTCATTTAATGAAACTGACCACTGTCAATATTGATCAGAATTCAAAAGTATCAAAGAATATATCCAGGCATGAATAATAGTAACGCTTCACAAACCACAATTTGTTAAACATCAAAAGGCGTGAGTTGTGTTGCAGAGTTACATTTAGGATGGTATGCTGCTGAATACTTACCAGGCTTGACAGTGACAGTGACGTTACCCTCACCATGGGTTCCATCTCCATCTACTGTAACCTCAAACTCATACAGGCCCACTGTTAGCTGAGTCCCACAGAGAGAAGACAATGAGCTTGGATGAAAAGCCTCCACAATATGAAGTTTGCTCATGTAGTTTAAATAAGAGAGTCAGTACCTTGCTGAGTTTGAGAGTCTGGCTGTGCTTCCCCTCCATTTCTCCACTGTAGTCTTTGGGATGAGTTATCAGGCGCCAGTCAAATGCATAGTTTGTCCCTATTAGACGATTGGGAGTGGTAACAAAACACGTTCGACTGGTTCATGGCATAGTTTTACAAAGAAGAGAACTTGTATCATCGTCATATTGCCCTTAGAAAAACACTTAAAACCTCTACATTTCATGTTGTGCAATTGTAATGGATAATTTCAATCTATGAAAGAAAATAACCAATTAACAAGAGGGAGAAACCATGAAATTATCAAGTACAATTTTATTGATGACTACAGAGTCTGATTCAGAGTCTGTACACAGAGAAATTACTACTGTCAGATCAGTCTAACGACATAGCAAGTTCTGATTAGTTGACAAGGTTGAGGTTGACAACGAGTATATTGGTCTAAGATAAACAATCATTCCATTGGTCAAGGTGGAGGGGAGTGGATAGGACACGTAGACATTATTTTATGTTATGTCTAAGACGCAAAACTTTAGCCTTCAGTGTCTCCAAAAGGCAAACACTGTCTCTTTAGTGACCTGGTCTTCACTCTGACCCTTCCCCCACATTGAAACAACAGCTTAGGCTTGAACATCCGTGAGGATGCCAAAATGTCCCTTACACTTGTTATAAGGAAATAACACACATGTCCATGTAGTTAGTAAACGGTACCTGGCTGTGGGGCCGGCACCACAAAGGCGTTGAGTTCCACTTCGTTGCGTGGCAACGTGACCTCTACACTCTCACCTGCAGACACCACCAGTTCACGTGCTACCATGGAAACATAGATGACAAGTATTAAAAGTAGTGACAGTGCAATGGGCACCGGAGAACAGAAGCTTTTTAGCGACACATTCGCTGTTAGGCCATGCAAAAAAAAATGTAAACCTGTAATATTTATTGTAAATACTATTTGCAGTGTAAAAAGAGCATTGCTTTATGAAGGTAAAAAGAAATCCAAGGGAAAAGGGAACAGAAGCTTTAGTCTACTCTTAGTAGTGAAATCCCTGCTCGTCTGAATACATTCATGTTGCTCATCCTAAAGTCTATCACAAAAGCCCTGATAAGCAACCTTGTTAATGAAACACTTTAATTCATGTATAAATAACGATACATTTTATTTATTATTTCCAAAGTAACTAATTAATAAAAGGATTTGTATGGGATTCTGTCATGCATTTTGACAAGAAAGCCAGGAGTCAAAAAAGATCAGACTAGTATAGGGAGATGTCTGTGGTCAGAGAGAAAGGCTGCAGCCATTTGAGTCCCCAGTCTTACCAGCCTGAGTCGGAGACGTGGTAATGGCAGAAGTGGTGGTGCCAAGTGAAGGAGCACTGCCATTGGAAGACGCAGCATCACTGGTGTCCTCTGCTGTAGAGTTCTGCTGTGAGGCTTCAAGCACGACGTCTCTACTCCTATTTTGGCTCAGGATTTTATCAAAGGTTTGTGGAAGCGTGATAGTACTGGTAACAGTTAGGGTTGGATGAACGTCCACTGTAGAATTGGAACCTCCCTGCAGAAATATAATTATTTTATTACACTACCAGATAACATTTGGTGGTCATATTCTTTCAAATACTCACTGTAACAAATCACACAAATCAACCACGCATCACCTTCCTTCAAAAAGGTCTTCCTCTAAGCTTTAATCAGCGTCATAACTTTGATTAACTGGCTAGTGAAAGATAGGAAGGAAAGGGGGGAAGGGAGGGGAAGGAAAACAGAAGATAGAAGCATTCCACTGACTCACCGTGCTGGTACGACGCAGACGCTGTTTTTGGCGCCCACTACTTCCTGTTTCTGCAGGAAGCCCCCGCCGAGGTCTGGCCCTCCTCCTCACTGCGGCGGCGTCGGTCATGGAACCCTTCGAGAGGTGCTGCAAGAGCCCCAGAGACTCCTGGTGGGGCTGGGGCAGCGAGGAGATGGAGCAGCCCCGCGGACGGGAGCAGCTGAGGAGCACACAGCTGCCCCCCAGGCTCCACACGGCTCCGCAGGAGGGCTTCAGACAACACATCTCCCAGCAGGTCGCTCCTCCTCTCCCGCTCGCCAGGGGCCGCCAGCCCAGACCGATCACGCTGCTCCAGTGGATCCCCAGGACCCCGCCAGTCACTCTGCAGATCTCCGCTGACACACCTAGGTGACAGATACAGTACTGTGCATAAGTGTTAGGCAGGGGATGCTTTTGAAGGCAATGGATGGTCACACCAAATATTGATTTGCTTTTCCCCTCATTTTGTATTTTATGAATTGATAAAAAAAATCAATATATTATATTTTTACTTTTTTTTTTCTAACTTTAAAGGCTTCACACCTGCCTAAAACATTTGCACATGACTGTAGACAGGGAATTCATTTTGGAATGCTGAGGAACATGGTAATTTAAGAAAAGATAAACAGTTGCTTTGTTCTACAGTCGAACTGAGGCAAGTAGTTGTTGGACTCAACCAGGGCCCCAAAGACCATGGTGAAACTTGGTTTGCATTTAGATTAAAGTTGTGTGGATTTCCAATGAGTACAACAGGTTAGGGAAACAGTGATAACCTTTGTTGTATCACACTTCCTGGCAGTGACTTTCTTCGTAAGCTACGTTCCGCACTAGCACACTCAGTGACATGTTAACACAACTTCATCAGTAGCTGAAAGAAAAACAAAATGGCCCTGCACAGTATGCACAGTATTATCTGCCCTGGTCATACTATAATACCACATCATCTGAACAGGACTGATCAAAAAAGGTAGACGGCCCTATGTCAACGCCAAAGTCATTCTCCTTAAAAGGGCCTCCAGACACGAAGCAAAAAGGCATGATGCAAGTAGGCCCATGACCCCAGAGAGAGCACTCTCCATGACTGTTGTTACCACAGAAACAGACGGTACCGCCACTGTGAGAAAACTATGGGATGCAGTCAGTGTAATTTGAGTCTTTGAAGCAATGAGCAACTCCTTTGGGTTTCTTTAAGAGAAAGGACCCCTTTGGCCTCTGTTTAGACCTCCCCTTTCCCCCACTTCACACAGGGTGCTTCTGACTGACTGACAGAGCCCCCATTGTACAAACCTACATTGTAACCTAACAAGCTTGCTTGCATCAGTCACCCCCACAAGAAAAACAGCCATTCAAATGCAGAGGCACAAAGTGTCACAGATACACACCCACCCAACAACAGACACTTACAGCCTAGAAGCTTCCCTGACCAAACACGCAATGTAAATACTGTACCTAACTTTCAGACACAGTAAACACAAACAGTAGGAGTCACTGTTTAAGAAGTCACACCCAAAGTAATCAAAGGCAGGAATCGAATGATGAACTTGGCAATAAACATGAAGTTAACGTTATTCTTCTATGGTTACGAACAGTGGAAAAACGTAAACTGAAATCATCATAATGACAAAAAATGCAATGATCACAGAACTTGTGGTTGATAGAATCATCTGAGATTAAGCAGTGGCTTACCTACGGCAGGGGACAAGCAACAGAAGTAGGTCAGCGACAGGCAGAGGAGGCTCCAACTCATCCGCTTCTGGTGTGCATAGAACATCTTCAACAAGGACCAAGGAAGTACATATGTGGGCAAAAAAAGTAAACAAATGAAAACGTTAAAAAAAAGAGTGGGTTTGCTTTACTTTCATAATGCCGAGTAATGTAAATGACAATTTGGTGCAAATAAAACATACAAGACCAATATAATATAATATATAAAACATACAAGACCAATATAATATAATATATAAAACATACAAGACCAATATAATATAATATATAAAACATACAAGACCAATATAATATAATATATAAAACATACAAGACCAATATAATATAATATATAAAACATACAAGACCATTATAATATAATGTATAATATAATACAAGACCATTATAATATAATGTATAATATAATACAAGACCGTTTGGTTTAATAGATGAAACGTGGGTTTCTACAGTGCGTCGGCAATGAACGATGAAAGGCCATGCCATAACAATGAAATTAGCCACACAGGCTACAGCAAACACCACAGGCTTTAAATCGCAAACACGACAGATGGCTGGGCAGAAATACAACCATCAATCAAACAAAGAAAGGTGTGTTAAGGTCACAAGGGTTGTTTCACTATAATCACCTTTCTCCGGGTCAGCTGGTGGAAGCGAGGGATTTGAAAGGAAGGATGGAGGGAGGAGTTATGCCTAGGTAGGCAAGGAGGTGCAGTGAGGTGATGGGTGAGGACAAGTCAACGGCAGCACTCTGTCGAAGAGCTTCACCATGGCACTGTCGGACTCTACAGCTTACAGCTGCAGATGACTCTGTAGATTACATTACATTACATTAGATTAAATTACATTACATTCATTTAGCAGACGCTTTAATCCAAAGTGATTTAGAAAAAATTGTGCCAACAACAAGGTGAAAGAGGAATGTAAACCATCAACTAACCACAAACTCGTTTGGTAGCATATTTGGTTTGATACACTAACAGCACAAAGCTAAAAAGATACGAAACTAGCAAAAACACTGAAACCAAAAGTCTGATTGTTTTTGTCGACTAAAGAGAGACTATACTTCAATAAACCAACTAGATTAATAATTGCCTGTCTCTTTGCTGAATCTCTTATCTGAGATTATTTTATTGGACAGGCAACATTAGACAATATTCATAAACCTTTCAGTTGAAGAATATACATTTTTGATAAATTAGCCAAACATAAACCAAACAAAAATAAATTATCACAATGTAAGATTCAACTCTAAACAGCTAAAGAGATCAAAAAGCCTAGAATAGCAGCCATATTTACCTCTACACAATAAACTAAACATTAACTCTGCAAATTAGGCTAAAGGAAATTTAAGATAGTTTAAACAGGATGAGCAAGTAGGCCTACCAAATGAAATTCAACCAAAAGCATAAAAAACTTTTGTAAGGAAAAGTATCTGTTTTTAAACACCCCAAGCACGAGAGATAATCTAATTATCTAATCTACAATACATATGATGAAAAAAAACATCTGCAGCGCTATGCCCACCGCACAGCAATTTTCTTACAGGAAGTCTTGAAATAACAGAAAGAAGAACAGAACATTCTGTACAATTTTGTGTGATTAGTTTCACTATTTCAATTTATAGCCATATCATAGACCAGTCACTTATTATAGCAACTTCTGCATGATGTGACCTGACCATTATGAGAGGAGTGTAATTGTCCAATTTAAAATGTCAACATGATCACAGTGACTAGGCAAGCAAACGACAAACCTGCATGGTGTGAATCATTCTTTGCCTCTTTTACAGCACTAAGTCAGATATCAGCGTTCCATCCAGCTCCTTATGGAAAGTTAATCAAATGCAAGTCCCAGATGGTGAAAGTTAAAGCTAAAAAAAATTTACGTTTACTGTATGCGTTTTAAATAAAGATTTGATTCTACATGTTGAACGTAACATCTAAAATCACTGGCTAAATTCTATTGCATCGACACTGTTTTTCACTGCTTTAGTATCTCAATTACAGGTACGAAGTCGAGTCCGTAGACAGAAATATGCACTCTGCTCAATTGGCTCACGATTACTCAGCCGTGAAGCCACTTGGTTTAAATCAGCTGGCCCACCGTTCACCATCGGAAATAGCCTAATAGTAAGACCTGAGAGATACGCAGAAAATGATTCAACCTTTTATGTAACCTTCTTGGATACAACACTTTAGATCCGTGATGCCGATGTTTCTTCTCTCTCTGTTCTTTCCACGTCCTCTTCCTCCCCCTGGTTCTCATTTAGTTGACAGTTTAAGAGCGTTGAAGCACTCTCTCAAATTACACATTGCCCCTGGAAGTCACATTTTCTGGCTTGAGCCCTTAGGATAATGACTGGTTGTAGCGTATATTTCCGTTACAATTGCTAAATTTCAGTACTTTCAGTCCTAAGTATTACATTTAACATCAACCCACACTTGCAGCGCATTTCAGTTAACATGCAACTCAATCGGCCATATGAACTATTTTACTATTGGCTACCTTATTAACTGCGCAATGCAAATTGAAGTTTAATTAAGAAAAATTAAGACAGGGAGTTTGACACCAAAGTACGTTTGTTTTTTTTGCAATGCGGTGATCAGTACCACGTCCCTACCAACCAAGGTGGGATAGTGAAAATAGCCTTAGCAATTTGGCTACGTTTGTCGCTGAATTTACTCGAAGGAATGCCACCTCGTAAAAAAAACAATAGATTGGCATGACAACATATGTAACGTTACAAGTAGCTTTGCTATTCTTCAATCCTCATAATCCAGGATCACCACACGGCATACGCACCTTCGTGTTACCAGCTGTTGACGGGCTGTCCTCCAGTCCTGTGCACCACTAGCACCGACTGATGCAGATCGCCGGACTTGTGAGTGTCATCATTGCGTAAACTGACAATTTGATAAGATCTCTTAAACGTACATTCTGTTCATGTAAACACTATCATTGAGTTCGTTGATCGTGTGTTTATGGATATATCCTCGTGAGCACTTTCCTATTTGGGTCAGCGCTCAATTTTCATTCACCGCTTGGCCAATTGCACCTTCACTCGGAAATAAACCTGGATGTAATTAAATCCATCACTTCCGTCGTACGACCGACAGTAAATAATTTGTTCTTTCATTGTAGTCACAAAGTAATAAAGGCACTGCTTTTAACACCGATCTTTATATATTCTATCTAGTACATGTAATACGTAGATTTGTTATTACTATTTTGGGGGGGAGAATATGATCATATATTTGTTTCGATTAAATAAAAAGTCACGTCCAACGTTTCGAAAACATCAACCAAAATGGCGTCTTTGCTACCCAAAGAGCTCTCTTATGATTGGCTTAAAACTAAGTTTGAACCATGTTGATTGGCCGTTGATCACTGTTTTGACAGCTTTCCAGCGTGGTCGTGTGTTACCGCGCGTTGAGTACAGAAAGGAATATCATTTCGAGACTCAAAAGGCACATAGAGTGAGTAGCTTGTTGTATTCTTGACTATGAATATTTAGCCAGCTTTACAATATCCCGTTGCCCTACATAGCGTGCAGTAGTTACAGGCATCTGACATGCGCAGGTTAGGGTTAGGACTTGAACCTCAACGTATTTGTTAACTTAATGTTATTTCTTGACAGGGATGATGGCGGAAAGTATGATATCTGATATTGTGATATCTGAGAGTGATACCTCCAAAGAGGACGACAATGGTGAAGGGGTTGGAGGAGAGGGAGAGAAAGATGGTCAGAATGGTTTGACTGATGCCCAGAAAGATATTCTGGAACGTTGCCTGCATGCACTCACACATGCCAAAAATGACAGCCACATGCTAGCTGCTCTTCTACTGGTAAAATTTTAATTTCTGCATATAGCCCTAACCTCTCCTTTGTGACTTTTCATTTGACAACATGGAGGTCTACTGCAAAGTTATTGTTTCTACTTTCCCCCCTCCAGATTACTCGCTTGTGTCCAGCAGGCCAGCTAGAGAGTTCCACATTGCGGCGAATATTCGAAGCAGTGGGCCTAAATCTTCCAGCTCGCCTGCTGGTGACTGCTCTCAGGGGTAATGACAGCTCTGGGTTACCCCCGGAGGAGCTTCTCTCCCTGGGTACAGCTTTGCTGGCAGCCCTGAGCACAGACCAAGACATGGCCTCTCACCCTCAGCTTCTCACCACTATCCCTTTGCTGCTAGGGCTTCTAGCAGACGGGTCCACCTGGAGCCCACAGAAATCTGGACAAGCGCCAAACCAGGGTGGACAATCAAGTCAGGACCAGAACCAGTTTAGACAAAATAAAGATTTAGGAACATTAGAAATTGATCCTACAAGTCAGAGTGAGGACACTAAGACCCAATCGGCTGAAAAGTCAAGCTCATTACAGGACTCAAGAAGTACCAAAGCTGTGTCAGATGAAGGTGCATTCACACATGTAAACGGAGCTGCTCCAACTCCCCAAACAAATGCAACGACCAAGTTGGACAAAGCCGTGGCTGCAGACTGCTACCAGGTATTGACAGCAGTGTGTGCCTTAACTCGGGGTCCTGACCAGCTCCTATCCAGGGGGGCTGTCCCTGCTCTCTGTCGTGCCCTTGAGCAGAAACAGACCTTTAGCCAGGAGAAAGGCCTTCCCCTGCTTTGCTGTCTCCTCTCTGGTAAAACCAGGGACAAGGCCTGGAAGAAACACCCTGTTGAACTCCTCTGTTTGCTGATCACTGTCTCCAGAGATTTCTGCCAAGCCAGTAACCAGACTAGGCTGGAGACTTGTGCCCAGCTGGCACAGTTTCTACCTCCACCAGGTGGGGTGGTAGAGAGCGCAGAGCTGAAGGCAACTGTGGTCACTCTGTGGGGGATTTTACGACCTATGCTGCAAGCTAAGCTGACCCCAGAGCGGCTAGGTCAAATTCTGGTTTTAAGTGCTTGTCTGCTGGATTTGTTTGGCTGGGAGCCTGTTGGTCCGCCTAAGTTCTGCTGCCTGCTTGTAAACCTGGCTTGCGTTGAGGTGAGGATGGCTTTGGAGGAACCCCCGGGTACTGGCCTGAGCCTAGAGCTCCACCAGACGCTGACAGCCTGCTATCGCATCATGGAGGCTGCCATGGAGCAGGCCTGCAACCACAGTGTTTTCCACAGTGATGCCCCACCACAGAGTGTCATTTCCGGGCTCAGTCTGCAGCAGAGCAGGCAGGTGTTGAAGGTGCTGGAGGAAGCGTTCTCTGCGATCATCTACTACCTGCAACAGGTCAGTAGACGGGAAGAAATATATTTTCTCTTTGCTCTTGAGTGATTTGTACTTCGTGACGACAAATAAATTACCTCCACGTCATAACCCGATTTTAACCCTCATTATTACATTTTTCAAGGTTGATCTGAGTCACTATGGCGACCCCTTCTTCTTTGCCACATTCCGTGCCCTGTGCTCCTGGCTAGCGGAGGAGACTTCGTTTCTAAAGGAGGAAGTGACTGCCCTGCTTCCCTTTCTGATTGGCTACGCCCGGAGTCATCTGCAGGGGGAGGGTTCAGACCAATGTCTATCCGATTGGATGTCAGAGATGTCAGTGGGAGAGGCCTTTCAGGGTGCTGGGACTTGGACAGGCAAAGATGCTCTGAGGTGAAGTTGACATAATTGTTCAACTTTGAACATTATTTATCATGGAAGGAAATTGGGTATGCAAGCCAATCACATGCGGAAGATGAACATCTTGTGGTTAAATTCATCCGAGCTGTCACAGCATTAATGTTCTGTGTGGGCGGGAGGGCAGGAGGGTGGTTTATATTAGAATAATAAAACTAAAAAGATTAGTTAAGGATTTTTCATACCCGACATGCTCCTTAATTGATTTGATGCCACTTTCAGCTACAGCTTTGGTGCCCCATGGAGTGTGTTTCAGTGCTTGTTTGGCCTAGTGCATGGGGCTAAAGGCTGGTACCTGGCCACGCTGTGGTCGTAGCAGCATAGATGAACCACATGGTGGTCTTTATTGATCAACAGTGTCACTGGCAAATTGAAGTTTGTGTATAGGTGACGACAGTACTGTGCAACCCTTTAACTAGGCAGTGCACTTTGATGCTTTATGTACAACGTAACTCTCTTTCTCAGTTTCTTTGACTCTTTCTCGTTGCTTAATATCCATTGCTCTCATCCTCCAGGTATCTCTTGCCTGCCTTATGCCATCTCTCTGCAGAGGAAGGCCCAAGGAAGGTGCTGCTCAGTTTAGACACTCCTGCCTTGCTGGTGGACTTCCTTACCCAAGGATGGGGCTGCATGAAGGGGAGAGGTGGATCAGCTTTAGCCAGAGACCCCAGCATGGAAACGGCATGCTCAGCACTACTCAACTTTGCTGTCACGGAGCCAGACAGATTCAGGTACCCACAGGCTACAAAGGACACCAATTATAGGAGATTCATTTGAATTTAATCACCATTCCAGGCTATGATCATAAACTGTTGTTGGATCCTTCAGTTGAGTAAGTGCAGAACAGAAGCTCTGTGGTGATTTTACCTAAACTGTCCATGTGGAATTTTAGTTTAATTTTCATGCACTTTGTGTCTGTCCACTTCCAACAGGAAAGATCCGTGTTTCAGAGCCCTTGAGTCTCTATTAAGTGAAGCACTTCCTGTTCTTGTGCATAAACCCCGCCTATTGGTACTGGCAGCCAATTACTGCACGCTTGGGCTCATGATTGGCAGGCTCAAATCTGCGCCCGCAGGTGATGCTAAAAACTTTGTTGTATTGTTAAAAACTTTGTTTTGCTGTTACTTTTTGTGTGTATTTATGTTTTTTACAGTGGCATGCAAACACTGCAGCACAAGTATATTATTGAAATGTCTGCTATGTAACTATAGCCTGCTTATGTACAATTGTATTTTGCAGCCCCCATTGATGCAAGCCAGAGACGATTCTTCTCGACAGCCTTGTGGTTGCTCCGCAGTGCGCTGGACTCCAGCTCTGCTCCTGGCCCAGTGAAGGTGAGCCAAAGCTGGGAGGAGTGGTGGGAGGAAGCTGGGGAGCTCTGGAGGCTTGGGGTACAGGCTTTGGGTGGTTGTGTCCGAGCCCAGCCCTGGATCTTCATCCTTGTCCGAGAGGAAAACTGGCTTACACACACCCTTACCATGTTAGCCTCTTGTAGCGCACTACCTGACCCCCACACACAGGGGGTGCTAGAGGAAGCTCTATCTGTAATGTCAGAACAATGCCCACTTTGCAAACAAGAGATCAGAGCTGTAATGCAGGGTAAGGTCAAAGGGGCCCTGGGTGATATGAAAACCCTGAAGAAATTACTGGCAGAAAAATAAGGCCCAAGACTTTATTTAACGTCAATATGTGTTGCAATGCAATTCTTGTATTTGATCATGTGCTACGAAAGGTGAAAAGAAAAAGTTAATTTGTGCACCAAACTTCATATGTTTAAAAGTATGAAATTGCAGGAATAAAGCATCGTCCACATATGTATATCTATTAATATCGAAGTTGTGTAAGTTGACTTGAATTGATATGACATCTTTCATGAGACCAGAATATCCTAATATCTTGTAGCAAAGTGTAAAAATGTCTGCTGCCTATTCTACTTAGCTAACAAGTGGCTCTCAAAGAAAGAAACAATACAATGCATAATAAAAAACTATATTTTCTTACAAAGTCTTGCCTCATTTAATCCTCTGCTCATACACTATAAAACCGTTGGACTTCAGTAGAAAGCAGTGGATTAAGTAGTTGTGGGAGAATTAGTTCTATGATTGGAATTCTATATTTATAATCAACATTTTTATTTTTATTGTTTTACTGGTAATTTGGTTTGCATTTTTGCTAATTTAGATCATTATCATTTCGTGCTAATGTATAGTAAGAAAACAATTACAGTCTGTTATCCTCATCAACACAACGCAGCTTTTCGTTGGAGACCCTAGATGGCAGCATTACTGCAGTATGTGTGGTGCTAGTCTGTGATCAGGTCACTTAGCATGGGCCTACGAAGTGTTGTTCAATTGATACAAAATTCAGGTTTCGTTTGAGCCTCCAAAAACTATTTGAGACACAAACACGGAAAACAATTGACGCGGATTTACATGTTTTTTGTTGCCAATATTTATATGTAATTAATTGTTCGGTCAATTTAACACGGTTAACGAAATGTAGACTGTAAGGCTAGATTTGTCCTCAAAATTCACATAATATAGGCTGTTTGAAGGCCTATGTGTTTGCAAAATATCCTGTTGCAGTCGAGAACGTATAGTAAATAATCATACCGACGTCGTTGTGATGCTTATTGCTTACACACAGTTATTGCAAGAAGGAATTTTCTTTTGATTGTTAGGAAAAAAAATCGTTTAATTAGAAACCATCATTGTCGTTTGGGATGAATGGCTGTGTTTCCACCGTAAAAATGCCCATTTCATGCTATGTAAAAAATAGAACACTTTTCCACTTATCCATTCAACAATTTACACCCACCCCCACCCCGTCTTCCTTCACCTCCCGCCTTCGTACCCCTCCCATACACTCGTCGTTCAATGTGAATCATACAAAACTCATGCATCGCCTTGCAAACTTACTCACTCTTCTATCTGCCTTCAACTCGTCCCAACTATCCTGCAACCAATATTAACCGCTCTGTCAGCTTAACTCCCTGGCTCAGCAAGCCTCATACTTTCCCAATCATGCTTTGGAAATCTAGAACTAAGACTGAGCCATTTGGGATTCAGGTAGGTCTTTTAATTAATTTATGAAAGCTTTAAAATGTTTTCAAAAGTTATTTTGATAGTTAGATTGTTAAACATATTTTAAATAATTGTTTTTTGCATTATTTTAGCCTGTAATTAAATAAACATAATGTAAAAATACTTTACTTTAAAACATTGCGTAGGCTACGTAAACGTGAATTAAGTGCCACTTGGACTTGGGCCAGTAGGTAATCAATATTTTCCCATACTGGATACAGATCGGTATACTTTTCCCCAAAATATTCAAGGAGCAGCATGGTCATTGATGCCTGTCTTTTCATTAACGAACAATACAGAGGGATAAAATATTCCTCCATAAAAATAAACACATTTTTTCAAAGCCTCGGGTTTTATATAAAATATGTAGCCTATTGAAAATTCTGTGTAGAAAAAAACAAGACCACTGATAGACAAGAACAATCACAGGATTTTTCTTATTATTATTTTTAACAGAAATATAAGTTTATGAAATCAAGTTAATGCCATTGAGTGACTAACTGACTCACTGAATATCTCTTTAAGAGAAGGAGGCCCCCTCGACCCCTCCCCTCATTCTATTGAGCGCATTCTAAAACCTATAAGTAGCGCGTGCATGGAGAATATTGAGGACACTTTTTGATAGTGCGTCGCAGAAGCGTCAGACACAGCACGTGCATTAAATATTTAAGGACATCTAGATTTTTTATAATAATACGAAAAATAGTATCATACTGAGTAATTTTACTGTATGGACCGTGTGTACAGGTGAAAGTAGCCTGGATTATACTCTTATTTGGTGATCTTTCAGACGTTGACAGTATTTCATTTTTTGGGAAACCAGGGTGGTCCAGATGTTAGTTCACACCTATTCGGCTATGGTAAGTTTCTGTTCGATCACTATGTTTTTCTGAATTTTCTTGCATTCAACTTTGAGTTCAGATAGCATATAAACTGTACGACGTTGAGTTTTTACTGGCGGTGCTGCTATCGTCACCATCAGCTGTCCGGAGAGATTGTCTCTGTATGGGCAATGTCACAGCACGAGAAACCAGTAGGCATCAAAGTGTCCGTTGCAATGGAGATAAAAAATGACAACTTAAACACTGTTACACTTTGAGATGGAGGTTTGTAATCGTTTTAGAGATGTCCCATTGCATTTCACAGCGTTCTGCAATATGGGTGTTGATCTATTGTTGATCTATTTTTGAATAGGATCCAATACAATATATTAATATAATCAATATATTAACCCATGTAGGATTTGTATTTTCTAGTTTTGTTGTTTTATGACACTTTTATTTGCATCTCCCTTATTATAGAACTTTGTTCCACTGGAACAATATTGATCGGCGTGACCCAGTTCAAAAATCGAATTTAGTCTGGATGTGCAAGGCCTGGGTGTTTTGTGTAAATTGGCAATGTAGGCTAGTGGGCCTATTTTGGGGCAAAACATACAAATGTTGCAAATATTTTTCGCAGATCAAGACGAACAGGATAAACAACTGACAAAAGTTAGGATGGGTTTCTCTGAAATGCCGTTGGAATGTATAGTCTAATACGTTCCTGCTGTTCCTATTTCTTCTTAATAGAATATCTTTGTAGACATGTTTGTTTAGTGGTATTCTTTCTTCGGGTGAATGTTGTTATTGTTGTGCGACAGGGTACCTGTCCTTTGTCCTCTTGGAGTCCATGGAGGCCATGACCTTCCTGACACTGTCAAGCAGCGATGCCATGGGCACCTGCTGCCATAGCGCATCACCTCAAACGCTGCTATTTCCAGCCTTTCCGTTTCAATTGTTTGACAGATTACATTACATGTATACTTGGAGTTATATGTGATTTATTGATTGTTTATTAGAATTATTGTTAAAATCTTTGAACGATATTTTCCATTGTTAGAAATTGTCTTATCATAGCAATATTTTCTTTAACATTTCGTCCAACAAGTGGAGAATTTGTTGGCTAAATTCATTTAGTTTATATTTGCCCTTAAATAAACCACACGTCTAATCCCTCACTCTTTACCAACTTTTGGTGATTTACGCAGGACCGCGCAGACGGACTGACCGGCTCCTCGCCGAGTGGGCGTCTATCCCAACTGTCGTCGCTAAACCAGACAGCATACTCTTCTGCTCCCCCTCTGTGTCACACTCCGGCCTCTGACTTTCAACCTCCGTACTTCCCTCCTCCATACCCGCAATCCTCCTTGTCATACTCTCAGAGTCAGGACTCCTATTCCCACCTATCGGACCCCTATCAATCCATCAACTCGCTCCACCAACATCAACAAGCTGCATGGCACTCGCAGAGGTCTCGGTCCGAAGAGAGTGGCCTCTTGTCACAGTCTCACCGGGCTTTGAGCCTCGACCCCCGGCGGGAGTACCCAGGTGTACCCCGTTTACTCCATGGACTTGGGGAAGGTGCAGCCGCTCTAGGGGACGGCCCTCTCGGAATGCACATACACCACGGACTTGAAGATATTCAGGTTGGTTGGAGGCTTAAATTAGCTTGCGATGCGTCAAATTATTTTTTTTTAATTTAATGTGGGAAAATACCTGCGTAAAAGTTAGGGATCTCAAGACACTAGATCAATTAATTCGTTTAGTTTATCTTATTCCTTTTCTATAATATTGAAATTGTGTGTAACTTGAGTGGACGTTTTTCGATCATTCTTTTTGGCAGCACATGAGCAATGAGCTTTTTATAAATTTGATAATCACATTTTATTTGATCAACACTAAATATAGCTCTTAATGGTCATCACTAGATTTTAATTTATTTATTAATATAACCCCTAAAAAAACAGGCATACAATATTTAATTATTTGACATTTAGAACCGTTCTCGTTCCCCCCAAAACAAGCTTTTAAAACTATGTGGATTAGTCATTGATTCATCTTCATATTAGATATATCATTCGTTCTCGTTTAATTTATATTTCAACAACGATTTTGACTATATTTATAATAAAAAAACTAAACATAAAAACAGCGGTTTCCTCAACTAAAGATATGAAATAAATTAAATAAAATAGTTGGACTCAATTATTAAATGTTCTGACTTTAATTTACAATCTTGAAACATTCAACGTTTCTGTATGAGACACAACCAGATATTTATTATATGCAAAAAACGCTTATTAATATGTTTAGTAATTTTGTCCCTTTCCATTTAGTTTTCTGACTAACTTTTAGTGACTGCGGTTTCTTTGTGTCTGAAGTGTGGACTATAGGCCAATGAGCAAAAAGTAGCTATGTATACGGCTAACATCTTTTCAAAGTCCATGAGGCAACAGTACTATAGGGTTGCTATTTGCCTTCTGCAATTTAGAGAAAAGAATAGTTGCTATGGATTATTGAATAGTCAGCCCCACAGCAGCAGGTGCAGATGCAGACGTGTTTGTCTCAGTATCCTTCCTCCCTCTCAGAAAATTCTCCGCGACCAATTGATTTACCCGGTCATTAATACAAAGCAACACTTACTGAAGCGGTAGGCACGGAGTCATCCAGGGCATGTTTCTATTAAACGCTCCCACTTGACAAGGACGTTTATTTGATTAATGGATTAAATCTTTGCGTTTGAACCCACTTATAATTCCTACACAAAAGAGAGATCCCTTTGCAAAATAATTGTATTATATCCCATGTGACACGTGTGGCATGGTAGGTAAAAGTAAATATAAATCAGGATGCATACATGGCAAACACTTCAAAGTCGATTTTTAAAAAATAAATACCCTTTATTGATATTTTTATTTGTTAGGGTTGGGTTTTCACAGTATTTATTGCCAAAAGACAATTTATTCAGTCATAAACTTATAAAGTAAAAAAAAAAAATTATAATCATAAAAACATACACTGCAATATATCACATATAATCAACTTTATCATATGATAAAGTTGCAATTATACAGTTATATCATGATGAAGAAAGAACTTTTATTAACCTACTATTGTACTAAACTATTTGTAAATGTTTGGTTTTTGTTGTGCTTTGGTAGTGAATTTATTCGGTTCTCTTAAACAATTTAAAAAATAAATCAAGCTTTGCCATAACACCCATTACCCATTAAATTAACTAAATCCATTATGTTTATCGCATCTCATTTCATACTCTGGATAATCTCAAATGAGAGTATAATCTTTTAACCTTCAATCTGTTGAATGTTGCTCTAGACAGACAGGTTGTGAATTGCTTGGTGAATCCAGTGAATAAATGATAGTGACTGTCCACTGTATCTTGCCAACACAGGGAATGGAGGAAGGATCAGCCCTGGGCATCCTGGACCACTCTGTCATTAAGAAAGGTAAGGGATCAGACAGATGACTATGTGCTTGTGTGTGTGTGTGTGTGTGTGTGTGTGTGTGTGTGTGTGTGTGTGTGTGTGTGTGTGTAAACGCACACACCTACATAGACACGCACACACACATATATAAAAACTATAGGGTGAGTGTTTCTGAAAGAGAGTGCACACAGACACACACACACACACACACACACACTATAAATAATTCTGTTTTGCTATTTCATTTGAAGTCAAGAAGTCCTCTAATACTCGGCTGCAGACTTCCCCCTAAAGGCAGCCGTTCTTAATGAACTGTTCATGGTCATATGAGAGAGGGAAAGAGAGGGGGATAGATTAGAGCAAGGAGGAGAGAGAAGTGGGGCAAGGAAAAAGGAGGGGAAAATGAGGGATAAAAAAGGAGTTGTGGGGTAATTTGCAGCATATGATCACTCTAAAAATTACCCATTCTAAGAGCTAGGTTTTTTTTTACCAGACACAAGGGTATGATTTAGACACCGAAGCTGGATGAAGGGGTCTAAAATACCCATCAGTGGCTGTAGAGGAGCTTATAGTCATGATCCATGCTATGTGCTACAGTGCTAAGTGTAAATCAACAGCCTTTTTGGAGAATTTAACAATTACTCCTCGTCCGTCATGGGCATGGATTTAAGAGCAGATTAAAAAAAAGAAGAATCTGACATGAATGAGAGGATCTGTGGGGATATAAGGAGAGAGAGAGAGAGAGAGAGACAGAGAGAGAGAGAGGCAGAGAGAGAGAGAGGCAGACGGAGGGAGAGGAACAGGGATGGATAGAGAGATAAACGATATAGAGAGAGAGAGGGAGACAGAAGTCCAATAGCGAGTGAGAAAAGAGTAAAAAGAGAAGGATGATTTCTACAAAGAGAAAGAGAGACTGGGAAAACAACAGAGAGAAGGGAGAAAGAGAGACTTGAAAAGACAGAGAGGGAGCTTAGAACAGCGTCTTGGGCTCTGTGGCTTGGCTGGCTGGCTGTGAATGGAGGATTGAGTGAGCTCGCTGCTGTCCGGGAATCTGTGCCGCACAGCAGGGTGTTTCAGAGAGCCGCACGCCGCCCACAGAGCACGCTGAGGAGGAGCCGGCTTCACGGTGGAACAGAACGGAACGCCACACAGCTCACTGGAGTAGGAGAGGATAACACAGCTCACTGGAGTAGGAGAGGATAACACAGCACACTGGAGTAGGAGAGGATAACACAGCACACTGGAGTAGGAGAGGATAACACAGCACACTGGAGTAGGAGAGGATAACACAGCACACTGGAGTAGGAGATGATAACACAGCACACTGGAGTAGGAGAGGATAACACAGCACACTGGAGTAGGAGATGATAACACAGCACACTGGAGTAGGAGATGATAACACAGCACACTGGAGTAGGAGAGGATAACACAGCACACTGGAGTAGGAGAGGATAACACAGCACACTGGAGTAGGAGATGATAACACAGCACACTGGAGTAGGAGATGATAACACAGCACACTGGAGTAGGAGATGATAACACAGCACACTGGAGTAGGAGATGATAACACAGCTCACTGGAGTAGGAGAGGATAACACAGCACACTGGAGTAGGAGAGGATAACACAGCACACTGGAGTAGGAGATGATAACACAGCACACTGGAGTAGGAGATGATAACACAGCACACTGGAGTAGGAGAGGATAACACAGCACACTGGAGTAGGAGAGGATAACACAGCACACTGGAGTAGGAGATGATAACACAGCACACTGGAGTAGGAGAGGATAACACAGCACACTGGAGTAGGAGATGATAACACAGCACACTGGAGTAGGAGAGGATAACACAGCACACTGGAGTAGGAGATGATAACACAGCACACTGGAGTAGGAGATGATAACACAGCACACTGGAGTAGGAGATGATAACACAGCTCACTGGAGTAGGAGATGATAACACAGCACACTGGAGTAGGAGAGGATAACACAGCACACTGGAGTAGGAGAGGATAACACAGCACACTGGAGTAGGAGAGGATAACACAGCTCACTGGAGTAGGAGATGATAACACAGCACACTGGAGTAGGAGAGGATAACACAGCTCACTGGAGTAGGAGAGGATAACACAGCTCACTGGAGTAGGAGAGGATAACACAGCTCACTGGAGTAGGAGAGGATAACACAGCACACTGGAGTAGGAGAGGATAACACAGCACACTGGAGTAGGAGAGGATAACACAGCACACTGGAGTAGGAGAGGATAACACAGCACACTGGAGTAGGAGAGGATAACACAGCACACTGGAGTAGGAGAGGATAACACAGCACACTGGAGTAGGAGATGATAACACAGCACACTGGAGTAGGAGAGGATGACACAGCACACTGGAGTAGGAGAGGATAACGCAGCACACTGGAGTAGGAGAGGATAACACAGCTCACTGGAGTAGGAGAGGATAACACAGCACACTGGAGTAGGAGAGGATAACACAGCACACTGGAGTAGGAGAGGATAACACAGCACACTGGAGTAGGAGAGGATAACACAGCTCACTGGAGTAGGAGAGGATAACACAGCTCACTGGAGTAGGAGAAGATAACACAGCACACTGGAGTAGGAGAGGATAACACAGCTCACTGGAGTAGGAGAGGATAACACAGCTCACTGGAGTAGGAGAGGATAACACAGCACACTGGAGTAGGAGAGGATAACACAGCTCACTGGAGTAGGAGAGGATAACACAGCACACTGGAGTAGGAGAGGATAACACAGCACACTGGAGTAGGAGAGGATAACACAGCACACTGGAGTAGGAGAGGATAACACAGCACACTGGAGTAGGAGAGGATAACACAGCTCACTGGAGTAGGAGAGGATAACACAGCTCACTGGAGTAGGAGATGATAACACAGCTCACTGGAGTAGGAGAGGATAACACAGCTCACTGGAGTCTCTGGGAGAAAGAACAGGGCCAAGATGAGAGAGGGGGAGCAGGTGGAAATCTGGAATAGATAACCGCACATTTGTGCACACTCATATAATGACACACACACACACACACACACACACACACACACACACACACACACAAAAGAGGAAGGAGTTCATTCAATCCTCTAAATTCAGATGAAAATTCCCATCCCACACAGAGCTGGCACAGTGGATGGATGATTAGCATGCTACACAAGCTAATCTCATGAAAACAAATTAACGGTTTAAATGATGATGTAACAAAGATGTTCAAGCTAAAATGTAAAAGCCAACAAGATTCTGTGCTCTGGATCAACGCAAATCATTATTAGGAACTGAATGACAGATTAAAATCAATCAGTTTCTAAAGTAGTCACTCCCTGGAGAAGAGTCCTTTCAAGTCATGAACAATAGCATCACAACAAAAGACCACTA
>JAPMUY010007577.1:0-2500 GCA_026901105.3 Galaxias olidus | reverse complement strand
GCCCGCCATCTGTGCAGCCCTCTCCGCCTTCCAGAGCTACCTCATGGAGGCTATTAAACTCCTGGAGAAAGGGGATGGAGGAAGCAAGAGCCACCACGACAAGGAGCTGAAGCATCGCAAATAGGAGGAGGATAAGACGGACAGGGGGCGGGGGGGTGAGGGGGGGGGGGGGGGGAGGGGGGACAAACTGATCTTCACCTTCACATTCCACGTTATTTTTGCTGTCCTTGAAGAGGGCAGACGGAGACTTCTTCTCTGGTGGAGCTGGTGGCTGGGGGTGTGTGGTGATGTCTGTACAGTATATGTGTCCACCACCTCGTGTTCAGAACCTGGAGCATGGACCCTTTCTCTTGAGTTGCGTACTTTTGCAACCGTATCCACAGCCCCCGCTGGCCAACAGGGTCTCTTATCCACAGCCCCCACTGGCCAACAGGGTCTCGTATCCACAGCCCCCACCTGCATTTTATAGAGCCTTGTGCTTTGATCCTTACACACACGAACACACATATACTAACATAATGAAATTCCCTTGACTGACTGGATGGCAACCACCCACCTTGAAACCAGAAGCCATATCCAGGACAACAACGCAACAACTTGCTCTCACCTCTTCTGGATCTCTGGGCGAGTTTGTACCGCATCCTATTGGATGACTGGGTAATTCACAATACTATTAATGGGATGATGATGCTTCACTGACTTTGGTATGCGGGAGGAAAGTCAAAGGCAGCTAAGGGCCGATTTTTTCTTTTTTTTTTCCAAGGGTTGGGGTGGGTAAGTGTTGGTAATTTAAAAAAAGGAATACAAATCATTTTGTACTTTCTGTGTATGTTTATTATCAATGTTATTATTGTTATTGTGGTATTACGACATAAATGTAATATATT
Organism: Galaxias olidus; assembly: GCA_026901105.3. Lineage (NCBI taxonomy): Eukaryota > Metazoa > Chordata > Actinopteri > Galaxiiformes > Galaxiidae > Galaxias > Galaxias olidus. The sequence continues at coordinate 1,613 of JAPMUY010007577.1, read as the reverse complement.
ATTAAAGAATAAGGATTGACTAAGTCTTGGTATCACATATTTTCAAAGCAATACAACTATGTTTCCTGCAGAACAAAACATTATTTTAGAAGCTACCAGTGAGACAAATTACTGTACTACGTTTTAAAATTAAATATCCATTTTTTATAATTGACTCCATATAATAAGATGGTGACATCTTCGATGACTTGAAATGTAAACTGTTATTCTTTTAAAAAATGTGTTTACATACCATCTAATGTCCTTTGATCCCAATCCTTATGTGTATTTAAATAAGAGATGAGATTTTCTTTTAAAACCTTAAAAAACCATATATTTATATATACACTTCTGGAACAAAGACAGTATAATTCTATTTTAATTCTAATTCTAAATTAAGGAATTTAACAGCATAAAACACATTCTACTTTTCTTCTTCTTTTTTATTTATTTATTTTTTTACTTATTAACTCTTAAAACAGTCAAAATAATAATTACTGTTGCCAATGTGCACCCCGGGGCCACTCTGGATACAGAGCGCGTTTACTTTTTCCTCTACTGCGGGAAAGTGATCCCCTCTCCACCGGGAGCAGAAGCAGCAGTGTCATCACGCCGGCTCCGTGCACCACCCAGTACCTGCGAGAGTAGAAAACCAACACCACCACCGCGAACAGCAAACAGCCCGCGTCAAAGCTCTGCTGCCCCCTCTCTCCCAACCCATCTGTTACTGTTACATTGTGTTCCTCTCGTCAACCCATCTCCATTTTTCTCAAACACACACACACACACACACACACACACACACACAGAGCCTTACCTGCCTCCCTCTATCCATCTTTTCCCTTCACCCCTAGTGTCAATTCCCCCATCTCTCTATTCTTCCCTCCCTGTGACCCCCCCCCATCTCTCTATACTTCCCTCCCTGTGACCCCCCCCCCCCCCATCTCTCTATACTTCCCTCCCTGCCCCCCATCTCTCTATTCTTCCCTCCCTGCCCCCCCCCCATCTCTCTATTCTTCCCTCCCTGTGACCCCCCCCCATCTCTCTATACTTCCCTCCCTGTGTCCCCCCCCCCCCGATCTCTCTATTCTTCCCTCCCTGTGACCCCCCGCCCATCTCTCTATACTTCCCTCCCTGTGACCCCCCCCCCATCTCTCTTTACTTCCCTCCCTGCCCCCCCCCATCTCTCTATACTTCCCTCCCTGCCCCCCCCCATCTCTCTATACTTCCCTCCCTGTGACCCCCCCCCCCCCCCATCTCTCTATACTTCCCTCCCTGCCCCCCCCATCTCTCTATACTTCCCTCCCTGTGACCCCCCCCCCCCATCTCTCTATACTTCCCCCCCCCCATCTCTCTATACTTCCCTCCCTGTGACCCCCGCCCCCCTCCCTCCCTCCCTCCCTCCCTTAATCTGACACTCAGTGGGGCTGTTCTCCATCTCTCTCTGTGCCTCCAGGCAAACATATGCTGCTCTTCTCGTCAGATTCCGGTGTGTTTGGGAGAGGGAGGATTGTTTAATGTTTATTAATCACCTGTCGGTGGAAGAGGGAGAGTTGGGGCCACAACACACAAACCGTCCCACTGCCTCTGACACACACCCACACACACATTAGTACCCCCGTAACTACATTTAT
>JAPMUY010007575.1:0-11291 GCA_026901105.3 Galaxias olidus | reverse complement strand
AGGACACGGTCGCGTTTTGGTTCCACCTGCGGCCCCCAAAGTAGCCCCCCGGAAATTCAATCACGTCTGCCTCCACAGCCGGAGCCAATAACCCGGCGGTGCTCGGGCGCGGTCGTTATCCCTCGTTTAATTCGATTCGGAGGGGAAACCGGAGGAGCACTGTGGCCCACCTCGTCCGACACTCATCCACTTTTGATGAATAGCCCTACCTCTACGCTACTTCATCAAGTGTGAGTGCGCGCCTGTGTGTGTGTGTGTGTGTGTGTGTGTGTGTGTGTGTGTGTGTGTGTGTTTCAAAGAGTGAGTGTGTGCGTGTGTGTGTGTGTGTTTCAAAGAGCGAGCGTTTGTGAGTGTGTGTTTCAATGTGTGAGTGCGTGTGTGTGTGTGTTTCAAAGAGCGTGAGTGTGTGTGTGTGTGTGTGTGTGTGTGTGTGTGTGTGTTTCAACGTGTGAGTACGTGTGTGTGTGTGTTTCAAAGAGCGAGCGTTTGTGAGTGTGTGCACAGGAGAAAGACTGTAGTTATATTTAGTGGCTTTGTACTGTGTCTCTGTGTGTGGGATGGTGCCATATCCGTGTGTGTGTGTGTGTTTGTGTGTGTGTGTGTGTGTGTGTGTGTTTGTGTAAAGAAAGTGTGCAGTTACCCGTGGGCGGTCCGGGGGAATGGGGAGAAGGGGGGGGGGGGGCTCGCTGTGGGTGTCAGGCCGACCTCCAGACTCTCAGAGAGGCCAACAGGAGGAGAACAACAAGTTCATCGTCCTCGGGAAACTTTCCAGACGCTCTTTTCTCTCTCCGCGCTTTCAGCGGCATGAAAAATGGATGACATTTGCAGCCATTTTAAGAACCTCACTGTGGCCGGCCTTAAGTGGGCACTTTACAGAAGGACAGTGAATTATGGGTGGCGGAGTTTGTTTTGCAGTCGCTGATTGAGCGAGCTCTTTAAAGCAGGTATATTGCACATGCAATTAAAGACCGTAAGTCCATCTATTAGAGAGTGAGAAGAATTTGTTTAAGCGCTTGGAGAATATTCTTTTCAAGTTTGGCAATGAAATATATAATATAACGTTGACTGAGTGGAAATTCCTACAAATAATATTTGCCTCCTACACAGTTCACTGCTGTGACGCAATAGGAGAAGACAGGATGGTTTTTTTATAAAAATATTTTCCGTTCTTCGTTTTCTTAATTAACTTAAATACATAATTATATATATACAGTACCAGTCAAAAATGTGGACGCACTTTCCCTTTGACTTCAATGGAAAAGTGTGTCCAAACGTTTGACTGGTCCTGTGTGTATAAAACAGTTCCACAGGGGGTCGTCTCAGACGGTTCCCTGTATGGCCTGAAGGACACCCTCACCTTGTACCAGGTGATCTCGGGCTCCGCCCCCGGCTGCAGGTAATCCTCTATGCCGGGGCAGGTGATGTCTTTGCTCTTGCTCAGCTCCGCCTTCTCCTCGAACCTCATGTTGGAGTTGAAGCAGAGGTCCGTGTCGTTGTCCGCCACCGTCAGGGACATGGACACCTTCATGCAGTACGTGGAGTTCCTAAGGGGGGAGAGAGAGAGAGAGCACACAATGGACAACCGTCAATCACTCACGGTTTGAGTTTTAATCTCCCAGTCAGTGTGTCGGAAGTCTGCCTCCTACTGGCAGGTGAATGGAATGGCGGCACTTAAAAAGAAATACGTTCCATGTATTTTTCAGAACGTTTCAACGCAAAATAAAGAGGGTCCTGCTGGATCCTATGCTATCCCTTTGCAACAACCAGCACACACTGTCCTCTGGGATGAGAACGCAGACAGCCATGGCAACGTACGGCCATTCCCCAAGCCGTCACAGTCCGTGAGGGGGATTCTCAGAAATCCACTCGTGGTAGTCAGGACAACGGCACAGTGACACGCTCCAGGAGTGACCAAGCGCGTAGAAGCAAGCGACGGTTTCATAACGTACATCATATCTGCTTCCCATGGCGCGGGCGGACAATCGCCAGTGACTGCTAGAACAAATACATATAGGATGCTGCGTTCCAGTGCCTCACGTTAAGGGTGTCTATTTCTAGGCAGACAGGAGAATGTGTGTGTTTGTGTGTGTGTGTGTGTGGGGGGGGGGGGGGGGGGGGGGGCAGAACTGTCAGTCAGCGGACAGCGGATACTCGTCCTCCCTCCCTGGGAGTACCACAGCGGTCTGGTTGTGTCGCGGAGAAACATCCTGCCATTGTCTTCCATATTTACTGTATTTGAGAAAACATCTGCTTGGTGACGTTTTGTAGTGCGTTTCCTTGTTTCTGGACTCTCTTATAGAGAACAAGAAATTACTTGATCATTAGAAAGCACAAATTCTATTATTTTAATAACTCGCTAAGGGGCCATCTTGCCTGTCATAAGAACAACCATTTATATCACTTAGAATACTCTCATATTCTATAATGTTCACTCGGTTCGAATACTTCACATTATAAAACTCAATATCAAAGAACTTCATCCACTCAGATGGTGGATCTGAGGAGTGAGAATGTAATGTAGGGTTTGACATTTCGGTCACACTCCATCGTGAAAGAACCCCCCCCCCCCCCCAAAAACTGCTCGAGTGTGAGCGTGTTGTCCTCACCATTACTAATTCACAAATAGCTTTGAGCGCTGTCCGCTCACCCGTTCATGTATGAATACCAATGATTCAGGGGAAGCATGAACTCGGTGATCACAGTTTACCAACGTCAAGAGAGGGTTGTGCGAACACGCATGTGTGTGTGTGTGTGTGTGTGTGTGTGTGTGCCTGCGTCACAGACGGGGGGGAGGTGCACATCTAATGTGCAGCGACGGTCTTCAAAGTCCACATAACAGAAGACTATGCGTGTGCACGTGTGTGTGTGTGTGTGTGTATCTGTGTGTCTAAGCTGGGGGTGTGTGTGTGCATATCTAACGTGCACATAACAGAATATTGTGGTGCATGCACGAATGTGTGTGTGTGTGTGTGTGTGTGTGTGTGTGTGTGTGTGTGTGTCTCAGAGGGGGGGGGGGCGGGTGCATATCTAACGTGCACATAACAGAAGATTGATTGGCGGTTTTATTTCTCCACCTCATGCAGATGCGGTGCAAGCGAGCGGGAAATGATTGGCCAGGATTGATGTGCAGCGGTGCGTCCGATCACACATGCCTGCAGGGACGGAACGATTTCATGATGTGTATCAAAGACGACGTGAAGGAATAGCCATAGAAAAAGAAGATGACCAGCAATACATAGGAACGACAGCAAACACGGCTGAGAGGTTCCACACTCTAAGTAAATAAATCAAACTCAAAATAAATCAATATGGACTCATTTTTCTACGGGTGTATTTTCTTTTCTCCACATATGTTTCTTGTCATGTACGCCATGTGCTAGACTTTCTGCTTAGCAGGTCTTCTCACTACGACCCTTTCACGAGATCTCGGTAAAAACAGAGCCGTTGGCCCCGACTAGGGAGAGCCCGCCTTGGAACAGCTGGCCAATAGGGGCCGGGGATTCCCGTGAGCATTCCGGCTTGACCAACCATGCAGAAGATGATTGACAGGCCGGGCCACTAAGTTGAGGATCCACTCCAGTTATTTTGTCGTTCCATTCCATCGCTCTGGATGTCATGGTATTACACCACTCGCCATTATCACATCACAATTACAGGGGGGGGGGGGGGGGGGGGCACAGGAAACTGTCCTGCTTTTATGTATTTATTTATTTATTTTTTTTTACTGGATCCGAGACAAATCAATGAGCCCCTCTCAAATTGGACTTCCAGCGACTTTTGAAAGGCCACCATTTTGAAAACAGACCCAATCAATGGGCCATTAGCTGGGCACACCGCTCTCACTGTCTCTCGGACTCGGCTAATAAGCCTGTCAAACGGCGACAAGCAATGTGGCGGGTGGACCCCCCCCCCCCCCCTCGGTCAATATGTAGCCCCCCCCCCCCCGACAAAACTGGCAAGAGTTAGCGGGCGTCTCGTCGCTAATTTGCCCCCGCAAAGCTGGTCACACAAATTGAGCTGAACCAACAAACAATCACAAACACATTAAAGCCTTACATAATTGCGCGGTATTATCCCGGCCAGTGGATTAACACACACACACACGCACGCACGCACACACACACACACACACCTACACACACTCATACTTTAGCCCTGCGGTAAACAAACACCCCCCCCCTCACCCATTTACCCGGGCAGCAAACGAGGGGGCTGTCCGATCCGCTGAGCCCACTTTATGGAAGCCTGTGATGCAAATGTGACATGATGCCGAGATTATTCCGGACAAGCCGCACCAGATGGACACCTGTGCAAATGAGATCTCCTGGGTGCTCTTCCCCCTGTTAAATATTCCGGACAGCCTCCGATTATAAAAAAAAAAAGAAAGGCCCGCTCGCCGCAGGGAGGGCTAGAGGGGGAGAGAAAGAGAGAGACAGAGAGAGAGAGAGAAAGAGGAGTTGTGTCAGCTGGAAGCTGCTGAGAGTGATGGATGGCGCGGGCCAACACTTTGTCCTCCGATGTCTTTCCAACGGTTCCACATCCGTCTCCGTCCCTTTTTCTCTCTCTCTCTCTCTCTCTCTCTCTCTCTCTCTCTCTCTCTCTCTCTCTCTCTCTCTCTCTCTCTAATTCTCTCTCTCTCTATCTCTGTCTCTCTATCGCTCTCTCTCTCTCTCGTTCTCTCTCTCGTTCTCTCTCTCTCTCTCTCTCTCTCTCTCTCTCTCCATCTCTCTCTCCATTTCTCTCTCCGTCTCACTCTCTTGTTCTCTCTCTCTCTTGTTCTCTCCCTCTCTCTCTTCCTCTCCTTCTCTCTCTCCCTCTCTCTCTCTCTGTCTTTCTATCTTTCTTTCTTCTCTCTCCTCCGGCCCCTTCACCTTCTTCCTAACCCTCTTTAACCCTTCGCATGGACTTGCGAGCAATCTTTACGAAACGTCGGCAGGCCAAGCAGGAAGACAGTAAAACTTTCCGAAAGGGGTTCGGGGTTCAAATCCCCCCCCCCCCCCCATGCGGACCACCGTCTCCTAAAATCACACTCGGAGTAATTCACACCGGCTTCTGTAACCGGCGGCGTCCCTCGTCAAACGGGCCTGACCGTTATTGTTGGCGCGGCGACAAGCGCCGGGAGGGCCGCGCTGCCATCGCCACCGCCTTAACGACCAAGGGTGTCACTCCAAAAAAAAACAAGATGTGCAATGTCACACCAATGACAGCCAACATGCTCCTCAGATCAAGGGCTGGGGGGGGGGGCCATACCGCCGGGCTGACAGCCAGCGCCACACAGCTCCGGGGCACGTAAGGGGACTGGCCATCCCCACAGCAACGCCGCTGCAATACAGGGCCGGGGAAGTGAAACCGACGGTCGGGTGGCCAGTTGGGAACGGCTTGCATTCTGGAATTTTTAGGAAGGATTTTTTTAAACAGCCTTTTGGAATTATAGGAAAGGTTTTTACGACCAATGTTTGTTTACCGTTCTTAAAATGGCAGGCGTTCGTTTGGAGAGTCGACAAAGACGTGCCACATGTTAAATCGAGTCATGTACTCAGACGACGTTTGGAGAGTCGACGTCGACGTTCGATTGAGACCCTCGGCACAATGACCTCGCTAAGCTCGGCTCCTCCGTCAATTACCGGAGTGCATTCCATCCCTCCCCCGCCATTCCACCCACCCCTTCCTTTCTCCCTCCATCCATTCTTTCCCTCCATCCATCCATCCATCCACCCACTCCATTCAGCTTCCGTCTTTCCACACATCCAACCGCCCACCGCTTCGTCTGTCCGTCCGTTCGTCCGTCCGTCCAATCTTCCACTAACCATTCTTTCTTCCTCCCCTATTCAGTGCAGCCATCAAACGAACGGGCTCAAACAGATGAACTCTCACACTGGCGGTCCGCCGAGAACATCCCCATAATAAGATGGAGAGCACATCTTGCAAAAGGCTCCTGAGATCATAAGTTACCGGGCAGGGAAATTAACGTAGTCAATTAATAAATCTCTCTCTTTTTTTTTTTTATTAAACAAAGCAAGATCCACTCTCATGTATAATTGAATCATGTAATGCCGCCGGATTTTTTTTCCTCAAATTGAGACTCGCTTGCTTTTCACTTGATAATTGCTTTGGTATAAATTAAGCCGCGGACTTGCTGTCTTTTTTTAAGTGAATGCCTCACCGTGTAACAAGCCTTCAAAGTCAGAGAATAAACTTGCACCGCAAGACAACACGTGGACGCTATAAAAATGAAACCTTGAAGGGGGAGCTCAGACAGACAAAATAGTGTTCACAATTATAACTATATTATATATAATATTATTACACACAACAATGAGTTTGTTTATGATATCTCCTCCACAGAGAAACAGAAAGAAACCCCCACATGTATCTGAAATCCGTGTGGACCACGTCAAAACATTAACAACTGACAAACAAAATTACCCAGCGACATAGAGTGAGCTCTCCCATGTTTTAATAACGTCTGTCTGAGCGAGTGGCAGATTGGAGCTGGTCCTGCCTCCAACCTTATTTACAGTAGCCAGCTTACTACTCAGCACAGAGACCATACTGCCAAATCATCACTCAGCGCCCACAGGGGGGAGGGGCTGGTGTGTGTGTGTGTGTGTGTGTGTGTGTGTGTGTGTGTGTGCGTGCGCGCATATGCTTGGGTCTTATCTGGAGCGTGTGCGCTCACATTCATGTTTCTGTGAATGCTGTATTAATTATGGCGGTGGTTGTCTGTGTGTGTGTGTGTGTGTGTGTGTGTGTGTGTGGCTGTGATTAGCCCGCATGCAGTTAAAAACGTGTTCCTCCACCAGTCACCACTTCCTCCTGGGCCAAGCAGGGGGGTGCAGATTACCCTAAATCACTGTTTTATGGCCGGGCAGTTATTTATGACCCCAGCCAAGGTCACCACTGTGTGGCGGTGGGCGTAGCGGGGTGTGTGAGGGGGTCCGGAGGCCCCCCTACTTCCACGGCCCCTATATACCCCCCCCCCCCCCCCCGCCGTCTCACACACACTCATAACTCAGCTGTCGGCCGGTGAGGCGGGGTGATGAACGGAGTGCCTGCTCCCCCAAACCTGACGGCGGGCCAGAACCCCCCACTTACCCTCTGTCGGAGGAGATACTGGGGCCGCCACCGCCACCAACACGACTCACTGAGTCTCTCTCTTTTTTTTCTTCCCTCGCTCTCTCTGTCTCTCCCTCTGTCTCTCTCTCGCTCTCTTTCTCTCTCTGTCTTTCTCTCTCGCTCTCTTTCTCTCTCTGTCTCTTGCTCTTTTTTTCCCTCACTCCCTCTGTCTCTCCCTCTGTCTCTCTCTCACTCTCTTTCTCTCTCGGTCTCTTTTCTCTTTCTTTCCCCTCACTCTCTCTGTCTCTCCCACTGTCTGTCTCTCTCTCTCTCTCTCTCTCTCTCTCTCTCTCTCTCTCTCTCTCTCTCTCTCTCTCTCTCTCTCCCTCCCACTGTCTCTCTCTCGTTCTCTCTCTCTCTCTCTCTCTCTCTCTGTTACGGTCTGTCTACCTGCCTACCCCTTTCTTCTCTGTTTTGCTTTTCTCTCAAAGGCTTTCTATATTCTCTCTCTCTCTCTCTCTCTCGTTCTCTCTCTCTCTCCCTCTCTGCCTGTCCACACAAAGTTCCAGAAACAGAATGGATACGCCATGTTGAACAGTGCAGAGACACATATTCACATGGGGAGACCCGCACACACACACACACACACACACACACACACACACACACACACACACACACACACACACACACACACACACACACACACACACACACACACACACACACACAACACACACGCATGCACACACTCTCTCACACACACACACACACACACGCACACACACCTAACATCCCTTTCAGGCCACACATATTCCACTGCTGGAGTATATTTGTTTTCTGTGGGCCCTCTTGAAGAATGACAGGCAATGATTTCGGTATGAGGAAACCATTACTGCTCTGAATGCTCAGCGTGGCTAGTCAGCCAAAACAATACGAGGATTTAGTCGCAATGTTTGGAGCCAGACGCACTGAAGCACCGCGCTCTCGCTCCAGTCTGGGAATGTGAGATGGCGGGGGAGTTAATGTCTCCCCTTTTAAGTGTCTGGATGCACAAAGTAACTGCAGATCCATTACAACCACTTGACAATTTCAAACATATATGCGGGATTAAAAAAAAAATAAAAAAAGATATATATGTATAACATTACAGGAAACAGTGATGTCAGCCACTCTGGAGGGCCCTGACCGTGAAAGTGTCGTTTTGACTATGCATCTTGAAATAAATCTCTAAAATGAAACTGCGCGCCGCCCCGTTTTCTCTGTGAAACCACAACAGCCTCGTCTGCACCTGCTGCCCGCGTCGTTATACTGGTCCTTACAAATTATTTCCGAAAGCTGTTAACATTTAGCAAACGCAACCAAACCGTGTGCGACTGGTCGTAGTCCCAATAAAACGGATTAGCTCCCCATCCCTGAGCCTCTCTTTAGAAAGTGCAGTATTCCGGTTTGAACGCTTTACTCAGCCTCATTTTCCCCTCGACGGCCGCAGGGTGCTCATTTCCATCAAGCGCAGCCGCCCCCCCCCCCCCCCTCTCACACACACACACCCTCCCCCCTCTCCCCCATCTCACCCTCTCTCACCCTCTCTCTGCCACATTATGCCGCTACCAAAACCTGATTTCATAACTAGCATAAACAATTTGTCTCCATTGTAGTTCTCGCTCACTCCGGTGTGACCTTATTGGATTGCCCCTCGGGGGTCTATGGGGCATAGTGTGTGTGTGTGTGTGTGTGTGTGTGTGTGTGTCCTCACTCTGCTCTGCATATCAAATAATACACGGGGGTTTACAAGGAGTGCCAGTGACGGAGGAGGCTGCTTTGCTGGGATTACTTCTTATTAGTGAAGTGGCCAATTTCCCCCGTTCCACTATAGGGCTGTAATTGCTTTGTCGCACTCGGAGCGGGGATTGCTTTATTTCTGGTGTGTGTCCCGTTAACCGGAAAAAAAGCTCAAACCTATTGGAATGTCTAACGACAATAATTTCGTAAATCAAACTCCGTACAAAAAAATAAAATAAAATATATTAATATATAAATATATGAAAACAGGCCCAAAAAAAAATACGTTGGTTTTGCTTTTCTGATCCGTCCGACCCAGCTTTCCCCCTCGTTCTACTAGACTTCCAGACTTCCTTTCTTTCCAGACTAGGCTCTGACGGACGGTCCCCGTTTTGGGAGAAGTCTCGCTTCCGGCTCCCCGCCATCGGAGAGGGCTTGGAGGGAGGTGCCAGGAGGGAGGCGGGGGAAAGGAGGGGTGAGAGGTCGGCCGCGGTGGGAGGAGGGTTGGTGATGGCGGAGGGGGGGGAGGTCGGCTTGCGGTGATTCGGCTCAGGGAGCGGTACTCTGACATTTGTCCAGCAGACAGAGTAAAAAAATAAAAGACGGCGACCACCGTCAGATACGGGGGAGAGGACAGGTCAGGGTGGCCAGGCATCAGATAGCCGGGCTGGGGCACCTCGCTGGACGGCCTCCTGGGCGCCGATGGAGGTCCGCCACCGGAGGGAGTGACTCAGCCCCCAGCCAGGGATACTCTCCATCCCAACCAAACAAACCGCAAAAATGGGTTACGACACGGGAAAATAAACACTTTTCCCGAGGGAAGCAGAACGTTTGGAATCCCGGCAGGGTGGCGTGAGAACAGGGGCGAGGAGACGCGTTCCGCAGCGCGCGCGCGCGTGTGTGTGTGTGTGTGTGTGTGTGTGTGCACGACCGTGAGGACTTTGTTCCCACAGACAGGTTGGCCCAGCGTGACCTTTCTGCCGGGGTAGCTCATGCGGAGGGTGCGCGGTTGTGACAGGCGGCGTCACACGGAGAGGTCTCCACGGAGTCAACCTGTCTCCTCTGCCAGCACAACCCCCCCCCCCCCCTGACCCCATGCCCCTACCGATACTCTCTGGCCCACCAGCCTGGGGAGTCTGGAGGGGGGTGGCGGGGGGCTTAATCCAAATGCAATCGAGGCGTGAGGCGCTGTTCAAATCCAGCCACTAATCAGGTCGGGGCGTGAAGGGTGACACGCACGCACACACACACACACACACACACACACACGTCTGCAGGATGGGATTGTTTTGAGGAATTAAAGCTGGTTAATGCTGGTTAGAAGCCTGTGATTTAGTTTACATTAAAAGCATAAGTGGAGGTTTTATATTCCCGCTCTGTCGTTGACCTAAAGGTTGCCACCTGAAAGAGGCGGGGTGTTTCAAAACAACACCACATTCAAACACCGTTTATCAGCCCGACAGAGGTGTTACACGTGAACAACCCGGGCATTTCCACAGTATTTTACACCGTGTAATATACAGAGATGTGAGTTTGTGTGTGTGTGTGTGTGTGTGTGTGTGCGTGCAGGTCTACAGAGATGTGTGTGTGTGTGTGTGTGTGTGTGTGTGTGTGTGTGTGTGTGTGTGTGTGTGTGTGTGTGTGTGTGTGTGTGTGTGTGTGTGTAACACAACCACAACATTGACCGTCACCGCTGTATAAGTCGCCAGACGGTTTCCGGAACGACAGCTCTCGCCACGCCGGAGGAACAGAGCCATACGGCGGGGCGACGTGAACGGATCGGCCCGGAGAAACGTGACGCGTCCCTGGGCCTCGCTGTCTAGACAGGGCCCTGGGTGACATGGCTACACGGAGCTGAGAGCTAGCCTGCAACCCTCCCTCCCTCTCTCTCTAACAGGCCCCATTTATAACAGAGCATAATTATACCCCCTCCAGCACTTATGGATATGATAAACACTTGACCGCCGTGACTATGGTCGTTATGAGTTGTTTAGGAACAGACCAAAAGGGACGCGCGTCCGGTCCGAGTGGCTCCAGGACGTCGCCATGGTGATCACGACGACCGTGTTCAAGTGCTGTGCTGCTTTTCGACAACACCCCCGGGCTTCATTCGATGACTTGCAGAGAACGCGAGTTTAAACACTTCAACCGTTTCAGGAATGTAATCGTATAATAATAATGCGGTATTCGTAAAGTTTCCTTGAGATTTTAGGAAGGCGCTCTCAAAAATGTAAGTTAAAATTACAATTACATATTCATAATCAAACGATTCAATTTGACAGTTCTCACCATGTCTCACTTTCATTCAGTATGCTACCTGCCGTTTAGCATCCATAAAGATCGTTTGGAACATGCCTGTGTGTAATCACGTATGTGTAATCTTAACGTGTGTGTGCTTTCACATAGGAAATACATATATGTATACGCGTGGTTGCGTGGTTGCGTGTGCATCA
>JAPMUY010007574.1:57500-112997 GCA_026901105.3 Galaxias olidus | reverse complement strand
GCTGGTGTCAGGGCACCCACGGGACTGGCCGCTCTGGGAAGGGATGGGACAGGGGTGAGGAAAGACGGCTGACCTTGGTTATGAGGGTCATGCCCTAACAGGGGCTGACATTGCTTTAGCCTGATCTTTGTTTGGGTGGTGATGCTCAGTGCATTTCACCAGTTAGTTTAAGAAGTTATTTGATCAGGAGCCAAAGTGTGGTGTTTTGCAGTGTGTGTGGGTGCGGGTAGGCGCTGTATATGTGTTTGTGTAGTTCCTGAGAATAACTGTTAGCAGGAAGCTAGCAATGGTGAGGTTGGGGTTTGCATTTCTAAACCATTAGCCATGACAACAACACTTTGCAGTTGACAAAGAAAACAGACATGGCTGAATGATGAAGGTCCACTGAATGTGCTAAGCCTAATTATTTGAATAGGCCTTTATGTTTACGCAAGTGGCATGTTCAAACTTTGACGACTGAGCCATTTACAAGGTGACACTATCTGTGATCACACTGGGGTTGAACAGATTGGCCCATCAAGTGGGTATGGGTCAAGGACACAATGAAAACAGTATGTCAAATTATTCTTCGGCAAGCTAAATCCTTTATCATGTTCTTGCCTGTAGGTAACAACAGGCATTCCCATGATTATGTGATACATGCTGCGAGAAAGCTGCTTGATTTTGTCTGTGTCCTATCAGGCACAGAGGCAGAAATCCAGCCCGTAAATAGACCCATATTTCAAAGCATGTGAGAGGGCCAAGCCTTAGATGAGTCTTGGAGTCTGACTGAGAGGGAGGCTTAGCTTTGCATAGTGCCATCTTCAGGTTGAGTGTGTGTGCTAGTATATTATTTGCTTTTTTGAAATATTACTTGATTACTTAGCGGCACATGTGTTGCCTGCCTGTCTTTTCCAGGCATCCATCTGAAAAAGGCAAACAGATTTAACCTGTATGTGCCGCTAAGTGAGTCAAATTATTGTGCAAAAAAACAAATAATATACTAGCACACACACACACACCAAAATAAAACCTCAACCTGAAAGGTGAGCGCATGCAAGCTAAAGCTTCCCTCTCAGTCAAGACTCAAGACTCATCACAAGGCTTGGCCCTCTCACATCGAAGGCCTGTGAATGCTTTGAAATATGGGTCTATTTACCGAGCTGCAGTCTAATGGTGGTGGTTCTTACTCTGTGCCTGATGGGACCTGGGCAAATCCAAGCGAAAGCTTTCTCGCAGCATGCTGGCATAATCATGGGAATACTTACCTGTTGTTACCTACAGGCAAAGACATGATAAAGGATTTGCTTGCCGGGGGGTAATTTGACACTAATTCTACTGTTTTTCATTGTGTCCCGCCCGACCCACCCCAAATCTACCCCACACCCTGTTAAGAGTGGACCAATCTGTCCAGCCCCAGTGTGATCGGAGGTGGGTGTCACCTTGCTATAAATGACTCAGTCGTCCCAGGGGATTTGAACATATACCACTAAACAGCAAACTGTATAAGGGCCGGTCACATTCAAATGGTGGAAACGCACATTCAGTAGACCTTCATCATTCAGCCATGTCTGTTTTCTTTGTCAACTGCAAAGTGTTTGTTGTCATATTTGTGGTTTTAGGAAATACAGAACTTTTAAAACCCCCAACTGCCATTACTGGCTTCCTCTTAACAGTTATTCTCAGGAACACACACAAACACGCTCACACATATACACACATATACACGCGCTAACACACCCGCACACCCGCACACGCACGCAAAAACACACACCACACACTTTCGAAATGTTTGCTTCCTGATCAAATAACGCAAACCCTAGCTTAGGACAACTGGTTTGAGGAGTAACGCCCCTGAGGGCATCACCACCCAAGACAAAAGATCAGGCCTCGCTTTGTGTCCCACAGAGAGGATCAACCCCTCCCCCTGTCGCCTGTGACCCTCCTCCTTCAAACCCAACCCCCCGTCATCCTCCTCGTCCCGCTCGTCTTCCTCCTCACCCCTGTTCCCATCCCTTCCCAGACGACCCAGTCCCACGGGCCCCAGTCCCAGTACGGACGCCGCCGATAGGCCGAAAGGCAGCAGAGGGGAGTCAGCCAGACCCAGAGCCCTGACGCCAGCACGACCCCCGGGTCTCAGTGAGCTCTGAGCTCCAACAGGGTGGGCCATTGAACTCAGGTCCAGGGCTGGAGGATGGCAGAGGGCAGAGAGTGGCAGGGAGCCCAGTCCCGGTAGTACGCGGCCCCCCAGGAGGGCTGTGATGACATGGCTGACGTAGGGCACCTCCAGGCCGCTGCTGGAGGTCCGGAGGCCTGGCCCGACCTGGGCCTTGAGTATGTCCCCCAAGCTGCCCGCAGAGGCCTGGTCCTGGGTCACAAAGTGTCCGTGTGCCTTGATGTGCTTGCGGAGGGAGCTGGGGTCCGTGTAGCGCTTCAAGCAGCCGGCCATTTTGCAGTAGTATGGCTTGTCCACGTAGTGTGTTCGAGTGTGTTTGAAGCGGTCGCTGGAGTTGGAGTACCGTTTGCTGCAGCCTTCGTACGGGCACATGTAGGGCTTTTCTCCTAATGAGAAGCAAGCAAGAAAGAAAAGGTTTTTTACAATGTTGTAAATTTTTATAATTCAAACAGGATCAATCAATTATCTTCTACCAGTCACGTGGAAAAAAAAAACTTTGTGTAAAGAAAAAGGCTTGGAATGTTTCGCAATGCATTTCCCTAAGCATATCAATGAGCACATCCAATGGACCTCCTAAGACACACAAAGGTTGACGTACGCATAATTTAGCAATGAAGGGGTGTAACATTCACCGGCAATTCATGTTATAAGGTGTGTGTGCACCTGGAATTTTATCATCTGATGTCATTGTGGAGAGGTTGAAGGGGTCAATAAAATGTTTTACGTACGTCCAACGGGTGTGTCATTGATATTTTCGATGCTGGGTTACTACAATCTTCAATGAAGGTCATTGAGGCTTTTGGAGTTTGTCAAAGTACCGGCTACTATAAGTTGAACTAGCTGCACCACCCGTTGTGTACCTATTTCAAAATTGTATGAAACTGGCTTTGCAACTTTATACACAGACCTCATTGTGGCCATTGCGAAACTGTTTACCAGCAAACTCACCTGTGTGTGACCGTGTGTGTATCTTAAGGTTTTCCAGACGAGAGAAGCTCTTGTTGCATGTTGGGCAGTGGTGAGGCTTTTCATTGGTATGTGTGCGAATGTGAATTAACATCTTGTACCTGAGGGCAGGGGAAAAAATCACAATTACAATGAAAACAAAACTTAGAAAAGAAAAAAAATTAAAAATCATGAATAGAAAAAAAGTCCTTTGTAATTTGTATAGAACGGCACATAAATGCCTTCATCTCAAAGAGGAATTCGACAACATCTTTCTGTACACGTTGAATGGGCAGGAGTCTAAGGAGAGCCATGTTGTGTCACTGATACTCTGTTCCGCAGTAAAAAAAAAAAAAAAGGTTGGTACGCATGAGGGCTCAGGTTTGTGTTGGGCACGCTGGTGAACTACCTGATCCCTGTTCCTATATATTCTTTATTAGGTTCACCTGTCCTACTTTGACTCATGGTCTCCACCTGTTTCGTTGATTCTTTGTTGTGTTTTACTTTTTGTATAAGTAAGTCCTGTCTCTAGTGTTGTTCCCTTGTGAGCCCATAGTTTAAGATTAAGGGCTTGTTGAGCCGTCTCTTGCATTTGATGTTCCAAACATAAACTCAATTTTCAAGATACGTGCATTTGTTTGCCTGTGACACCTAGTCTTCCAACAAAATTACATGAATTGAGACTTCAATATAATATCAAATTTACCTGTCCCCCATGGTCTAGTTAATTATTAGGGGGCAAAAGACACAACATTTGATTAAATGTTTTACTTCCATTTAAAATGTACTTTTGGTTTTTACACTGCGACACAAGCACAATGGAATGGCTAACTTAAAGCTGAATGACTAACCTGTAAAATTTAATTTTTAATAAACTGTTCATGAATGTAACAAGTCCCTCCTTTCTGTTTTATTACAAAGACAGCACGGCTAGGGATCAGGCAATACAACGTAATGCTGAGCACACTTCAACTGAAACGCACAGAAAGGAGACCTGTACGTCTCCAAGACCCCCTTAATACATTTCAAAACGTATTGACTTTTTTATTTAGGAGGTCCAAATAGTCTTTGTGTGTAGGACAAAAGGTAACATGGTTATGTCAACGTTTAAGTACATTGTTGGGGGAGGCTGAGGCTTTTCTTTCCGCCTGAGAGGAAGACCCTGGCACTACAGCGAGCAGAGCAGTATAGGTGGGGAAAAAAACAGTTTTAAACTAACCGATGTGTGCACTACAAATTGTACATCTTTTGAAATTAGGTATGTGCTATTCATTTGGGAGGGGGGTTATATATGGGGACTTCCATTATTGGTGACCCCCCCCCCACCCCCTCCCTCCCTTCCCGAGTCCCCGCTCACCACAACCCCCGTAAACTATGCCTTTGTGTATATATCCTCCAATGACACAAAATGTTTTTCATCTCCATATTTCCTTGCAAATTGTACCTGGCATTAAAGCCCCGCCCATTCCGTGCACAGCCCTCCCACTGGCAGCAGTACCCAGAATCCTTTTCGGGTTTGACATGGTAGTCATTGATGTGGTCAACGAGCTCAGGCAGTGACTCGAACAGCAGGTGGCACTAGAGGGCAAAGAAAGAGAGAGAGAGAGAGAAAAAGTGTAAAAAGAGAGATAGAGAGAGAGTGGCAAAAGGAGGGTGGTGGAGTATAAGGGAAGAAAAAGGTGAAAATAAACAGGATTTTTAAAAAGGGAGTGTAAATAAAAATGTATAAATCCACCCAAATGTCCTAAAAAAAACTCCTCTTAGACCTCCTTATGAAATCGCTATGGGATACTAGTCTACACACACTGAATGCATTGCACATGAAATTGACGCTCCATAAGAAACTTTCTGATTAACAATAAAACCTGATTTACTACTTTCCAGTAGTCAGTTATATGGTTTTATATATTTTTTATTTATTACATTCAATATAAGTTGATAGGTTTGTGTTGAAAATTATTATCTACCAGTAATTATCTCTCCCTAGCACAGCCATAGGCACTCTTCCAATCCTTGATTCTCTCTCTCTCTCTCTCTCTCTTTCTCTCTCTTTCATCACCACATCCCGCCTTTCTCGTGCTATGCTTTTTTAAACGTCTCTCTCTCTCTCTCTCTCTCTCTCTCTCTCTCCCTCTCTCTCGCTCTCCCTCCTTCCCTGTACCTCTCTCTCTCTCTCTCTCTCTCTCTCTCCATGTTTTGTCCTACTCTATTTGAAAGCCCTGATAGTGCACATGGTCAGTGGCCTGTGGAACATTGTCACAGGATTTCTAATCGGACGTAAACATCAACCAAACCATCCATTTTACGTTTGAGGGTTTCTCTTTAGGAAATGTTGTCCCATTTGTCCCACCAGCTCCTTCACAATGTAAATTTGACCAAGATGATTCCAAGTTCTCTCTCTCTTTCTTTTCTCTCGTTCTCTCCATCCCTCCCCGGAGGGCCTCAGGTGATTATGGAACATCCTCGTTCCTCTAGAAGCACTCTCTCTCTCTCTCTCTCTCTCTCTCTCTCTCTCTCTCTCTCTCTCTCTCTCTCTCTCTCTCTCTCTCTCTCTCTCTCTCTCTCTCTCTCTCTCTCTCTCTCTCTCTCTCTCTCTCTCTCTCTCTCTCTCTCTCTCTCTCTCTCTCTCTCTCTCTCTCTCTCTCTCTCTCTCTCTCTCTCTCCATGTTTTGTCCTACTCTCTCTTTACCTTAGCCCACCGACAAGCCAGCTGCTCGGCCAATGAGGAGTCCGGTGAAATCCGCGCTTCCCCGTTTTGACCAATAAACATCGAAGAAGTGAAGTCAAACCCTCTGCCTTGGCTTCCGATTGGCAGAAGATACGGATAGCGATGTTGAGTGGCTTCCTGATTTACGAAAATACAAAGGAAGAGAAGAGAAAAGACAGATGTTGTCAGACAATGTCTGTCTGTCTGTCTGTCTCTCTCTCTGCCTGCCTGCCTGCCTGCCTGTCGGTCTGTCTTTCTGTTTGACTGCCTGCCTGTCTGTCTCTCTGCCTGCCTGCCCGCTTTACTGCCTGTCTGTCTGCCTGTCTCTTTGTCTGTCTGTCTGCCTGCCTGTCTGTCTCTCTGCCTGCCTGCCTGTTTGACTGCCTGTCTGTCTGTCTGCTTGACTTCCTGCCTGTCTGTCTGTCTCTCTGTCTGTCTGCCTGTCTATCTGTCTGTCTGCCTGTCTGTTTGACTGACTGCCTGTCTCTCTGCCTGCCTGCCTGCCTGTCTGTCTGTCTCTCTGCCTGTCTGTCTCTCTGCCTGCCTGTCTGCCTGCCTGTTTGACTGTCTGCCTGCCTGTCTGTCTGTCTCTTTGTCTGTCTGTGTCTGTGTGTATGTCTGTCTGTCTCTCTGCCTGCCTGTCTGTCTGTCTGTCTGTTTGACTGCCTGCCTGTCTGTCTGTCTGTCTGTCTCTCTGCCTGCCTGCCTGCTTGACTGCCTGTCTGTCTGTCTCTTTGTCTGTCTGTCTGCCTGTCTCTCTGCCTGCCTGTTTGACTGCCTGCCTGCCTGTCTGCTTGACTGCCTGCCTGTCTGTCTGCCTGTCTATCTGTCTGCTTCACTCCCTGCCTGTCTGTTTGACTGTCTGTCTGTCTGTCTTTTCACGAAGAAGCTGTGTCAGTTTATTTTCAACTACTTCTAAATTAGATTTTGAGAGGCATGTTCTTGGCTGTGTGCAGACGCCACTCTGACAAATTAGATTGACTCCTGGTTCAATTTAATTCGGTCCTGTTCCCCCCTAAGCAGAGCATTCTGAGTGTGTGGACATAAGCACACCAAAGAATAAAGATGTCTTGCAAGGAACCAATATCAAAGAATTGAATTAGGTCACTCCTTTTCTTTATATATATATATATATAGTTGTTTTTGAGTGTTATTGTATCTTCATCATCATCATCATCGTCATCCGCTTTGTCCGGGGTCGGGTCGCGGAGGTAGCAGTTCAAGCAGGGCATCCCAAACTTCCCTTTCCCGGGCCACATTAACCAGCTCTGACTGGGGATTCCAAGGCGTTCCCATATATATATATATATATATATATAGATGCCCGAACCACCTCAACTGGCTCCTTTCTACGCAAAGAAGCAGCGGCTCTACTCCGAGTCCCTCACGAATGGCTGAACTTCTCACCCTATCCCTAAGGGAGATGCCAGCCACCCTCCGGAGGAAACTCATTTCCGCCGCTTGTATCCGCGATCTCGTTCTTTCGGTCATGACCCACCCTTCATGACCATAGGTGATAGGAACAAAGATAGACCGGTTGTATTATTGTATCTTGTATATTGTATATTGTATATATATATATATATATATATATATATAGATATATATATAGATATATAAATTATAATAATAATATTAATAACTCACCCTAGTATAAAAGTGTGTGACTGGGCTTGATCTGTGTGGGGAATCCAGGAGAGAGGAGGAAGAGGAGGAGGAGGAAGGAGAGGAGGGGTAAGGGGAGGAGGCAGGGCGGGAGGTAGGAGACAGGCTGAGGTCCATAGCAGGAGAGATGCAGGACCCGGGTCGCTCCCGCAGAGGAGAATGGAGTTCTAGGAGGAGAAGTGGTAAAACAATCCCAGTCAGACTCTCACTGCAGAATAATTTACAAAACCAAACTCTGAGACAGTAAACAAAACAAAACAAAACTGAACTGGGAATTGTAGTTTTCATTTCATTGTTGCACCTTTTGTGTGTCTGTTAATTATCAAGAATCAGCGCAGTGTATAGGTATTAATTTGTATTGCAGTGTAAAGTATGCTAAGACATGTAGCCAGAAATGGAGTACCTGCCGGTATTTGGCGTTCCAAATATAAACCAGAAGAATCAAGGTTTATAGTTGAGCATGTTTTGAAAAGGATAAACATGTCAACTGATAAAAAAGCGAATTACTCTGAAACTCTGTGGTTTAATCACAGGTAATTCTATAATATATATTACAATTAATATATTATATTAAAAAAGCACATGAGGAAAAACGATCTGCAGACACACAGCTCTCCTCTGTGTCCTCAGTGTGTGACGTGTTGGTGGTGTTACAGAGCAGGGACACTGTGCTTCATATGGGCATCATGCTTCTCCTTGTAATGAGACGCCACCATGAAGTGTATTTAGGGAAAGAAGAGCGCTCACAATGAGGCTTCTCACACTATTATTGCATTACCACAGTAATGTGACATAGCTAGTCAAATGACCACAATGGTTGGCAGCTGGTTAACAGTGTGTGTGTGTGTGTGTGTGTGGGTGTGTGTGTGTGTGTATGTGTGATTTTGCATAAATGAGTGTTTGTGTGTGTTTGTGTGTGTTTGTATGTGTGAGTGTGTGTTTGTGTTTGTGTGTGTGTGTGTGTGTGTTTGTGTATGTGTGAGTGCGTGTATGTGTGTGTTCTCTTGCCTGGAGAGGAAGGTGGTGAGGGGTAGGCAGTCCGTAGGAGGCGTGGTCGCGTGGAGCTGAGAGGAGCACAGATAGACGCTGAGTACCCTCTCTTCCCTAATCGCAGCCTCCCATTGGATGGAAGCTTCAAGTCCAGTGGCTCATCCAATGACAGCATGGCTATTGTCTTACTCTACAGCCACCTAGAACAAGAGAGAAAACCAATCAAATAAATAGTTAGTAGTTGTTTTCTTGTAAAATGAAAATCATCGCCAATTTAAGTTGTTTCATAATTCGCATCCCTCCAATCCACCGTTTTTGCCTTGCACTTCACCCAAATTCTCAGTCTCTCTCTCTCTCACACACACACACACACACACACACACACACACACACACACACACACACACACACACACACACACACACACACACACACACACACACACACACACACACACACACACACACACACACACACACACACACACACACACACAGAGAGGCCTGATTCTCTTCCTTGCTCTGGCCACTGGCGAGTTTAGTCTGTTAGCTTCCTGCTTCAATCCACTCGCATTACACCAGGTCAGCGTCACCCTGCTTTGATTGTAGCCTAGTTAGCTCGCTGTTCACAATGTAAATATATGTCACTTTATCAAGTTCCTTGTTGAATGTGAGTTAGAGCGGGGTTAATTTCTTGACAGGGGTTATGATGGTAGCTTTATAAAATGCCAACAGCCACGGGGAGGAGATACCATTTAACTTGCATTCAGAAATAATAACTTTCTCTCTCTACCCGGCTTCGTAGCTCTCTTTCCTAGCATCCCGCATCACTGCCAAGGAGAGAGTGATTCTAAAGTCTCTCTCGCTGTCGGAGGTCCCGCCCCCTCTCTCACAGCCAAGTGTGAAGGGCACACGTCTGACATGTCAATCAAAAGCAACAAAAGATCCGCCGCTCCGTCAGCAAAAGAAACATTTGCCTCGTCTCAAATCGCATACTACTACTTTTTTCTTGTAGTAGGTACTTCAGCTGCACTTGCAAAGTATGGACTGTTGCATGCATTTTTGGCATACTCCATTTGACATGATATGTGTGGGACATACTAAATCTTTTTCTGGCTTACTATATAGTGTGGTAGTAAGGGTATTGAGACGCAGCCAACGTGACACTCTGGGCTGCCACGGTAAATAGTAAAACCTGGAGCACTGGATCCTGAGGAATCCTTTTTTTTCCGGTTCAAGGATCAAGGATCAACGTTCAAGGATCTCGCACTGCTCTGCCATTGACATCAGATGCACAGCACAGTGGAGGTGTCTGCAGCCCGACATCGCAGGTCCGAGACAAGGGATGCAGTGAATGTGGATGAGGCACTCCAATGACGCTCATCACTATTTGGATATACATTTACTGTGCAATATGAAATTGTCTGAAGTGGTCTCAGCATTCGCGCTTCACGTTTGGTCCGGAGTTCAAATGTCCATGTAAGCCTTTAGCTTCTGAACGGAGCATCCCAGTCTTTTTGCGGGGGGGGGGGGGGGGGGGGGGTTAATTCTGAAAGTCTTGAAAAAATGTATCGATTTGAAATAGAATTTAATTTAGAGTAGTTGAATCCCAAATTTTTATAAATTCACTGTCATAAAATAAAGTTTCCTATGAGGCAGGGAGAACAATATTCAGATATTGCCCTAAGGACTAACACACCCAGGGTGGCAGCTGTACATTTCTGAGAAACAAAACAAACAACGAAATTAGCTAAGGTAATTTAACAGACCCAATCATTGACATGCTACCCAGGTCTTAAACTTTTACTTGCGTGCTTACCGTGTGTGTGTGTGTGTGTGTGTGTGCGTACACAGAACGACAACACACTTGTCAGGGTACTGGAACTGAGACAATTATTTTAGGAGAAGACTTAAGCTTTGTTCGGAACAACATGCTTATATGCAATCTACCACTGCATATACTCAATAAGAACATAACATACACTGAAATCTAAATCTAGTATACTACTATTACTACTCCTGTGTGAAACAGCCTTTTATCCACGCAGTATCGCCATTAATTCACCTGCATCTACCAGCCAAACCCTACAGGTGTGAATCAAGAAACCATTTTCTTTCGGGCTCTGCACCTTTTTGTTGTTAATCTCCCTGATGCGTCGTTGAGTGAAACCTGTTGGGATACACATGCTATTACCAACAGGATCCCCCCCCCCCCCTACACACACACACACACACACATATAATCAAGAGCAGATCCCCGACCACAATGAAGTCAGTGTTGGAGCTCTGTCCTCAGCGTGCCAACTCACCACAGTGCCTTTGCATTCCTCTGAAACCTCAATCGCCATTTCGCTCCCTCTCTCTCCCACCCTCACACACACACACACACACACACCATTGTCCAGGCACGCACATACCATGTGTATGTGGTGTGTGTGTGTGTGTGTGTGTGTGTGTGTGTACTAGGCACGCAGTCCGTCACACACTAGAAAAGAAAAACACACACAGTGTAGGAGGCCTCTCTCTCATGCCTTTTTCCCCTCAATGACCTCCCTTTGGGCAAAGTGCCCAGACCCCCTTAAAGAACCCCCGACCACCCCCACCCCCCCACCCCCATCCCCACCCCCGCCACTGACTTGCAAAACACACACACTCACACGTACACACGTACACACTCTTATGTTCACAGTGTGTCACAGTCAGCCCCGTAGCGTGTCACACTGCACCCAGCAGTGGAGAGATTCTATCCTCCACAGGAAACCTTCATCTGCACGGCGTCCTGAGCTGGCCTCCCTCCTCCTCCTCCTTCACACTCTTCTTTCCTTCCCCCCTTTCTTTTTTCCTCCATCCTGTCACTTTTCTTTTTCCTATCCCCATTGCTTAACACCCTTTCTCTCTCTCTCTCTCTTTCTGTCTGTCTCTCTCTCTCTGTCTCTCTCCCCCTCTGTCTCTCTCCCTCTCAGTTTCTCTCTTTCTCTCTCCCCCCCCCCTCTTTCCCTTGCACTTGCTCGCTCATAAAATCTTGTTCTTTTTCACATTCCTTTTCTTCTTTTTTTCCCCTGAATATCCCCCTCCTCTTTTCCCTTCTTTCATCTCTGTCACGGGACTCCGACACCTCTCTCGTCGTTTTGTCATCCCTCCATTCTCTCACCCTCCTAAAGTTTCTGACTATCGCGTCACTATAGTAACTGTTAAGAAAAAGTTTCATCACCAATTTTCTTTCTGTCTTTCTTTTATTTCTTTGATTCGTTACTTGATCTCTCCATCAGAAGTCTGTATATGGTATTATGCAATGGCATTGCAACAGCTTGCGTGTTAAATGGCTTGTTTTTGCAACTTGGATACACACACACACACACACACACATACACACACACACAAACACAGTAGCACACACAGACAGACGATGATGACTAATACTAAGGCACACTGGACAGCTGTAACTAGCCACTTTTGGAATAGTTTATCATAGTGAGCGATTTGCATTGCTGAAAGTAAAAAAACAGAACTGAAAAAAAGAAGAGGAGGAGAAGAAGTCAAAGGAGGACGGGAGTTGTAGAGAGAAGGAACAGAAGGAGGGCAGTAGGGAGAGAGGGAGGCCTGAAGCTAACACTAGGCAGGGATCTCTTACCTAGCCACCCATGGACATCCTCCAGAAACCTTAGACCCTGAGGCCCTCCGGGGAGGGATGGAGAGAACGAGAGAAAAGAAAGAGAGAGAGAGAACTTGGAATGGTAGAGAGGCCAAATGGGAAGTGAGAGGAGGAGGAAAAAGAAAAAAGGGCGGGAGTTGAGAGAGGAGTATGCTCCCTGTTCCCCTCTCTCTCTTCCTCTCCTGCAGCTTTTCCCACTCCTCTGTTTTCTTTATCCCTCTCTCTCTCTCTCTCTCTCTCTGTCTCTCTCTCTCTCTCTCTCTATCTCTGTCTCTCTCTGTCTCTCTCTCTCTCTGTATCTCTCACTCTCTCTCTCTATCTCTGTCTCTCTCTGTCTCTCTCTCTCTCTCTGTATCTCTCACTCTCTCTCTGTATCTCTGTCTCTCTCTCTGTATCTCTCTCTGTATCTCTGTCTCTCTCTCTCTCTCTCTCTCTCTCTCTCTCTCTCTCTCTCTCTCTCTCTCTCTCTCTCTCTCTCTCTCTCTCTCTCTCTCTGTCTCTGTCTCTCTCTCTCTCTCTCTCTCTCTCTCTCTCTCTTTCTCTCTCTCTCTGTATCTTTCTCTCTCCGTGTGATGCAACACTTCGTACCCTGCCTGCAATAGACAAGGCCTGCTGTGTCTCACACAGAGACACTGGCGTCTCCCCCACTTAGAGACGGAGTGACGGGGAGAGAGAGAGAGAGAGAGAGAGAGAGAGAGAGAGAGAGAGAGAGAGAGAGAGACAGAGAGAGGGGATGGAGAGACAGAGATTGACGGAGGGGGTCGGGGGAAAGAGATAGGGAACGAGATAAAGACCTTAGAGCAGAAAGAAACTCCTGACTAAGCTGACCAATACAAAACCTATTGAAGTCTTCTATTTGAAGATGAAGCCTTTCCGGTCTTAGCTTTACAAAGTTGGTGAAGAAAAGCAACGTGTCCGTGTTTTCGTCTTCTTCTTCTGCTGTGGTGCAGGTTTGATATGTCCTAGTGTACATGAAGTATGACGGCCTGTCATTGAATCATGTGGAAAACACGGCTTGGGACACGAGTAGAGCAGAGAGAGAGGCGGCGGATTGGAAAGAAGAAAGCGTCTCTCTCTCTCTCTCTCTCTCTCTCCCCTACCTTTATCTCTCTCTCGCGCTCTCTCACATACACACACACACACACACACACACACAAACACACACACACACACATTACATTCATTTAGCAGACGCTTTTATCCATAGCTACTTACAAAAAATAGTGCCTACAAAAAGATAAGGTAAAAACTACAAGTCAGGTAGATAACATAAGTGCATCCCTGACCTAATCACCTAGGTAAGAGCTAAGCAACTGCTATATTAAACATCAGGATACAAAAACAGAACCATCGCAAACCAACTACAAACAATTTCAATCAGTTGCTTAGTATATCAAGTAGAAGTGCTAGGCAGATGCAACGTCACATTTAATAGCCATATCCATCAATATGTATTGACCTAGAATAATATCAAAAGAGTTTTTTGTGAATTGCATTCTGTGGAATTGCCGTGACGAAGTTTGTAACGAACCAGCCCATAAGGTTGTAACAAAGCAGGCCGTTTCGTTTCGGTGGGGAAAATGTAAAAGCACGGACAGGATATGGGAGGGTTGAAAGGGGAGCACACTGTTCTGAATGAACGGTAACAAGGTACAGGAAAACGCTACACACACTACAGTAGTGTGTGTGTGTGTGTGTGTGTGTGTGTGTGTGTGTGTGTGTGTGTGTGTGTGTGTGTTTGTATGCGTATTTATGTATGTGTGTGGATCTGAATGTCTGCGTTAATGTGTGTGTGCATGGATCTTAATGTCTGTGTGTGTGTGAGTGTGTGTATGTTTGAGTGTGAATGGATCTGAACGTCTTTGTGTGTCTGTGTGCGTGTATTTGTGTGTGTGTGGATCTTAATGTGTGTGTGTGGATCCTAATGTGTGTGTGTGGATCTTAATGTGTGTGTGTGGATCATAATGCGTGTGTGTGTGTGTGTGTGTGTGTGTGTGTATCTTAATGTTAAAACAGGCTCTGTTGTCTCTACTCTTTATCTATGCTCCATCACCAGACACTAAAGCTGTACCTTTTTATTTCATCCCTTCTTTCATCTACATTTCTACCTTTTCTTGTTTTTCTACTCCTGAGACGTGACCACCCCCACCACCCACCTTGTCTCATCCCACCCCTCCCCTCTCTCCCTTCTTCCCTCCCTCCTTCTCTTTCAGCCCCCCACTGCTTGGCATTCGGACAAGGTCAACACATAAACCTCTAACTCCTCTATCCCTCACTCTGTCCTTTACCACTCCCTCTCTTTCTCTCTCTCTCTCGCTCTCTCCTTCTGCTCAGCAGAGCAACCAATGCCCCCCCCCCCCACCGAGAAGGGTAAGAGTAGTTAAGCAAACTAAATGAATAAAAAGATCGAGATATGGAGTGAGAATCAAAGAATGAAAGAGAAAAGAGTGAGAAAGAGAGAGAAAGAGTGAGAGAGAGAGAGAGAGAGAGAGGGAGAAATAGAAAGAGATAGGGAGAGAGAGAGAGATAGGGAGAGAGACAGAGAGATAGGGAGAGAGAGGGAGAAAGAGTGAGAGAGAGAGAGAGAGAGAGAGAGAGAGAGAGAGAGAGAGAGAGAGAGAGAGAGAGAGAGAGAGAGAGAGCGATAGGGAGAGAGAGAGACAGAGATACAGAGAGAGACAGTGATACAGAGAGAGAGTGAGAGATACAGAGAGAGAGTGAGAGATACAGAGTGAGAATCAAAGAATGAAAGAGAAAAGAGTGAAAAAGAGAGAGAAAGAGTGAGAGAGAGAGGGAGAAAGAGAAAGGGAGAGAGAGAGAGACAGAGAGAGAGACAGAGAGATAGGGAGAGAGAGGGAGAAAGAGTGAGAGAGAGAGAGAGAGAGGGAGAAAGAGAGAGAGATAGGGAGAGAGATAGAGATAGGGAGAGATAGGGAGAAAGAGAGAGAGATAGGGAGAGAGAGAGAGAGAGAGAGGCTAAAGAAGCTGAGTAAAGGAGTAAAGGAGAAGTGGGAGGAGGAGGAGGAGGAGGAGGTCTAGTCAGTAAGTCACAGGGAGAGGCAGTGAGTGGGAGAGCGCTTTGAACCCTCAGTGTCAGGAATTCCTCTCCCTAGACAGAGCCAGACCCTCAGCAGACTGCATCTCTCCCTCTCGCTCTTTCTCTCTCTCTCACCCTCTGTCTCTCCCTCTCGCTCTCTCTCTCTCTCCCTCCGTCTCTACCTCTCTCTCCCTCATTCTCCCTCTGTCTCTCCCTCTTTCTCTCCGTCTCTCCCTCTCTCCCCTTCTTTCTCTCTCCATCGCTCCCTGTCTCTCCCTCCGTCTCTCTCTCTCTCCACTTCTTTCTCCCTCCATCTCTCTCCCTCCCTCTCTCTCCATCTCTCCCTGTATCTCTCTCCGTCTCTCTCACGACTGCTTTTTTCTTGCTCTCCCTCATTCCCCCTGCTCTGTCATCCAGACCTCAAACACACAAACATATGCGCCTCACATTCCTATGAGCCAAGCAGAGATTCACCCAATTTGTTTCCACTCTGTGTGTGTGTGTGTGTGTGTGCATGGTTGTGTCTGTGTGTGTTAGAGTCTGTGTGTCATTGTTTGTGTGTATGTTTGTGTGCGTTTGTGTCATTATGTGTGTGTGTGTGTGTGTGTGTTTGTGTGGAGGGGGCATGAGCCAAGCCAGTACACTGTAACCAATCCCAGCTGTACAGTATTGGTACAGCTCTCATTCCCTTTGCTAGAACGACAGAAGAGAAGAGAGAGGTCAGGAATTGACAATGGTTAAAAAAGATGGCAGGGGCTGAATGACGCGATAGATTGTGAAGGTAGAAAGTCCTGGGGATATTGAGATATAACTGAACGAGAGAGAGAGAAAGAGAGAGAGAGAGAGAGAGAGAGAGAGAAAGAGAGAGATGGAAACACCAATAAACAGTTTAGGTCAAGCAATTCGGATTCTGGAAAACCAAGGCAACCCACACTGTATCCGGGGCCGACAGCGAGACAATAGTCTTGAAATTCATATTAAATAGTTTTTAAATAGAGAGACATTTGTGCCAAACTCAGACAAGATCGCATGTGTGTGTGTGTGTGTGTGTGTGTGTGTGTGTGTGTGTGTGCGCGTGCGCGCGCGTGCGTGCGCGTGTGTGTGTGATGAAAAAAAGAAAGCACGGTGAGAAAGAGCGTGTCACAATTCATAGCTTTTCCACTGGAGAGCCCTCTGTGTGTGTGTGTGTGAAGGAACGACCAGTAAGGTGCTAAGTGGGGACATCCTGACGGGAAGCTAACTCTCTTTATCATCACTTCTTTCTCTACCTCTTACTCTTTTCAAACAAGACGCACTTTCCTCTTCTCTTTTTTTATCTCTTCATTTTCCAACTTTTCTTTTCTTTTCTTTTCTTTTCTCTGGACTGTTTGTCAAGCTCGGTATTATTTTTGAAAGGACTCAGGGCACCGAAGCGGCCTCTTTCAAGTACAGAGTCAAAAGAGAGATGGTTTGAAAAAAGAAGGTAAAGAGAAAGCATGAGAGGGGGATGAAGAGGGGGGGGGACGAAGAGGAAAGGGGTGTGAAGAGGTTGGAGAGAAGTGAGGGTGCGGCGTGGGGCTGCGGAATTCGGTCTGTGTTTGTTTTGGAAATGAACACACACACTGGGCGCATAGCTCAGCGGAGTATAATGGACAGAGTTAGGGGGGGGGGTACGTGTAACCCCTACAGGTGGCCGATGGATGTGTGTGTGTGTGTGCGTGCGTGCGTGCGTGCGTGCGTGCGTGCGTGCGTGCGTGCGTGATTGCGTGTGTAAAAGGGGGGCAGGCCCAAAGCACAAGCTAACATCCAAATGTTCATGCAAGTGTGAGATGTTTGTGTGTGCATTACCGTGCGTGTGAGACAGAAAGAGAGAGTAAGAAAAAGAATAAGAGAGAGAGAGAGAGAGAGAGAGAGAGAGAGAAAAGGAGAGAGGAAACAAAAAGAGACCAAAACAAGACAAGAAACGATGTGAATGAGACATTCTTACGGAGGGAAAGAGGGGGAAGTGGGATAGGAGGAAGGGGAGGAAGGGGAGGAGGAGGTGGGGTGGGTGTAGTGAGAGTCAGTCGTTAGTGGTTAGACTCTTTTAACAGGAGAAAAATGCCTGGTCTGGGGCCGGGCCCACATAGCCACCACAGCGCCAAGAGAGAGAGAAAAGAGAGAGAGAGAGAGAAGCCAGAGGGAGGCCAGCCTTTCCCTCCTCTATCTCAGACTTGCTGCTATAGGGGAGGAGAGAGCACAGAGAAGGGGGGGAGCGAGAAAAAATAGAGGGAGAGAGGGGAGCTGCTGCTTGCTTTTATAACCGGATTGAACTCACTGAACTCTCATGTACAAACACACGGGGAGGCAGAGGGAGCGTAGCTTGAGGGAGTCCAGCTCAAAGGGGAACGGGGGGGCAGGGGGAGTCTAGCTCTAAGGGGCACGGGGGGGGGGGGGCCGGGTGAGTCTAGCTCTAAGGGGGTACAGGGAGGCAGAGAGAGCCTAGCTCTAAAGGGGCACGAGGAGGCAAAGGGAGTCTAGCTAAGGGGAATGGGGAGGCAGAGGGAGTCTAGCTCTAAGGGGGCGTGGGGAGGCAGAGGGAGGCTAGCTCTAAGAAGGCATGGGGAGGCAGAGGGAGTCTAGCTCTAAGGGGGCACAGGGAGGCAGAGGGAGCCTAGCTCTAAGGGGGCACGGGGAGGCAGAGGGAGCCTAGCTCTAAAGGCCTTTACACACCGGGGGCGTAACGAATAAACAACACAAAAATGCGAAAGCGAATTTGACGCATCAAAACTAACCTGACTGTAAATGCTTATGGTTCGCCTTATATTCGCCTCACAAAAATCGAACTTGTTTCGAATAAAATAAATGCGGACAAAACTTTGAGTCCTGTGTGAAAGGACCCATAACTAATCCAAGCGTTCCACAAAAACTTGTTGATGTGCTAATGAATCACAGGAAAAAAACCGCCTTTGGTGTGCAATGGCCGGGGGTCTTAAAGCAGCGCAAGGGTTCCTGGTGGGGGACAGGGGATTCAGTGTAGATGGGGGTAGATTGAAGCATGTGAGTGTCTATGGATGTGAGTGTGTGTGTGCGAGTGTGAGTGACTGTCTATGTGAGTGTCTAAGAGTGTGAGTATGTGTGTGCATGTGCATCTATGGGCGTGTGTGTGTATGTGTGTTCTGAGACTGATGCGCATTGGAAATAACAGACACATTCATAGTCAAGGAACATTCTGTTGGGTGTTTCCCCTCCTGACCTCTGACCTCCAACCTCATCCCCAGACAGGGTGAGATGAAAGGACCCTTTCGGAACCCCCCCCCCCCCCCCTCTCTCTCTCTCTCTCTCTTTCTCTCTCTCCCCCGGCACCACAACACTGACCAAGCAGTGACCTGTCTGTACTTTCCCCTCACCGTCTCTGGAGCTACACACTCCCTCTCTACAGTGACGGAGGGACTCCAGGTTGCAGTGTGGTTGCATCAGGCTCTCGTGAGTGAGACTCTGGCAGGCCTCTGGATTAGACACACGTTGGCCGAGACGTTTTGGAGCCCAGCCCTGGCTTTTCCTGTTGTTGTGGGTGCGCCTGCTGCCTATATGACTTACCGACTGCCTGGCCCCAGGGGCCCCCGGTTTAGACACCCACCCATGGTCTGCTCCTGAAGGGAGGGGACGGAGAAGCCTAGGGCGGGGTCCACTCACACACATGACGTGAAAGACCCTGTGGTGAAGAAGACTATGGGTGTTCACAGAGAGGAAGGAGGTAGGGGGTTGGGGGGTGTTGTTTGCATGTATCAATGTGTCTACGTTTTTTGTCTCTCTGTGTTGCTTTTTGTGTGGTACACTAATCTGTCTTTCTGTCTGTCTGTCTGTCTGTCTGTCTGTCTGTCTGTGTGTGTTTCTCTTTCCAGTGTTACAACGCATCAGGACACATATCATTGCAGGTTCACACTCACATCCTCATATCACAGATAGGACTACGAGGAGCACATTCTCTTTGGAGAAAGCAAGACATCTGCTAATTTAATTGATTCAATGAATTTCGCAATCTTAAACCAAGATCATATGTAGCCTGGTACATTGTGCAAGATAATGAGCAGTTTACAACAGATGGTGGGAACTTGGAAGGCCTATACTTATAACTGAGTGCTCAAGGTGTGGAACAAAGTTAGTGAAGTTATGAATGACACTTGATAGACAGAGCAGACCCAATTTGATGAACTGCTATGCCCAGAGCAGCTGCAGAGAGGCATCTAAAATCACCCCCCCATTACAATCGACACGGACAAGTGGTCAACAAGAAATAACCATGACCCTAGAACCAAAACAATCCTACTGTCTATATTGTGAATATTTCCCATCTATTTGAGTCTTCACCCTGCCGGTTGTGAAAGCCATTGACAAGAATATCAGCTCACATGTAAATAATACTTCTGTATTTTTCCTTCCTCCTGGAGATATTTTGGTACAAAAAAACCGTGTAACCCTCGTATGCCAGCCTACCTTGTTGCAATAGATCACGGATCCGTTGAGTATCAATGTGGTATTCTCAGCTCCTTTTCTGGTATTTGACGACTATTGATTCTCAGTCCTTTTGCACTACAACGTTCCCAAAACCATAAACAAAACAAAAAAAATCTGGTCAACCGTCGTCGATGTTAGTTGTCAGTTTTTAAAACTGTCAACAGTCAAATGAAAAGATACGTTAAAATCCACCCCCAAAGGGTATCGTTTTTAAAATGAAAGACTAAGCGTTCCGTGAAATTGTTTCGATTTGTCTGATAAACTTGTTGCAAATTAGTGCAAGTTTAATGTCTACATATTGGTTGGAAAGACTATATAACGTGAACTATGACATCTGTCAAGTCCGTTGTATAAAGAAATAGGTGGGCTCTGAAATTTAAGGTGCATCGCTCAGTTGCGATGCTAGTCAAATGTTTTCAGTAGGCGGTCAGTTGTTCTTTAAGGGGGCTGTCTGGGTGGGTGCTCACTAAGATGGAAGTTGCCATGCCAAAATATGAATCCTGCCTCCTCCAGCTGTTGACTCTCCCAAAGCGTCTTGTTGCGCCCCTTTACCCTTCACACAAGTACACACAAACACACGCACACAAAATCTCGAGCACGCGCTTTCTCTCGACTGTAGAGCTTGTATAGCTCGTTGGATAATCGCTCGTCACCTGAAGTACGTTCCTGAAATAGCTTGTGCTTTTGTTCGCTATTAAAGCTTGGATATCCAATGCACGCAAACCAAGGCGAATAGCTTCAGTGCATCGTCCGCCATCTAGTGTTCAAAGATAGGAACTATTATGTAGATCTTACAAAACAATACCTCTGGCTACTGGATATCAGTGTATAATATATATATATATAATAACAAATATAATAATAATAATAATTATTATTATTATTATTATTGTTATTATTATTATTATTATTATTATTATTATTATTAACAATAATAATAATAATAATAATATTAATGACATAAAATATATAAAACACGAATCATTCCAAAGCATGTGAAATGTTTTACAATAACATGCATTTATGGATACATTTTAGCCATAGGCCTAGACTTTGCATAGCTATAGCTAGCCTGGAAAGTTAGTCGGTGTGCGGACTATCCTTATATAGCCCCCGTTCAATGAAAGGGGGCCTTGACAATATAGTCTTCTTAAAGTGATTGGTTAACTATATTGTAGAAATACTAATGGGTTTTTTTCTATGATAAAGATATAACTACTTATTCTATTTTAGTTTTCTGTTTTTAGCAATAACGTGGCAAAATATGAAATATGAAATGTATTTGTTGTTGAGTATGAGGCTGAGGCAAAACAATCCTGAACGATTTTTGATTCTAAGCTGTTGTTTCCCGCCTCGAGACACAGATCAGCTGCAAATACGCACGCACGCACACACACACACACACACACACACACACACACACACACAAACACAGAGGGCGGGGGCAAGGCGCCACACACACGGAGGGAACCCCATCAGCTGTAGAAGAAACACAGAACTTGATAGCTAGCCTTTTACAACCTTGAGCAAACGCGATTGTCTTTGATCATCTTAGCAAAAGAGCAATGCGCTGCTGAACTAAAAACTATATATATTGTATTGTTAGACTTAAGAGCCTACCAATAGTAGTTAGGTTAGCTGTATTGAAAACAAAAGCACGGACTTGCAGTGAGGCGAGGTGGCTGTGAAAGCATGGAATATTTCATGATGCAGACCGAGAAGATACCGTCTTTACAACAGTTTAAAAAATCGGAAAAGGATGTTATCGGGGGTCTTTGCAGGTATGTAGTTAGTTATTGCTTTTTAACTTCGCACTCCATAATATTAGGTCACATGACGGTGTTTTAGGGGCATAGAGCGGTAGCAAGGACAAGCTTTCCAACCTTACCACAATAGTGCCATGCGTGGTTGTGGCCATGTCAGTAATATGTTAAACGCCGAGCATGGGCCTAATACATAATATATTAGTTCGTCGGCCAGTTGTTATAACTAACGCTATACTATTTTGAACGCTACGAATCACCGAGTTAAAAATAAGGAAATAAGAGGCAAAATTGATACATTTGTGTCTAATCTAACGTCAACCACGTGGTTACTATGAGCTCCTTTGCTTCCTAAATTTGCTTCTGACAAGCGCAGCAGATGTTTTCCACGATATTTCGTTCAGAAATATTTTCTGATTAAAACATCAGAGTTAATGTGTGCAAACTATCAGTCCCGTGTGTAGTTCAGGGATGAAATTTCAGTTTTCTAGAATCGTCCTAGGTGTAATAAAAGTAATGTTTTTTTTTTGACTAGCCCGTGCTAGCTCGTGGTTGTAGACAGTGCGGCCATGCACGTTGTGTCGTGTGCTCAAATTAGCTTGGTGTGGCTAGTAGTAGAAGCTAACGGCGCTAGCGAACGTTAACG
Organism: Galaxias olidus; assembly: GCA_026901105.3. Classification (NCBI taxonomy): domain Eukaryota; kingdom Metazoa; phylum Chordata; class Actinopteri; order Galaxiiformes; family Galaxiidae; genus Galaxias; species Galaxias olidus. Next base: position 90,962 of record JAPMUY010007574.1, on the reverse strand, counting down.
TGTTGTTGGGTGCAAATACTGCTCAATTGAAGCTAAAAGGCTAATAGTTGTTACTCCCGTCTGTAATAACAAGTCATTAGCAAAACAATTACATGGCTTTATCATGGCTTATTAGTTTGACATATTATAGGCTAACTAGTTCAGCTGAATACTCCATGTTAACCGAAAGAAGCAGGCATTGTTCTCCATGCCAAGGGGGTGGCCTATTGCCTGGTATCAAATTTCAGGAGCTTAATACTTAGCATGGTAGTACGTACTTTAACGTTACTACTAGCCAGCCTTTTCCTCGAAGTTACGTGGTTGCAGTCACTCTTGAAGAGATATATATATATATATACTACAATAAAGTCAAGGTTTGATGCTGAAGAATGTATCATTAAAAGTGTGTATACTAGCCACCAAACAGGATGTCTTAGCGACGATTTTGTGATAAAAAAGATGCCGCGCAGAAGTGAGAAAAGTAAACAATGCAGGCAATAACAAACGACTATGCAGTTGGCCTGTACAGGAGTAGAGTGAATTTATGAATGGGTGCAAATAATGAAAATGCCAGCCGAACAATTCAACATTTGTGTTTAATTACATTAGACATCATTTATATACATATGAGATACAATATTCGTATATTTTCATATAAATACGAAAAATTAAATATTTTTTTCTTCCATATTTGTTATCTGTTGGGCCAAAAGCCGTTTTTTTCCACTCCTAAATCCCAACTGAACCAGAGTGATGACACGCTAAGGCTTTATTGGTCCCTTATTGCCCCTCCTGAGTAAATATGACTAAATGCCATTTCTCCACCCAGACCTCTAAATGGACAGAAGAGGGCCACTGAGTTCATCCAACTGAAAAGACCCGAGTGGCCCTCAGTAAACGTACCATGCTTGAGTCATTAAAGAGATACATGATCAGATTGAAGCTTGTTATAGTGTCACCAGCTAGTCTTTACATTTAAAGCAACTTGACCTATCAGCCAAAATGTGCAATGTGTCACAATCGCCTTATACCTGTAATTTTAACGGCACACTGTGTCAACACAGATGTTTAAGCATAGCGCTGGTATCACCACCTTTGCTTGAAATGAATGTTTGGCAAATATTACGAGATGTGGTTGCCAGGGTAACATCAAACAAAGCGTCCCATCTCCTCACTCTCTGTCTCTTTCTTTAATTTCATCCTTCCGTTTTGCTCCTCCTCCACCCCTGCAGCCTAGCCAACATCCCCCTCAGTCCAGAGACCGCTCAGGATCAGGAGAGACGCATCCGTCGAGAGATCGCCAATAGCAACGAGCGGAGACGGATGCAGAGCATCAACTCTGGGTTTCAGACTCTGAAGACGCTCCTGCCCCATACTGAGGGAGAAAAACTCAGCAAGGTGGCGCACACACACTGCAAATACTAACAATTAAGTTTGTGTTATCATGGAACTGACTGTGGCCTTTTGTGTTTGCTATTGGACATGTCTGCTATTGTAGTTTGTTAAAATTTGTAACGTTGTTTGTTAATATTTCTAACGTTATTAGCAGGACATTGAACATACAGTAAACATGAACAGCACACAAAGGGGTTTAACATTATTGCCTTACTAACATGGCATTTCCCCACCCACTTGTTCTTGTTTTGGCCCTTCCAGGCTGCCATCCTGCAGCAGACGTCAGATTACATCTTTGCACTGGAGCAAGAGAAGACCCAGCTGCTACAGCAGAACAACCAGCTGAAACGCTTTATACAGGTAATAACAGCAGCATCAACAACAATAACATCAATAACAACAATAACAAGTACAACCTGTTGGCTTGGCGTGGTTATTTTTTATTAGGTTTACATATTCCATACTAACTGTTGGATTTTTCTCATTACAATATTGCTTAATCTTCTTGTTGATTACCGTGCATCTTTAGTTTATAAGGGAGCCAGTAATATCTGATTCAGTCACAAACACGTTATTTTCACTCTGATCAGGAGTTTAGTGGCTCTTCTCCAAAGAGGAGGCGGGCGGAAGAGAAGGATGAGGGGATTGGCTCCCCGGACACCTTGGAGGAGGAGAAGGGAGAAGAGCTGAGGAGAGAGATGATGGATCTACGACAACAGTTGGAGAAGGAGCGCTCTGCGCGCATGGTCCTGGAGGAGCAGGTGAGAGATGAGGTTAAACAGGAGAGGGAGTTGCTTTCAGAAAGGGAGAGCAGAAAGAGGGAATAGGTCGATTTAAAAGGGAAGGAACGGGGGAGAGTGACGGAGGAAAGGAAGCTATGAATGACAGGAAAAGATAGAAGGAGGAAAGGATGTAAAAAGTGTGTGTGCACGGAACTTTTTGAAGAACTAAACACCTGCGTGTGTGTGTGTGTGTGTGTGTGTGTGTGTGTGTGTGTTCGCTCGCTCCAGGTGCGCTGTCTAGACGTGCAGGTGGCCCCGGAGCGTCTGAACGTGATCACCCAGCAGGTTCAGGAGGAGCAGGCTCAGCTTCAGACACAGACCTTGCTGAGACTGCAGCAGATACACCAGCAGACAGACAGACACACCAGCAGCCCAATGGTGAGACTGCAGCAGATACACAGACAGACAGACAGACAGACAGACAGACAGGGAGACAGACACACAGACAGACCGACAGACAGGGAGACAGGCAGGCAGGCAGGCAGGCAGGCAGGCAGGCAGGCAGGCAGACAGACAGACTGACAGACCAGCAGCCTAATAGACTGACAGACAGACAGACCAGTAGACAGACAGACAGACACACCAGCAGACAGACAGACAGACAGACAGACAGACAGACAGACAGACAGACAGACAGCCCGCCCAGTGGTGAGACAGGACGCTCACACACATCTCTTGCTGACTCTTTGAAACTACCCTTTTCATTTTAGCTTGAACCTCCATGAAATCAGTTTACTCCTTTTAAATCACTTCTTAAAACTCGCTTATCTTAAAGCTTTCTCTTAACCGCTGCCTTTTTATTTTATTTTGTTTATTTTAGATTATTATTATTACCTGTGTCTTAATTATATTTTATTTTGCCTCTCCATACATCATGCGGTTATTTTACTGTAACTTCTATTGTAGAGCACCTTGTAACCCTGTTTTGAAAACGGGCTGTATAAATAGTTATTTTCATTATCACATACTTAGCAGTCGTGTGTGTGTGTGTGTGTGTGTGTGTGTGTGTGTGTGTGTGTGTGTGTGTGTGTGTGTGTGTGTGTGTGTGATGTGTTTCTGTATCATCAGCATCATCAGCCTAACACTGTGTTTCGTGTCCCCAGGTGCGGGCCACTTCTACCCCCCCGGCCCCAACCCACCACCCCACCGTCATCGTCCCAGCACCCACTCTCACTCATCAACCTCATCACGTCACCGTGGTAACCATGAGCTCGTCCGTCAACACCAACACGATATCCACATCCAGACAGAACTTGGACACCATCGTACAGGTAATATAGACCTTGCAGTGCGCGTGTGTGTGTATGCATGTACAGTACTGTGCATAAGTTTTAGGCACGGGATGCTGTTTTGAAGGCGAAGGGTGGTCACACCAAATGTTGATTTGATACAGATTTGCTTTGCCCTCACTTTGTATTTTATGAATTGATAAAAAATAAACATATATATACAGTGCATCCGGAAAGTATTCATACCCCTTCACTTTTTCCACATTTTATTATGTTACAGCCTAATTCCAAAATGGATTAAATAAAAAAAAATTCTGAACATTCTACACACAATACCGCATAATGACGTGAATGAATGACGTGAATGAAGTGAAAAAGGTTTTTTAGAATTTTTTGCAAATGTATTAAAAATAAAAAAATGAAATATCAATATAAGTATTCATACCCTTTACTCAATACTTTGTTGAAGCACCTTTGGCAGCAATTACAGCCTCAAGTCTTCTTGAGTATGATGCTACAAGCTTGGCACACCTATTTTGGGGCAGTTTCTCCCATTCTTCTTTGCAGATTGTCTCAAGCTCCATCAGGTTGGATGGGGAGCGTCGGTGCACAGCCATTTTCAGATCTTTCCAAAGATGTTCAATCGGGTTCAAGTCTGGGCTCTGGCTGGGCCACTCAAGGACAATCACAGACTTGTCCCGAAGCCACTCCTTTGTTATCTTGGCTGTGTGCTTAGGGTCGTTGTCCTGTTGGAAGGTGAACCTTCGCCCCAGTCTGAGGTCCAGAGCGCTCTGGAGCAGGTTTTCATCAAGGATCTCTCTGTGCATTGCTGCATTCATCTTTCCCTTGATCCTGACTAGTCTCCCAGTTCCTGCTGCTGAAAAGCACCCCCACAGCATGATGCTGCCACCACCATGCTTCACTGTAGGGATGGTATTGGCCAGGTGATGAGCAGTGCCTGGTTTCCTCCAGACATCACGCTTGGCATTCAAGCCAGAGAGTTCAATCTTGGTTTCATCAGACTAGAGAATTTTGTTTCTCATGGTCTGAGAGTCCTTTAGGTGCCTTTTGGCAAACTCCATGCGGGCTGTCATGTGCCTTTTACTGAGGAGTGGCTTCCGTCTGGCCACTCTACCATAAAGGCCTGATTGGTGGAGTGCTGCAGAGATGGTTGTCCTTCTGGTAGGTTCTCCCATCTCCACAGAGGAACACTGGAGCTCTGTCAGAGTGACCATCGGGTTCTTGGTCACCTCCCTGACCAAGGCCCTTCTCCCCCGATTGTTCAGTTTGGCCGGGCGGTCAGCTCTAGGAAGAGTCCTGGTGGTTCCACACTTCTTCCATTTGCGAATGATGGAGACCACTGTGCTCGTTGGGACCTTCAATGCTGCAGAAATATTTTTTTCCCCTACCAGATCTGTGCCTCGATACAATCCTGTCTCGGAGGTCTACAGACAATTCCTTGGACTTCATAACTTGGTTTGTGCTCTGACATGCACTGTCAACTGTGAGACCTTATATCAACAGGTGTGTGCCTTTTCAAATCATGTCCAATCAATTGAATTTACCACAGGTGGACTCCAATCAAGTTGTAGAAATATCTCAAGGAAGATCAGTGGAAACGGGATGCACCTAAGCTAAAAATTAAGCGTCACAGCAAAGGGTGTGAATACTTATGTACATGTGATATTTTCGTTTTTTATTTTTAATACATTTGCAAAAATTAAAAAAAAAAACTTTTTCACTTTGTCATTATGCGGTATTGTATGTAGAATGTTGAGAATTTTTTTTTATTTTATCCATTTTGGAATTAGGCTGTAACATAATAAAATGTGGAAAAAGTGAAGCGGTATGAATACTTTCTGGATGCACTATATATATATATATATATATATATATATATACAGTTAGGCCCAAAAATATTTGGACAGTGACACAAGTTTTGTTATTTTAGCTGTTTACGAAAACATATTGAGGATACAATTATATAATCAATATGGGCTTAAAGTGCAGACTCTCAGCTGTAATTTGAGAGTATTCACATCCAAATTGGAGCAAGGGTTTAGGAATTACAGCTCTTTAATACGTAGCCGCCTCTTTTTCAAGGGACCAAAAGTAATTGGACAATTGACTCAGAAGGCTGCAAAAAAAAAAAAATAACAACGCTGCATGGGCTCTTCCCTCATTAACCTGTCATCAATTAAGCAGTTAAAAGGTCTGGAGTTGATTCCAGGTGTGGCGTTTGCATTTGGAAACTGTTGCTGTGAACACACAACATGCGGTCAAAGGAGCTCTCAATGGAGGTGAAACAGACCATCCTGAGGCTGAAAAAAAAAGAAGAAATCCATCAGAGAGATAGCAGAAATGTTAGGAGTGGCCAAATCAACAGTTTGGTACATTCTGAGAAAAAAAGAGTGCACTGGTGAGCTTGGGAACTCAAAAGGCCTGGACGTCCACGGAAGACAACAGTGGTGGATGATCGCAGAATCCTTTCCATGGTGAAGAAAAACCCCTTCACAACATCCACTCAAGTCAAGAACACTCTCCAGGAAGTAGGTGTATCAGTATCTAAGTCTACCATAAAGAGAAGACTTCATGAGAGTAAATACAAAGGATTCACCACAAGGTGCAAACCATTAATCAGCCTCAAAAATAGAAAGGCCAGAATTGACTTTGCCAAAAAACACCTGAAGAAGCCAACCCAGTTCTGGAACACTATTCTTTGGACCGATGAGACTAAGATCAACCTGTACCAGAATGTTTGGAGGAGAATTGGAACAGCTCATGATCCAAAGCACACCACATCTTCTGTAAAACATGGTGGAGGCAGTGTGATGGCATGGGCATGCATGGCTTCCAATGGCACTGGGTCACTTGTGTTTATTGATGATGTGACAAAAGACAGAAGCAGCCGGATGAATTCTGAAGTGTATAGGGATATACTTTCTGCTCAGATTTAGCCAAATGCAGCAAAGTTGATTGGACGGCGCTTCACAGTACAGATGGACAATGACCCAAAACATACTGCAAAAGCAACCCAGGAGTTTTTTAAAGCAAAGAAGTGGAATATTCTGCAATGGCCGAGTCAATCACCAGATCTCAACCCAATCGAGCATGCATTTCACTTGCTCAAGACAAAACTTAAGGCAGAAAGACCCACAAACAAGCAACAACTGAAGACCGCTGCAGTAAAGGCCTGGCAAAGCATCGCAAAGGAGGAAACCCAGCGTTTGGTGATGTCCATGGGTTCCAGACTTCAGGCAGTCATTGCCTGCAAAGGATTCTCAACAAAATATTGAAAAGTAACATTTTACTTGGGGTTATGTTTATTTGTCCAATTACTTTTGAGCCCCTGAAATGAGGAGCGTTTGTATAAAAAAAGCTACAATTCCTACATGTTTAATCATATATTTTTGTTCAACCCCTTGAATTAAACCTTAAAGTCTGCACTTCAATTCCGTTGTAGTTGTTTCATTTCAAATCCAATGTGGTGGCATGCAGAGCCCAAATCATGAAGATTGTGTCACTGTCAAAATATTTTTGGGCCTAACTGTACACATATATATATATATATATATATATATAATTTATTTTTCCCAACTTTAAAGACTTTACACCTGCCTTAAACCTGTGCACAGTACTGTGTGTGTGTGTGTGTGTGTGTGTGTGTGTGTGTGTGTGTGTGTGTGTGTGTGTGCACTTGCAGAGCATATTACGCATGTGTCACATAAGTCAATGAGTTGTGTTAATGTGAATTGTTGCTGTAAAGCCTGTCTCTCAGTGTTCCATGTTGCCCTTGACCTTTTAGGCCATCCAGCACATTGAGCGTACCCAGGAGAGGAGAGGCAGCGCGGAGGAGGAGCAGAGACGAGCAGTCATAGTCAGCCCCGCCCACGTCGCCATGGACACCGCCTGCTCTGACACTGACACGGACACTGAGGGAGAAGACTGCTCTATGAACTGACACACACACACACACAGACACACTGTCTCACTCACACACACACACACACATACACAAAAACACACACACACACACACACACGGTAGATAGAAACAGCTAAAAGACTTGTTTACCACCAAGATCCAACTTCCGTCACACATGTGAGTTCTCAATGAATTTTATGAGGTAAACACACACACACACACACACACACACACACACACACGTGACAAACATACCATCATCACCAGACTGACCGTAATAATTCCCTCCAAACGCTTGACTTTTATATTTATCGTTGGCATTACAGTAGTTAAGCTCTATATTAACGGTGATAGTGTAAAATCACTGATAGTGATATCTGGATTATGATGCCGGCTGTTCAATGATGGAGACCCAATGAGATTCCCCGGCTGTATTCCCATGATGCTCACCCTAGTCCACTGCTATGTAATATATCCACTCCCCTTATTGTTGCAAGAAAAGAAAATGAAAAATCACCTCCAAACTATTTGCTGTCTGTCCGTCCCCACACATTTGTTTATGCATGAGTTTCATAGGATCACAGTCCCAGGGGATCCTTGGAATCTAGGAAGAGTATTACCAGCACTATATATATATATATATATATAAGTTAGAATAAGATAGACATCGTTATTAAATGAGGCTACTCTTTAAGTACTGATAAAAGGTTGTACTTTATTAACAATACTCAAATTCTATTCTCAGTGGACAAAGCAACAACCGGTAGCACTTAGACTAACAGCTTAATTGGAGTGTGTTGGTGGGTGGGACTGGAAGTTGAATGCATACTTAATATTCCAGCAAAAAAAAATTACCTTGTTAAATGAGTTGAAGTTAAGTTTAATATCGTTGATGAATAAGCTGTATCACCAGGTTTACATAGAAATCATTGGATTGTTACTTTGTCTTCAAACGTGTATTTTCCTGAAGTTTCAAGCAGGATTACTGACTGTACACAAAAAAAACGTAAAATTGTTGCTCTTAAAATTTATTTTTGCCTCTGGAAATCTTGGGTCAGGTTGTTGCTGGAAGAAGTCCCATAACACCGCCATTCTCAGTATAATCAAATGTTAGTTGGTTTTTCTGTGTTTTCATTTCATTGACTATGCACCCGAGTTGATGGTTTTTATGCAATTCCATCCTCTCCAGTACTGATGTGCTAGCCTATGTGTATTTAGTGTGAAGTGAAATGGAAATGTATCTATGCACCAACATCAGCACGTGTTTATCATAAGTTTACATGCTTACTCAAAAAGAATGTAGTGTCTTGGCTAAAAAGTGCTTTGGTCAACATGGTGCTTGTAGGCTTGGTAGGGTGTCCTGACCCTGAGCAAGACCCTTTAACCTTTCAACTTTTCTCTTTTATCATCTTGACAACACTAGTCATGCGTGGAGACAATACTACGAGTACAATAGGAGATTTTGATTGTACTTGAGCCCTTAACATGTCCGGTTAGAAAGCTGTAGTGCTTTGTTTGGGGGTATTTTGGATTTTATTTGATGAAAATCTAAACGTTTCCAAAACAAATGCAGTTAAATTAGCTTTAAAGTCGACTTGTGCATACGTGGCTAATAGCAATGCTTTGCATTATCATGGAATCCACTGCTCAAAATTTGAATTATCTAAATAATTGGGGTAATCTAATTGGCAAAAACATGTAGCAATACATGTTATTTAGAAAATTATCCCTTAAATACATTACTATTTCACAATCTTATAGTATTTATGTATGATCCATCTCTCAAGTACAATAATAGAAATGTAATTTTGACCGTTGTCAAGGTGTAATGCACTGAGCTAAATTAGAAAAATGTCTGCTTGTAAGATTATACTTTTAAAAATCTAATTAACCCATTCTTCCATCATGACTTGATGTCATATTATGGGAACGGGACTGGAATACCTTTGTACTCTTCTTACGTAGTTTTTTTTCCTTCTTGGAGCAAATGTTTTATAATTTTCTGTTCCATTTGATACGCTGATGCTGTTTAAAAACATTCCATTTATTTGGACTCTTTCTTAGAATATTAGCCAGCATGTTCTGTTGCCTATTGAAAATTCTGTCATTGATGGCTTTTATTTTTATTTTTTTAATGTTTTTTAATTGTTTTTTTACATTGAGTTATTTGTGGTTTTCATTTTGATTTTGCTCTTGTTGCGTTGGGTTGTGGGTTGTACGTTTTCTGTTATGCCATAAGTGTGTGTCTTGAGTTTTATAAGAGGCTACTCACGCAGTTTTACTTGCGACTTTTAAAATCTGGGGAGAATTGTACTTACCTGCTGACCATTGCGTGAAGCTATCTTCAGGAGCCATGAACATGGAACAGTCCTGTTCTTGTTCTAAATTATGGTTTAAAGTTTAAATGAAATAGAGAAGGGAGAGAAAGTAGTTTTACTGATGGAATATTGAACCGGAATCTTCAAATGATTTCCGTTGATTACCTCAATCAAATGATTTAGGTATTCATTAAGGTGCAGGCTTGGTAATGGTCTGATAACCCTCACTCCCTACATATTAAATTGCAACTTTGCTGTCTTCTAGCTAGCTATGGAAAGACATTGATGAAACGAGGCACTTGTTGTATTATTCCCTGAATCAATGATTTTGAAGTTTCTTTTATTTTTTTGACTATTTTAGGCGCTCTTTGCTGAACTGTAAAGCTTTTGTTTTTTTTCTCTCTTACTGTCTCCTGTCATCTTGTGTCCCATTATTAATCACAAACCATTTTTATATTTTCAGTTTTTGTTGTAATTATCTTTTTCTTTGGTCAGTGGATGAGAAGCTGTTATATTTTGTTTATAAAAAACTTGGGGAAACAGGTCTTTGTGAAAGACAAAAAAATAATAAATTTGTACGATGTTTTTTAAGAAAATTTGGGTAATTTTTTTTTTTTTTTACTGTCTTAACCTTGTTGTTCCAGCAGGGGGTTTCTGTTCTGTTGGAGTTAACTATGAACAGCTCTTTATCGTGGATCTCACAATCTCGTTTAAAATATTTTTTTATAAGTTGGACAGGCCTACTAGATGACATCATAGTTTTACTAGCAAATAATGAATAATAAGTTATGAGGAAGATTAAATATTACTGTATATAACCGGGTACTCCGGTTTCCTGCCACAGTCCAAAAACATGCAGGTTAATTGGTGACTCTAAATTGTCCGTAGGTGTGAATGTGAGTGTGAGTTGTTGTCGGTCCCTATGAGTCGGCCCTGTGATAGACTGGCTACCTGTCCAGGGTGTACCCTGCCTCTCACCCTGTGTCGGCTGGGGCTAGGATAAGCGGTATAGCTAATGGATGGATGGATATAATTAAAAAGATAGTTTTAGTCTATCCAGAGCATGCAGCACTAATTGTGTATTTGTATTAGGCAGCCTAATATGAACACTGATGATGTATTACGCATTTTAACGTTCGCTCCGGCTGTAGACAGTGCCTAAGAATACATTCATATTGTACTCATGTAACACCCACTCCCCCCCCCTTTAAAGTCACTGAAATATCCAACTCAGGATCAAGTAATAGGTTGTGAGTTTAATGGGTCACTTGAATGAGACTTTTAAATAAACCTCCAATGTTGGCTGAATTCAATCTATCAGAATTCTACGGGTCCAACAAGCTCAGTGAAACACTTCCTGCCCCCCCCACCTCCCCCTTGTCCTGTCTGCCCTCACGCCTGATTGGATCAGGCAGCTGCTTTGACACAGACCGGCCAATATAAGGGGTGCAGTTGCTCTGACTCTAAAGGCCCCGCCTCCAATGATGCGCCCTTTGACCTTCCACCTTTTGGAAGCTATATATATATACCCTGTTGAGACGAGGGAGGCCCCTGGCAGCCAAAATGAAGGCTGTGGTGTTTGTATGCTGCTTGCTCTCTCTGCTGGCCTTAGCCACTGCAGGTAACGTGGAGGGGGGTGCAACGGGGTTTAAATAAAGCATGTCTGATTTGTTTCAATGCATGTACGGCGGGCAGGGGGGTGGGGGGGGTTATGCAATGTTTAAGAGCCCCGGTTAGGTGTTTTATGGCTGATACCGGTTTCTCTGTGTGTCTTCAGCTGTAGTTTTGGTAAAGAGAGCTGCCAAGAAAATATTGTAGATGAAAAAAAATACTACTCTGCTGTTAGTTATTTGCGCTGCCTGTTGTTTGCACTTCGTCATCAACATTATTGTATTTTTTATTCTGAAGAGGGAAAAACTGTTTATTTACCACAAGAAAGCTGTGTGTGAGAGACACTGTAATCTGATATGGTCAGACCATAACGTGCTTATCAAATCCATTGCAAGGTACTGAGAGTACAGGAGGGGAGAGAGCTTGATTAAATGACATCTATTTCTATGTTAAACCGTTAAACTAGCAGTGATTCCGAGTTTGAATGATTGTAAAAGTCTTTGGATAAGACCCTTAAGTACAGGAGCTCAGAGGGCTGGCTGTGTTGGTAGACGTTTCACGATTGAAGAGTGACACCAGCTGATGGAAAGTCCCTTTCACCACAGCCATTTGTCTTGCCGGGCTTCAGTAGTGGAATATCAATGGAAAAATAGTCACTTAGTTTATAGTTTATTGTAGTTTTAATAGTTTATTGTCAGAAGGGCGGTAATGTAGAGAATCCTCGGCAGCATCTGGATTTGATAGTGTTTTGAAAAAAAAAATGAATATCCCCATTCATTCATTTATGGCATTGTCACCCCAAATCAAGAGAATTTTACCATGTTTTTGTGTGTGTGTGTGTGTGGGGGGGGGGGGGTCTTATGGATACTCCTTTCAAATGTTCCGAATGGATACCCTCAGATTTTCTTTTTATACATATATTTAATTTATTAATATCTTATATGAACATGGCTATGTGTGGTAACAGTGCAGGGTAATGAATGAAGGCCAGTGGCTGTCCTCCCATAGTGGAGATGACAGGCGTGTTATATAGACTGTATTAGTCTGTATTAGGGGTTACCCTTGCCTGTCCTTGTGTCCCACAGTGTGTCCCATCCAGGCTTCCGTCCATAGTCCAGTGTCAGACCTTAGTCAGAGAAGGTGGGGGGGAGGGGGGGGGGGGGTAACCAGACTCCACACACTGTCCCCGCCTGGCAGACTCACCCGCTATAAAACTCACAGGACAACACTGTAACTTTAAATATGTGCATGTGTCCTTACCACGGCACACACATTACACACCTAAAACTCTTGACCCCGTTCCAGTCATCATTTGTTTTAGTATTAGTTTGAAGCTATGTTGGTGGATTTCATGTGACGTCTGCAATTGCACGCCTAAGTCAGAGTTAACACCTCTTTTTGAGGTTGATTGTGCTCATCCAGTTTGTTTGATGGTAAACTCGGCTCCACCAGATTCCCGGACAGCCATTTCATGTGACAGGAGAGGGTGATGATCTTAAAGAACACGAACAAATACCTGTCTGATCACAAATTGTGTTGTGCTGCTATATACAGTATATGTGATGTATATTTTAGCCTGCAAGCAAAGGCGACAGATTAGTAATCTATTCTATGCTGCAAAACGCTATTTGACTGTGCCTTGCACTTAGGGGTTCAGACTCAAATTGTAATGATAATCTCTCGGTTTTTGTTCTGATGTTATGGGGGATTTTATTTTACTTGCAGTCTGTTTATACAGCGTAGCTGTATTGGTGCCTCCTCTCTAGATAATGGATAGCCCTAAAAGGACAACAGGACAGAAATAAATGGTGATAGGGGCGTTATAAGAGTGACAGCAGCTGCAGAGAGTGTGTGTGTGTGTGTTTGTGTGTGTGTGTGTGTGTTATGTTTATGTATGCAGGCGTTAAGGGAGAGAAAAGTGAGTAAAGAATAACATGGATTGTAGAAAGCCAGTCAGTGTGTACAGGGGTGGAAAAGAGATTGAATAGGAAGTTTGATCCAGAGACAGAAAAACGGGTTCTATAAATGGTATCTAGGGAAACAAAATGTGTGTGCTAAGTAAATATTGATTGCACTGTATGGGTGTAATACAGCAACGCATCTAACAGTCTGGCCCAATTAATTCGCTGACAATCACAGGGAGAAGGGGGGGAAGTCCCCCTACGCTGTAAATAGGGGGTGAAATTATCCCTCTTATCTTTCAAACCCCCTGACTCATAGTGGGCCTATTTTCATCTCTGTGAGGGACCGGGAGCTCCAGTCAGGACCCGGACACCTGTCGCTCTCCATCCCCGCCACAGTGCACTAAGTCGGGGCTAAGCTACAGCCATGTACACCCCCCCCACCCCCCTGTGGCAGGCGCAACATTACATAATGTTAGGATCTAATAGTGCATCTATAAACAGTAGGTGTTAAGTTCTAAAGCAACAGTTTAGCTCAATACCCACAGACTGACGTTTGTTGACTGTTCTTTTTGTGGATGGCACTACAGTTGGAAGTTGTTTCTGCTTTTATAGTAACTATTTTTATTTTGTCTGAGGAGTAACCTCTTTAATAAACCGATATCGTTTATATATATTTTATGTGACACAATAGATATGGCACATTACATTACAGTACAGTCATGTAGCAGACGCCTTTATCTCAAGCGATTTACAATTAGATTACATGGGCAGTCCCCCTGGTGCAATTTAGGGTTAAGTGCCTTGCTCAAGGGCACACTCGTGGTGGTGTTCCCAGGTGGGCTTGAACTAATGACCAGGTCACTAGGTAGCAGTTGTACCCACAAGACCACCACCATCCCCAAACTTCTAAAGGGTTAAGGTAGTTTGCCTCTTGGATCCACATTCATTGGAGATCGCAACAATTATACTTCTGTACACAGTTCCATCTGTATCTTTATAAGAGCTTACAGGGAAAAGCCCTGATAGAGGTCATTGACATCTGAAGCCTTCTTTCCTTCACCCATCTATATGTCTCCATTCATATCTTCCTATCCACATGAACTATATAATTTAATTTGGCTACTTGACGGCTACCAACAGCTGAATGCTATCCCTGTGGCTTTAACTTTATCAGCCTAACCATAGAGTCCACACACGAGGCCCAGATTAAGTTCCTCCACGTTATCAATCCTCTGTATCACATAGGGTGGACGCTTTCCTTACGCCTCGGACCAGAACCAAAGGCTATAACGCTAATTCATCTCAACAATAGCTTTAATTTAAGGGGACTTTTCTAGTGCCCAAGGACACTTTACAGATAAAAGGAAGCAATATAGTTAAAAGAGTAAACATGCAGTACAAAAAAAAAAGTTTTTAGGTGCCCTTTAAAAGTTTCTAGGGACTCGGCATTTTCTGTCTCCATGGTGAGGGAGTTCAAAAGGGTAGGGGCAGCCACGCTCAATGCTCGGTCCCCAGAGATCCGCAATCTGGTGTGGGGGATTTAGAGTAGACCTGGGATTACTTGAGGGGATGTAGTAGTGTAGGAGGTCAGAAAGGTATTGCTAGGGCGTGGAGGGACTTGTAAGTGAGGAGGAGGATTTTGTAGATGACTTGACAGGGAGCCAGGTCAATGAGTGTGGGGATGATATGACAAAGTAATTGTAAATATCACTTTTACTCCGGAAAGGGGAATGTAAACAATTACCTGTTATGGGACGTTGGTAACCCGACATCACCGCTAGCTATCGCCGGGCGTAGGAATCTTGGCCGCCGTGCTCGTCGTGCACGTTACTGTGGAGGTGACCACACTCTAGCACTATGTCTGTCCGTGGGTGGATCGGGTCCAAACCGCGTTGGCACGACGACGACTGGAGGGGGGGGGGGGGGGTTGGATGGGCGACGACGGCAGTACAAAGCATTTATTTTGGCTCCTGCGTCCCAATCAGGACCCCGTCCAATTGCCATCCCTCATGCCGCTCCACGCCGTGCACTTCCGTGGTGTTTTTGCTCAATTAGAGACACCTACGGTACACTTAAGTCTGGTCCAGGCCCTCTCTTCATGTGGGAGGTCATTCAGCCAAGAGCTCCTCTTTAATGCCAAGGGGTGAGTGAAATGCCCGAGGAGCTAATTATAGCTGTCTGTTGCTGTCCCCTATTTGTAGATTAGGAGTTTTACACTGGGTTTGAAGGTTTTGGGTGTACATCTGAATATTCAGACAATTTGGTGCTTGCTTTATCCTTGCATCCTTGGTTGTTTTCTCGGAATCGGCAAAACAATGGTGAGTAGAGGTTAGGCCGTTGTTCCACTGTCAATTAAAAGCAATCAAATACATCTATATTTAACTGCTGAGACGCACACACACACACACACACACACACACACACACACACACACACAGCAATAATGTTGTTGTGATGCACTCTCTGTCTCTGAGAGGGTGTACAAGCCAAGCCCTGGTAATCCAGTACTTTCAGTAGTGGGCTTTTGCCAAGGTTCGTATTACTCAATGTCCTGCTCTGATGAGCTCTGTCACACCTTGGCCTTTCGCTAGACTGGGTTTAGAGTAAGCCCATCGAAGTGCTGATGGACGCCCTCATCCACAGCACATGAGGCATTTGTGAGCGGTGAAGAAGCGACAATACTATCTCAGGAAATTTTGAGAATTAATTAGTTGTGCCTAGTTTATCCGTTTCACATTCTTTATCATCTTACAGCAGTTTTAATTTATAAATGAAACAGAGAAATAAATACATTGAAATGTCATTGATGCCATAAATAAATTATAAACTTAGTGCATTGACATCCTCTCATTTGGCTGTGTATGCTCTTCACAAATGTACTCTTGGTTATCCAGTCAATCAACAACAATAATAATAATAATATATTTCATTTTATTTGTAAGGCGCTTTACATAGTAAAAACAATCTCAAAGTGCAACAATAACATTTAGATAACAAAGTAAAATATACAATATTGATAAATGCTTAAGCAGAAGAGCAGAGAGGAATTGAAAATACAATTAGCAGAAGGCTTTCTTGAGAACAAAGTCTGAGGCATGCTCAGATGCTCTAGGAGGGCATTCCATAGATGGGGGGCTACAGCACTGAACGCCCGGTCCCCTATTACGCGGAGCTTAGTTTTGGGGGTATGAAGAAGCAGGCTGTCTCAGACCTGAGTGTCTGTGGGGTATGATTAGCTCTTTGAGGTAAGAGGTGGCATTGCCCTAAGAGCATTTGAAGGTCAGCAAAAGGCGTTTGAAGTTGATTCCATAGAGGACAGGGAGCCAGTGAAGAGATGACATGATTGACATCAATCAAGCTAGGCGCCGTCACGGAAGCCTTGAGATGACAGAGAAACACATAGCTACCATCGTGGAAAAATAGGTGATGATTACCACTGTCACAGGCACTACATTGTCGTCTTGTGAATCATTCAGGACAAAACCAGAATAGGAGGACAGAGCTGACAGGACTGGATGGAGAGAGGACGTCGAGTGCCATTTTGGGACGGTTGGATAGACCTTGGAGGAGTGCTAAGCTTGGTTGCCCATTGGTTTCACATGTACGAAGTCGGTGGTGCCGTCTGAACTGGAATGGAGCTCTTAGCCGGACGGCTTTGCAGGGCCTTTTTTCACCTCCGCATTTAAATCAGACAGCTATATGCATAGTCCCTTGTAGCAGGAGGGTGGAACGTTGAGTGAACCATTCTAGGCCTTCTCGATGATGTAAGAATGCATTGGAACTCACGCGCACACCTGCAGTATCATATCGGATTCTGCCACCATGGTAACATTACGCTTAGCATTGCGTAGGAGGGATCACAGGCATTTATTGTTGTTTGCCATTTAGCCTTTGCATCATCATCAACCATTGAGGCTGCAACTACATACTTAGTATTAGCTTCCTAAGCACTAGCATTCAAACACTGACCCTAGGACTATAGGCTGAAACTACATACTTAGTATTAGATTCCTAAGCGCTGGCATTCAAACACTGACCCTAGGACTATAGGCTGAAACTACATACTTAGTATTAGCTTCCTAAGCGCTAGCATTCAAACACTGACCCTAGGACTATAGGCTGAAACTACATACTTAGTATTAGCTTCTTAAGCGCTAGCATTCAAACACTGACCCTAGGACTATAGGCTGAAACTACATACTTAGTATTAGCTTCTTAAGCGCTAGCATTCAAACACTGGCCCTCTAGGACTAGTCTATAGGCTGAAACTACATACTTAGTATTAGCTTCTTAAGCGCTAGCATTCAAACACTGACCCTAGGACTATAGGCTGAAACTACATACTTAGTATTACCTTCTTAAGCGCTAGCATTCAAACACTGACCCTCTAGGACTATAGGCTGAAACTACATACTTAGTATTAGCTTCTTAAGCGCTAGCATTCAAACACTGACCCTCTAGGACTATAGCATAGGCTGCCGACTCAAGTCACTCGGGGGTGAACGTGCGAACAGCCCAACAGCAGCTGTCTATAGCTGCGACTAGAGCCACTCACCATCGTTTTGAAACACGAACTGCAGACAAGAAAGAGACACACACACATTTAGCTGTAATTAATATACTGCGCTATGACCCACCCCCCACCCACCCCACCCCACACCACACACACCCCACACCACACACACATACACTACACATTCTTCTACCTCGTCAGAGTGCTCCCGCTCCACTGACTGACACATCCTACACACACCTGCGGCTATGATTAGAGGGAGAGGTCTAGGTCATGCGGCTTTTCTCGTACACTGTGCCCCTGTCAGTAGGTGATGTCCCATGTTCAGGTTACAGGGTGCGCTAACACAGAGGAAGTCCCTTTAGGGAGGGGGGGTTTGGGGGGGTTTGGAAACTATGGCATCTTCCTGGACCACTGGTAACGTTTGAGATTTTAGCTGTTTGAGGCTTGTGTATATGTCTGAAGATAAGATAACGTTAAAATGGATAGCGGTGGCCTTTAGAAAAAGAGACCTTGGATTTGACAGTTAAGAGTCTAAATATATCATTTGTAACCTGAATAATATTTCACAACATTTTCTTTTGGTAATAGTCCGTTATTAAAATTTTACAGCCCTTTGTTCATCTGGTGATATTTAAAGTCTTTATAGTAGCAAGTCTGTCTATTTTGAAGTAGTCAATGCTTAAGCTACTCAAGCAGCTGAAATCTGAGAAAGGGTTGAACAGTCTTTGTGCTCTTGGCTTACAGGCTCTCTCTGTTAAACGTCTAGCATGCACTCAAGGATAATATATAACGGCTTCCCATTTACTTGAATGGGAAAATGTGTCTATAGCTGATATACTGCTGCCACAAGGATAGTATGACTGTATGGAGAGGGAGAGGACACAGTGGGTTCATGAGTTTTTGGGCAATTCAGCATTCTGGGATAAGCAGACTGCTCGCTTTTATGTTACATTACATTACATTACATTACATTACATTACATTACATTACATTACTTTACATTACATTACATTACATTACATTACATTACATTACATTCATTCATTTAGCAGACGCTTTTATCCAAAGCGACTTACAAAACATTGTGCCTTCAAAAAGATAAGGTAAAAACTACAAGTCAGGTAGATAAAATAAGTGCATCTAGATAAGAGCTAAGCAAGTGCTATATTAAACATCAGGATACAAAACAAAACCATCACAAACCAACTACAAACAATTTCTGACAATATGTCAACATACTTTTAATAATTTCCTTTATTGAACCAGATAGGTCAGTTGAAAACCAGTTCTCATTTACAATGACAACCTGGACAAAAAGGCTGCCAGGCACGAAAATAAACATCAGACAGGACAAGCGTAACACGTAACATAGTACATAATACAAAATAAAGCACTTTTCTCGTGCACTTTGCCTGTCTGAAAAATGTTGTAAAATGTAACAGTATGAATGTGTAACGTATGTAAAAACCTTTCATCACTTCCCAACAAACCCTTGGTGAACATAGTTTTGAATATAAAATAAGATAATTGAATGGAATATAACAAAATATATATGACACGCCTTTTCTCAAGCTCTTAACCTATGTCTCTCTACCCTCTCACTCCAGCTCTTAACCTATGTCTCTTTACCCTCTCACTCCAGACCTGGTAGCAGAGGCCACGAGTCATGATGAAGATCAAATAGTCCATCTGCATCTCCAGCAGCCCGAAGCGCCAACCGCCGAGCTTTTCTCCTGCGGCTGTGACCCCACCGAGGCAGGTCAAAGTTCATCCAATGACACCCCTGCCCCAGAGAGGGGAGTGTGTCAGCCTTGCAACCCCACACTAGACACACCTGATCCGAACGAAGCGCTCCCAGCCTCCAGTGAAGAAGAGGAGGAAGAGGAGGAGGCTACTGGGGAAGAGGAGGAAGCTGCTGCAGAAGAAGAGTTGGCCAGTCAGGAGGTAGCAAGCGATGAAGAGGAAGATGGCGAAGAGGGGACATCTGAGGGCAGTGATCCAGCTGAGGAACAGGAGGCAGCTGAGGAAGAGGAGCATGCCCTGGAAAACGAGGTTGTTGACGCCGAACCTGAAGCGGAAGAGGAAGAGCTTGTTAGCGTAGAAGAAGAGGTTAAAGAGGAAGAGGAAGCAGCGGAAGAGGAAGTAGCCCTACAGGAAGAGGAAGAAGGCGGACCTGAAGAGGCAGAGGCTGAAGCGGCCGAGCCAGTAGTGGAAGACGCCACAGAAGAGACAGCTGCTGCTGAAGAGGTGGTAGAGGAAGAGGAACAGGAAGAAGCTGTTTCAGAGGAAGTGGTAGAAGAAGAAGAAGCAGCAGCCGGGGAGGAGACTTTAGAAGAAGAAGAGCCGGTAGCAGAGGTAGCGGATCCGGAGCCAGAAATTGTAGAGGTCATTCCAGAAGTGGAACCAATTGTTCCGGAGCCAGAGGCCGAGGTGATTCCAGAACCAGAGATTATTCCAGAAGCGGTACCAGAGCCTGAGATTATTCCAGAACCTGAGGTGGTTCCGGAACCAGTGCCAGACCCTGAGGTGGTTCCGGAATCAGTGCCAGAACCTGAGGTGGTTGCAGAGCCCGAACCAGAACCAGCTGTAGAAGTAGCCACTCCGGCACTGGCCGAGGCAGAAGTAGTGGTAGAAGAAGTTGCCCCTGTTGAGGAAACTGTGGAAGCGGCGCCCGTGGTGGTGGAAGAAGCTGTGGAAGAGGTCACTGTGGAGGAAGAAGCTGTGGAAGAGGTCACTGTGGAGGATGAAGCTGTGGAAGAGGTCACTGTGGAGGATGCCCCTGCAGAAACTCCTGCTCCAGCCACAGCCAAAGGTATGGAGGTCAAGCATTACTTACAGACTGGCCTGAAAATAGGCCGTTGCTAAGCTGTTTGTTGGGCTTAAATTTAGGCCAGGCCTACAGTATGTTATGCATGTTTACATTGTCATGGTACTCCAAATACACCCAAAGAGGACATTGGTTGTCCACATGGTGTCCTGTCATTGGTTGTCCACAGGGCATCCTGTCATTGGTTGTCCACAAGGCCTCCTGTCATTGGTTGTCCACAGGGCATCCTGTCATTGGTTGTCCACAAGGCCTCCTGTCATTGGTTGTCCACAGGGCATCCTGTCATTGGTTGTCCACAAGGCCTCCTGTCATTGGTTGTCCACAAGGCCTCCTGTCATTGGTTGTCCACAAGGCATCCTGTCATTGGTTGTCCACAAGGCCTCCTGTCATTGGTTGTCCACAAGGCCTCCTGTCATTGGTTGTCCACAGGGCCTCCTGTCATTGGTTGTCCACAGGGCCTCCTGTCATTGGTTGTCCACAAGGCATCCTGTCATTGGTTGTCCACAGGGCATGCCGTCATTGGTTGTCCACAGGGCATCCTGTCATTGGTTGTCCACAGGGCCTCCTGTCATTGGTTGTCCACAGGGCCTCCTGTCATTGGTTGTCCACAAGGCCTCCTGTCATTGGTTGTCCACAGGGCATCCTGTCATTGGTTGTCCACAAGGCCTCCTGTCATTGGTTGTCCACAAGGCCTCCTGTCATTGGTTGTCCACAAGGCATCCTGTCATTGGTTGTCCACAAGGCCTCCTGTCATTGGTTGTCCACAGGGCCTCCTGTCATTGGTTGTCCACAGGGCATGCTGTCATTGGATGTCCACAGGGGGTACTGTACTGTAATCGTGTAGCCTTAACACGAGGCACCTTTTGGTGTCCAAGTGTTTACACCCGCTCATAAAAGACATTGGCTCAGTATTAGAACAAGAACAGGGAACGCCTTTCCAGCCCTCCTTTCTTCACCCCTTTTTCCTGCCCTCCTTCTCATGCTCCCTTTCCTTCTCTCCTTTCTCCTCTTAATCCTTCTTTTCATCTTTCCTTCCCCATTATAAAAAAAACAATCTTCCCTATTCTCAACGCCTTTTTTTTCTATTATTCTACGTTTCTTTTTATGTTCCTATCTCACGTTCGCTATGGCCCTCTTCTCTCTTCTCTCTTCTCTCTTTTCTCTTTTCTCTTCTCTCTTCCCTCGACAGTCAGCCTCTCGTCATGTTCCAGAACATGATACTAGGGTGTGTGACAAAAAAAGGAGAGCAAGAATAAAAAGACAGAAATAGAAAAAGATGGTGTAAATGAGAGAGAGAGAGAGAGAGAGAGAGAGAGAGAGAGAGAGAGAGAGAGAGAGAGAGAGAGAGAGAGAGTGAAAGAGAGAGAGAGAGAGAGATAGGGAGAGAAGGGAGGGGGGGCAGAAACAGACAGGCAGACTCAGAGAGAAAAGGGGGGTGCACGCTGATACAATATTGTGACACACAGCTTGGTGCAGATGCCCTGGCCTATCAATGAAGAAGTGCTGTGTCATGTGACAGGAAGTCTATTCGGATGAGATGAAACAGTTTATTTTTAAAACAAACAAAAATATTTTATGAAACTTACAGTTTTTCTGACCATTACATATTAAATCGCCAACAATATGAATACATTGAAGTCTATCGGCTTACTGGCATTTTTCAGAGTGCATGCTACTGTATGAATAATGCTGACTATAATCAGCTCAACAACATATAGCCTCAAGGCAAATCAGCATTCAGTAAAGGTATTTTTGTACCAGTTAACAAACTACAGCTTTAGATAATTGCATAGTAGGCCGTTTATGAGAACCTGTCACATACTTCACATTCTGAAAATTCAGTTTAGGACAAAGTTCTCCAAGTGGTTAGATTACAGCCAAAAGCCAAACCCCAAATGGAGCTTTTGCTGGGTAAAATTATGAAATAGAATAGAAAGAAAATAGAAAGGCATTTTAAAAACCATGTATTTTTATTAAAAGTTTTTAAATAATTGTTTCAATCAATAATTTTCATCTTCAATAATAAATGCATTTGATTTTTGTTAAATTGGATCTCCACATTTGACTGACTAGTTGTTCCTCCAATCAGCAGCCAAGAAAGACGGTTCAACCCTGAGAGATCGCTCCCACATTGAAGACACACTGCGATTGGCCAGCTCTGAGCACTCAGCAGAGTTCACAGGTAAACCAGTTAAAGTTGAAAGTATTCAGTTATCAACTTAGCTCTCAGGGAATCATAAACTACATTCAATGTCTCACTGTCTCACCAAAGTCAAGGGGAATAAAAGCCTATTTGTTCTCCTGATGAATCAGTTTATCTTATAGGGCTCAAAACGAGTATTGTGGCACTTTAACAACTCTTTCTCTCCATCCTCTTCCTCTCATCCCTTTAATCTTTCTCTCTCATTCTCTCTCTCTCTCTCTCTCTCTCTTTCTCTTTCTCTCACCTCTCTCTCTCTCTCTCTCTCTCTCTCTCTCTCTCTCTCTCTCTCTCCCTCCATCCTCTCTCTAATCTCTCCCGCTCTCTCCTTCTCCATCCTTTTCCAGCTGCTATGAAGAAGTTGCAGCACCTCTACCACTCTGCCATCAAGCCCCTGGAGCAGGCCTATAAGTACAACGAGCTCAGACAACACGAGGTCACCGGTGAGAAAGCTCAGGCTGTTTCGTTACTCTCGGAAACCCAATGTCAAGTGCCCGACTTGCTCATTGCACATCTCTGTGCTCTGTAACTGTGACTACTCAAAATGGTGTACAATGGGCAAGTTTAGACATAGAGAGGTGAGAAAAAATATATATTTCCAGAATATATTGTGAATAGGTAAAATTATGCTCAACATGGGACAATTGGCCGTCATAACACTGGTGCTGATTTCGGCAAATCACAATCCAAGAACAAATAAAGTGAAGCAGAAGCTTGCTTTTCTGTACACCTGACAGATGTTTAAGTTTAAGCAAACATACCAAAAGCTCTCTGAAAACTGCATCTGTTCTTTGTAAAATATGCAAAGTACTCCCCCTTGTGGTTTGCTGAATGCTGCATAAGGAATGTAGATTATACATTCCTCATAGTTCAGTAAAGTTGTTAAAATGTTCATGTCATTACATAAGGCTTTTGTTTTTGTTACTATATATCTATCTATACATAATATCTGTCATGCTATGTGCTTGTTATGTTAATATTAAATAAGTTTCAGTAAGAAATACTTTCCCCCGAAACCAGTAGTTGTGATATTGTTGTTTTCTTTGCAACCGGGAACATTTGCTATTTTTACCCCCCTCCCTCTTTTTATGCTTTTTTTTTTACAACTCTTTAATCTCTCTTTCTCTCTGTGACCTCCGACCTTCAGATGGTGAGATCACATCTAAGCCCATGGTGTTGTTTTTGGGGCCCTGGAGTGTAGGGAAGTCCTCCATGATCAACTACCTGCTGGGTCTGCATGGCACCCCCCAGGAACTCTATGCAGGTACTACACCACTTTCCTGTCTGTCTGTCTGTCTGTCTGTCTGTCTGTCTGTCTGTCTGTCTGTCTGTCTGTCTGTCTGTCTGTCTGTCTGTCTGTCTGTCTGTCACTGACCCAGGCCCTGCAGGTACTAGACCTCTGTCTGTCTGTCTGTCTGTCTGTCTGTCTGTCTGTTACTGACCCTGGCCCCCCAGGAGCTCTATGCAGGTACTAGACCATTTCCTGTCTGTCTGTCTGTCTGTCTGTCTGTCTGTCACTGGTGTTATTAAGTGGGCCTGGCCAGGGTTCTGCTGTGAAAATCAGGCTATTATGTATCGGTGGCTGGGATGTTGTGTAGTACGTTTGCTAATGCTATTATTTTTATTTTCCTGTCCATATGTTTTCTGTACCAGCTGAATATGTAAATACAAATTATAATTTATTTTGTAGAAAACATTTTCATAGCGCAACATTATGCTACTCCGCCAAAGCACATGGCCAACCCAAGTCCTCCCCCCTTACCCCCCTGTCCGCCTTGCCCGCCCCCCCCCCACCCCCGCTCCCCCAGGTGCTGAGCCGACAACGTCAGAGTACACAGTGGTCATGTACGGCGAGAAGTACCGCACTGTGGAAGGCATCGTCATGGCGGCGGACAGCGGGCGCGCCTTCTCCCCGCTGGAGAAGTTCGGCCAGGGCTTCCTGGAACGGCTGGTGGGGATCGAGATGAACCACAAGCTGCTGGAGAGGGTCACCTTCGTCGACACGCCCGGAATCATCGAGAACCGCAAGCAGCAGGAGAGAGGTGCGTGCACGCACACACACACACACACACACACACTCACACACTCAATAGAGAGAGTACGCGTCATCGAGGAGAGGGATGTGTACACACACTCAATAATAGAGAAAGTAGACATCATGGTGAACCTCAAAGCAGCAGGAGAGAGGTACGCACACACACTCAATAGAGAGAGTACACATCATTGAGGAGAGGTACGCACACACACTCAATACTAGAGTGAGTAGGCGTCATCGAGGAGAGAGGTGAGTACACACACTCAATGGAGAGAGTACACTTTATCGAGGAGAGAGGTACGCACACACACACTCAATGCTAGAGAGAGTATGCGTCATCAAGGAGAGAGGTGGGTACACACAGTAATACTAGAGAGAGTAGGGGTGGAGAATCTGACCTCTGATTGGTCCGTGGTCTCCCTAGGCTACCCTTACAACGAGGTGTGCCAGTGGTTCATCGACCGGGCCGACCTCATCTTCCTGGTGTTCGACCCCACCAAACTAGACGTGGGCGGGGAGCTGGAGATGCTCTTCAGGCAGATGAAGGGCCGCGAGTCCCAGATCCGCATCATCCTCAACAAGGCGGACAACCTCAACACCCAGGACCTGATGAGGGTCTACGGAGCCCTGTTCTGGAGCATGGCGCCCTTGATTAAGGTCACGGAGCCCCCCAGGGTGTACGTTAGCTCCTTCTGGCCGCAGGACTACGCTCCGGACACCAGCCGCGCCCTCTTCATGAAGGAGGAGACCTCGCTGCTGGAGGACCTCAACCAGGTAGACCGTGGGGGTTAACATGGACGGAACAGCACGGTGGCTCAGTGGTCAGCATTGGTGCCTCACAGCAAGAAGGTCCTGGGTTTGAACCCTGGCCCATCCAGGTCCTTTCTACGTTGAGTTTGCATGTGCTCCCCGTGTTTGTATGGGTTTCCGTCGGGTGCTCCGGTTTCCTCCCACCACCATAAAAGCATGTTAGGACTAATCCTCCCGTGAATGCCCTGACCGAGGCACTGGCATAAAACGAGATGGTCAATTTCCCCCTATGGGTCCAGGTCGCCACTGTAAAAGAGCCTTCGTGCTCAGTTGGACTTACCTGGTTAAAAACAAACACAGAATAAAAATAACAACACTGAGCTGAATGGAATGGTATGCGAATCCAAACGCAAGGCTACATAAAATTAAGTGATTCAATAAATCAAGAAATAAAATGTTTACTTTCTTTATGTCTAAAATACAATATTGTGTATTTTTGCTCTTCTCCTCTCTCTCTCTCTCTCTCTCTCTCTCTCTCTCTCTCTCTCTCTCTCTCTCTCTCTCTCTCTCTCTCTCTCTCTCTCCCCCTCCCTTTCAATGCCGTCTCACCACTCAGGTGATCGAGAACCAACTGGAGAACAAGATCGCCTTCGTGCGGCAGCACGGCATCCGCGTGCGTATCCACGCCCTGCTGGTGGACCGCTACCTCCAGACCTACCACGAACGCCTGGGCTGGTTCAGCGACCCCCACGAGGTGTTCCAGGACATTGTCTCCGACCCCGACAAGTACTACATCTTCAAGTCCATCCTGGCCAAGACCAACATCAGCAAGTTCGACCTGCCCAACAAGGAGGCCTACCAGGACTTCTTCGGGGTGAACCCCGCGGCGGGATTCAAACCGCTGTCCCAGCACTGCAGCTGGTCCGGGGGCTGCCTGCTGGATAAGATAGAGAAGGCCATCACAGTGGAGCTCCCTGCTCTGTTGAACAGCGTCGGTAAAGGGTCGGACACGCCCGCCCCGGTCAAAGCGGCCCCCGCGCCCCCCCCACCTCTCCCCGGCACGGGCGACGAGAAGCCAAAGAACCGCTGGCGGAAGGAGTGAGAAGGAGGAGAGATGGATGGACGGATGGAGAGAGGGAGGAGAAAAGATAGAAGGTGGAAAGCGGTCTTTGGTAGCTTTCCTCCCATTGTATTTGTAAGGACTGGTCATGGGAAATGGAATAGAGAGGGAGGGAGTGGAAGAGGGGAAAAAACGAGTGAAAGGTGTACAGGGTGTAAAACGAGAAAGAACGAGGATTTAGGGAACGCTTGAATTAGCGTCACAGGGCATTTTGACACAAAAGCTGATGAGGGAAAAGAAATACAGAGGACATAAAATAATTAACGATTTTAGAGTTTTTTAAATGATCCAATCAGAGACTTGCTACTTCTACAGTTGTCAAATGTGAATACTATCAAACAAGAAATGTAAACACAAATGTGTTGTTTTATTTATCTTTGTTTGCAGGTTTGTACTTTATTTATTTAGATTGTTTTCTCTCTTCAGTAAGCAGAACTAAATATACCAGTTCTTGTCACATTACAAAATAACTTATTTTTCTGATGTCTTCCTCTTTGTTTTTACAGACTGTGGTCATTCAATCAAACCCACATTGCAGTGAGTGCAAAATGGCTTTAGGTTCAAGTTGAATGAGGTAAAAACCACCTCCTCAAATTGACATTGGTTGAGCAACGTGAGTTTGATTGGATCCTAACCGTAAGCATTTCCGTTTCTTCTTCAGAGGGGTCTCTCCTTTTGTTTGCCATGAGTATCATAGCAGTGTAAGATTGCATTTGTACATTTGATGCCATTTCAGTTTTTTTGTTTTATGCTTACATTGCTGTTGTTAGCTGGATAACGCTTGCGTGTTAAGTGGACGATGCAAATAAAGTTGTAGTTTCTCCCCTTGTCAGTCCTGGTCATTTGTGAATGAAGTTCCTTGAACAGATCTCTTTATACTTGTTTTTCTTTTTTTCACAAAAACGTTTTTGTTTACCTTAAAAACAAAATAGGGAGGACACTGTGTGGTGTGGGGGGAAATAGACGCTCAACTATAAACACACACACACACACACACACACACACACGCACACACACACAATTTCATTAGTGGCACTGTGAAACAAACAACCCCCATTGCAATGAATAAATTATATCACGTCAAACAAATAAAATCAAATGTTAAAATACACCACTGTTATAAAACTATATAAAAAATAACACGTTTTCAATTGAGAAAATACATTTTAAAGATACACATTTTAGTTCAGTTATTTTAATAGCACCCTGTAGTTGCATACTTTAACCAAAGGGGGGTGCTTTTGCTGAATATTCTCATTTAATGGCCAAGAAAGTGATTCTGAATTAAATTAATTTGACAGTAAAACCAAACTCATTTAAACCAACCACTGCACGTATTAGGTTGTTTAAATGAATGCTGTTGACATCGCATGATTATGCAATCACGAGAATGTTGAAATAAATTATTTCCCTCAAAAGAAATAAGTGTTTTTTATTACCAATGGTTTTCATATGTTAATGGACTGAAAGTACATGTAAGATTGTATCTATTAAGCAGGTCTATACAACACATTTTACAGTTAACACCTTAACTACAAATTAGCTATATTATACAACTGTAAGCCACATAAACAGATCGCTTAACTTGCCAATAATATGTTGAGCTTCATGGGTTACAAATGCAAAGAAAAGGCAAATTGTATTACCATTATCTAATCAGTTGAACTCACTGTTATCTGCAAGAATGTGTGTGTGTGTGTGTGTGTGTGTGTGTGTCTCTCTCTCTCTCTCTGTGTGTGTGTGTGTGTGTGTGTGTGTGTGTGTGTGTGTGTGTGTGTGTGTGTGTGTGTGTGTGTGTGTCCTGTAGGGATCCCTTATCTGTTCATTTTCTTGGCTGGATTGTCTGCAATCGGTAATGTAACATTTTACGTTAACGTGCAATTTCAGCTTGTTTTCTTAGGATACGTTTGAAGTGATTTTGTGCATTATGTACAATGAACCTTGAGCCAGGAGCAAAAAGATAAATGCTTTTACGGGGCCATAAAGAAACACTGCTTGCCTATTCATAGTCCCACACGCGCACGCCACTCAGGCCACTCACACGCACGCACGCGCACACACACGCGCACTCACGCACGCACACACACACACACACACACACACACACACACATTACACACACACATCATAACATAACATAACCCCACTCCACAGGGAAGCTACTGTTGAACCACCTATAGTTTTATTAGGTTCAAAGGTTAAGTATTGTCAGTCAAGCGAAGCCTATAATTCGCTGAAGACGGTCTGATACGCGTGGGTTATCCAAACAATGGTGGTGTGACCTATGCAGGTTTGAAGGGGAATGTCTTAAATGTAGCTGTAAGGAACTTTCAGAATTCTCCTTGAAAACGTGCTCGGCATCGGCACACATTTCTGCGTGCGCGCTCCCACTAAATCGCGCTCCCCAAACTGAAGCCGACCCGCTTCACTTTGGACATACAACCCACCCACCCACCTACCATCGCCGCCGCTACAGCCACAGCCACAGCTGGGGTAGAGTTTCCGACACAAGGAAGATGGTGGCAGCGAAGGGTGTTGCATTTTCCTCGTCTGGATTAAATAAAATAACAGAAAACTATTGACATTTACTCTCAGAACACGATCAAGGAGAGATCCAGTGGGGCAAAAGGGAGGCAACGTTTGCAGAACGGAAGAGGACGCAACACACCAAAAGCGTATAGTGTGTTGTGCGTATGGGGCGCATGCAAGCAAGCGAAAACTAACGCTACCGAGTCTTCAGGAATTTCAAGAGTGAAGACAGCGCTTGTGGTTATTCCAAAGGGAAACTAGGTTGGATTAGTATTTTTTGTTCAAGGGATTTCAACTCCTCGGAGGAATATCTGAGAAAATTCTTAGGCTCGTCACAGCTATTCAGCCATAGTTAAATTGAAAGGCTAGCCTACCAATCTGTCTCCTTACGAGATTCTCGAAGGAAATACGGCCTGGGAAAAAGTTTGGAGGCAATGGACACAGAGGAAAACTGAACGCTGACGTTTTGCTTGCGTGTTGTGCATATTTTTTTCTTACGATATATATATAGTTTTCCCTGGCTGCACCCAATTTAATGTGTTCTGATATTTGCCTGTATGTTTCATGGGAAGAAAAAGGCTGTAAACTGGTTTAATAATATATACCTTGTTTGGGTAGCTTTTCTATTTTAGACGTATTTCTCTGATATACAAGGCTGCATTTGTGGCTATTTATAGCCTGTTCACATAGGAAAGAAAAGCTTCAACCCTCTTTTTGGGGGGCAACTTCGCGTAACAAGTTTAACACTTTCCTAGCGCAAGAAAACTCAAGATAGAACACTGTGCTATGTTTCCATTACATCTTTATTGATACAAACGTCTTCATGTACTTACTTCGCTCCAAGCCTTCTTGAAAGTTGGGAAATAATCGTTAGAGATCCGGAGAAGGAGTTCAGGAAAGGACGGGGTTGATCCGTGGGAATAGGCCCGCCTGTTGCACCCAGCAGAAGCTAAGAGACCACCGCTAACGACCGCTGGTAATTTGGGTGGTCGTCCAGTAAACGCCATAAGCCCTCTCGCTTCGGATATTTACATGGCTGTGGCCTACATCAAACAGCATTTGAAAACTGAGGAAGAACACATGCTTTCAGTAATGTTTTTTCTTTCGTGTCAACATGCGTACAGGATGAAAGGAAGTGGAGACGTTTAGTGTTTTTTGTATGGACAAGGGATGCATGTAATGTATTCTTTTTAAGCATCTGTTTTGAAAAGATAACTTATTTTTTTATGTGTGCCATTTCTACGCACTATCAGAATGTGTCTATTACCGTGGATATGGTTTCTGTACAACCCGCTTGAAACCTTTGACATAATAGCAATGATTTAGATTTTGTATTTTATTTTTTATACATATATAGGCTAGTGCGGTAGTCATCCGGGGGAAACCTTTTGGATACCGTATCTTGGCAAAGTTGTCACTGGTAGCCTATCATTATAATCTATGCTGCACTTCGCGGCTGAGAGAAGTGTATTCAAATATTTGAACAGCGGTATTTGACCTCAGATAGGCTTATTAAGTCAAGAAATCGTTTTATGATTAAAACCAGGAAGGATGTTATGCTCAAACGAGCGCAAAAGGGAGAAGGTGTCTGAACCTGTACCGCAGTTGCAGAGCCACACACCACCTCGAACCTGGCAGTTTGAGAGCTTTCAAAGGGAGAACCGAGTGGAATGTGAGAATTGACGTAATACCGGCAACGGTAATGAACTATTCAATAATCTGGAACGGTTCCTTATGACTGAGCAGACTACCTTTGCAGGCTTCCTCTTACGTAGTAAAGACGTCTGTTCCTGGCCCAAGATTCCTGCAATTTGATCATTCTAAATACCTTTTACCCCCTCCCC
Source organism: Galaxias olidus (assembly GCA_026901105.3). NCBI lineage: Eukaryota > Metazoa > Chordata > Actinopteri > Galaxiiformes > Galaxiidae > Galaxias > Galaxias olidus. The sequence goes on along the minus strand of JAPMUY010007574.1, from coordinate 59,999 downwards.
TTTCTTTTGCTCTGCCTCACTCGTACTCTCTCTCTCTCTCTCTCTCTCTCTCTCTCTCTCTCTCTCTCTCTCTCTCTCTCTCTCTCTCTCTCTCTCTCTCTCTCTCTCTCTGTCGCTCCTCACTGCGCCAGATGTTCACTCGCGCTCAGGCTGCCTGATTTCCTGCGCGCCATTAGCCATCATTGATAAGCTATTATTAGTATTTCCCGCACGTCACGTCAGTCAATATGGCCACTCTGCAACAGCACCGACAGCTTTCCATGCAGGGCACGGAGGTGAGCTGTGACTCCAGCGGTGACAGCGCTGTGACGGTGCGGATTACCGACACCAACTCGTCGCACGTGCCCCAGCATCATCACGAGCCTCCAAGGACTAGCAACAGTCAGGTCGCAGGAGATAGCCACAGGGCTGCGAATAAAAGGGACCCGAACCTACACAAGTACAGCATTTCCTCCACTAGTAGCTCCGGCGAGTCTGGGGTCAAACGAACTATAACGACCCCTGTGAGAAGCCGCAGGAAGGTGCCCCAGTTGTTCGAGAGGTCAGCGGCTCAGTGTTGGGACCCCAAGTTTGACTCGTCCATCCTGGAGGAGGCGTGCCGCGAGCGCTGCTTCCCCCAGACCCAACGGCGCTTCCGCTACGTCCTTTTCTACCTGGCGGCCGCCGCCCTCCTCTGGGGAGTCTACGTCGTCGTCAATGGCGACCGCTGCCGCCCCGTCGCCTTCCTCGCCCCCATTGCCGCCTTCCTCCTCATCCTCGTCTCCCTCTTCCTGTTCACCTTTACCCGGCCGTACGCCCGCCTGTACAACCAGGCGTCGCTAGTCCTCATCGCGGCCACCTTCGCCATCACCTTGGCGCCGCAGATGCAGAGGGAAGGCGGGTCCGACGTGGCCTGGGCCGGAGGAGGAGGAGGAGGAGGAGAGTACGCCACCGGCAAGGGGAACCATAGCTCCCTCTCCCCAGGGACAGTGGGCCCTCCCTGGGCTCCGTGCATCTCCCCCGTGGGCACCTTCTCTCTCTGCATGGAGGTCCTGCTGCTTCTCTACAGCGTGCTCCATGTCCGCCTGTACGCCTCTCTGCTGCTGGGCCTCCTGTACTCGGTGCTGTTCGAGGCTCTGGGCTGGATACCGCTGCTGCAGGGTAGCTATGGTTACGGAGGTGGAGGTGGAGGTGGAGGGACTGAGTGGGCCAACGCGGAGAGTGGAGTCCAGACGTCCGCTTCCGACTGGAGGGTGGCGGACGAGCTTCGCTGGCTGGGTCCGGCCAAGGCCCTGCTCCACCTGTGCGCCCACCTTATCGGCATCCACCTCTTCATCATGTCCGAGGTGCGCTCGCGCAGCACCTTCCTGAAGGTGGGCCAGGCCATCATGCACGGCAAGGACCTGGAGGTGGAGAAGGCGCTGAAGGAGCGCATGATCCACTCGGTGATGCCTCGGCGCGTGGCTGACGACCTGATGAAGGAGGGCTACGACGAGGGGGGAGGAGGCGGCGGGGGGGAAGGCGGGGGCAAGCGTTACTCGGCCAGCTCCTCCGCCGGCAGGGAGGTGTCGTCGGCAGGAGGAGGAGGAGGAGGAGGCATGGGGAGCGGAGGAGGAGGAGGAGGAGGAGGAGGAGGAGGGGCGAGTAGCCCCAAGAACCACCACCACCACCACCACCACCATCATCATCACAAGAGGAAGAAGCACTCGATGCCGCCGGGTCAGTTCAGCTTCCGGCCCTTCAACATGATGCGCATGGAGCCCGTCAGCATCCTCTTCGCCGACATCGTGGGCTTCACCAAGATGTCCGCCAACAAGACGGCGCCGGCCCTGGTGGGCCTCCTCAACGACCTGTTCGGCCGCTTCGACCGCCTCTGCGAGCTGACGGGCTGCGAGAAGATCAGCACGCTGGGCGACTGCTACTACTGCGTGGCCGGCTGCCCCGAGCCCCGGCCCGACCACGCCCACTGCTGCCTGGAGATGGGCCTGGGCATGATCGGCGCCATCGAGCGCTTCTGCCAGGAGACGCGGGAGACGGTGGACATGCGCGTGGGCGTCCACACGGGCACGGTGCTCTGCGGCATCCTGGGCATGAAGCGCTTCAAGTTTGACGTGTGGTCCAACGACGTCAACCTGGCCAACCTCATGGAGCAGCTGGGCATGGCCGGCAAGGTGCACCTGTCCGAGGCCACGGCCGGTTTCCTCGACGACCGCTACCTGAGGGAGGACGGGCGCGTGGCGGAGAGGGCGGGGCCCAGCGCGCTGGAGAAACTCAAGGGTAAGACACGTTCAAGGGATTTATTTTATTTTGATTTCATTTCTACATTTATTACCTAATAGACTTAGTATGTCTATTAGGGGATGTATGAAAGGCGTACGTTCAGCTGTGAGTGTCTGTTTGTGTCAGAGTGGTGCTCTTCCCCACAGCCCACCTTACTGTACGCCTGCTTAAAGGCAAGGCTTCAGAGCTCACTGCTTCAATAAACCTTCATGTTGAAGGAACCAGACCAGAATGACGAGC
>JAPMUY010007574.1:0-37500 GCA_026901105.3 Galaxias olidus | reverse complement strand
CTGTCTGTCTGTGTAGAACTATCTGTCTGTCTGTCTGTCTGTCTGTCTGTGTGTGTAGAACTAACATTTGGTCTGCCTGTCTGTCTGTGTAGAACTAACTGTCTGTCTGGCTGCCTGTCTGTGTAGAACTAACTGTTTGTCTGTGTAGAGCAAACTGTCTGTCTGCCTGTCTGTCTGGGTAGAACTAACTGTCTGTCTGCCTGTCTGTCTCTGTAGAGCTAACTGTCTGTCTGGCTGTCTGTCTGTGTAGAACTAACTGTCTGTCTGGCTGTCTGTCTGTGTAGAACTAACATTCTGTCTGCCTGTCTGTCTGTGTAGAACTAACTGTCTGTCTGTCTGTCTGTTTAGAACTAACTGTCTGTCTGGCTGTCTGTCTGTGTAGAACTAACAGTCTGGCTGTCTGGCTGTCTCTGTAGAACTAACTGTCTGTCTAGCTGTCTGTCTGTGTAGAGCTAACTGTCTGTCTGCCTGTCTGTCTGTGTAGAGTTAACTGTCTGTCTGCCTGTCTGTCTGTGTGGAACTAACTGTCTGTCTGGCTGTCTGTCTGTGTAGAACTATCTGTCTGTCTGGCTGTCTGTCTGTGTAGAACTATCTGTCTGTCTGGCTGTCTGTCTGTGTAGAACTAACTGTCTGTCTGTCTGTCTGTCTGTGTAGAACTAACTGTCTGTCTGTCTGTCTCTGTACTAGTTTCCACACGGTTCAGAGGTTACACTCATTTTCTTTGTACTCTTTCTTTCTGCAAATAGTTGTATTATCTTTATCATAAATCACTTTTTTTTGGTGTCTGTTCATTCTTCGATTGTATATATACGTATATGTATGTTTTTTTTTTTGTCCGAATACAGCATAGCTAATGCTGATCTGCGCTTTCTTGCTCCCCTCAGGGATGAAAACCTACCTGATTTCAGGGAAGAAGGCAGACGAGCGGGCCCAGTGCAGCTGCTCCCAGACCTGCCTGGCAGGCAGAGAGTTTGGGGGGGCCCCGTGCCTCACCCCATGTCCTCGCTCCTGTACCCCCGATCTGATCCCAGGGGGGGCAGCCACTGAGCCCCTCCTCCTCCAAAGACCGTCCGATAGATCTGTGGTGAGTGGAACGCTGAGGCACGGAGCCGAGCTTCACAGCAACATTTTGATTTCACCCCCATCTTCCTCATCCTTCTCTGGTCCCCCTCTCCACAGCCACATTTTGATTTCATCCACATCTTCCACATCCTTCTCTGGTCCCCCTCTCCGTATTTTGATTTGAGACGATCCCTAACAACCCCATCTTCCACATCCTTCTCTGGTCCCCCTCTCCGTATTTTGATTTGAGACGATCCCTAACAACCCCATCTTCCACATCCTTCTCTGGTCCCCCTCTCTGCATTTTGATTTGAGACGATCCCTAACAACCCCATCTTCCACATCCTTCTCTGGTCCCCCTCTTCATATTATGATTGGAGACGATCCCTAACAACCCCATCTTCCTCAGCCTTCTCTGGTCCCCCTCTCCATATTTTGATTTGAGACGATCCCTAACAACCCCATCTTCCTCAGCCTTCTCTGGTCCCCCTCTCCATATTATGATTTGAGACGATCCCTATGTTCTTCATATTATGATTTGAGACGATCCCTAACAACCCCATCTTCCACATCCTTCTCTGGTCCCCCTCTTCATATTATGATTTGAGACGATCCCTAACAACCCCATCTTCCACATCCTTCTCTGGTCCCCCTCTTCATATTTTGATTTGAGACGATCCCTAACAACCCCATCTTCCTCATCCTTCTCTGGTCGCCCTCTCCATATTATGATTTGAGACGATCCCTAACAACCCCATCTTCCTCAGCCTTCTCTGGTCCCCCTCTCCATATTATGATTTGAGACGATCCCTAACAACCCCATCTTCCACATCCTTCTCTGGTCGCCCTCTCCACAGCCATATTTTGATTTGATTTGAGACGATCTGTAACAACTCCATCTTCCTCATCCTTCTGTCCCCGCTTTCATTCAGTACCAGAGTGTTCTATTCGTATTGTGGTGTATTTCATCCACATCCTCCTCATCTTCCTCAGTACCAGTGTGTTCTATCTGTATGGTGGTTTGGTTCGATTCATCTCCATCTTCCTCATCCTACTGGTCCCCGGTTTGATTCAGTACCAGTGTTTTTTCATCTGTATAGTGGTTTATTTAATCCACATCCTCCTCATCCTTCTCAGTACCAGTGTGTTCTCTCTGTATAGTGGTTTGGTTCATCCACATCTTCCTCATCCTCCTCAGTACCAGTGTGTTCTCTCTGTATAGTGGTTTATTTAATCCACATCCTCCTCATCCTCCTCAGTACCAGTGTGTTCTCTCTGTATAGTGGTTTATTTAATCCACATCCTCCTCATCCTCCTCAGTACCAGTGTGTTCTCTCTGTATAGTGGTTTGATTCTGTATGTGTGGGTGGTTTGGTTCATCCACATCTTCCTCATCCTCCTCAGTACCAGTGTGTTCTCTCTGTATGGTGGTTTGGTTCATCCTCCTCAGTACCAGTGTGTTCTCTCTGTATGGTGGTTTGGTTCATCCTCCTCAGTACCAGTGTGTTCTCTCTGTATGGTGGTTTGGTTCATCCACATCCTCCTCATCCTCCTCAGTACCAGTGTGTTCTCTCTGTATAGTGGTTTGGTTCATCCTCCTCAGTACCAGTGTGTTCTCTCTGTATGGTGGTTTGGTTCATCCTCCTCAGTACCAGTGTGTTCTATTCGTATTGTGGTTTATTTCATCCACATCCTCCTCATCCTCCTCAGTACCAGTGTGTTCTCTCTGTATGGTGGTTTGGTTCATCCACATCCTCCTCATCCTCCTCAGTACCAGTGTGTTCTCTCTGTAGAGTGGTTTGGTTCCTCCTCCTCAGTACCAGTGTGTTCTCTCTGTATGGTGGTTTGGTTAATCTCCCTCCCTTGTCTCCTCTCCAGCCTGTGTGTGTGTCCTGTAGCCTGGCGTCGTCTCCTGGCTGGGACCAGAACGAGGATGGAGCCACTCTCAACGGCTGCCCAGAGGAAAACAAGACCAACACGGCCAGGGTAGCACACACACACACACACACACACACACACACACACACACACACACACACACACACACACACACACACACACACACACACACACACGCACACACACACACACACACGCACACACACACACACACACACACACACACACACACACACACACACACACACACACACACACACACACACACACACACACACACACACACACACACACACACACACACACACACACACACACACACACACACACACACACACATCGTAGCACACACAAACACATAGTAAAAAAACACTTGATGAAACACACACACACACACACACACACACACACACACACACACACACAGTAATAAGAAGTAACACACACCTAAATACATAGTTTCGCACGTACACTACTGGATGACTTCACCATACAACCCTATCTCTGTTTAACCATCTCTAATCTACCTCTCCCTCCCTCCTCTTAACTCTCCTTTCCTCTCCTTTCCTCTCCTCTCCTCTCCTCTCCTCTTCCTCTCTCCTCTCTCCTCTCTCCTCCTCTCCCTCTCCTCTCCTCTTCTTTGTGTAGTTTGCTCCGGTCCACAGCTCCCGTGAAGTCAACGGTCTCCTTAGTCCTCCACTGGAGGACCCGGTACGGACCAGCCAGAACTCGCTGTGCGAGATGCTGCAAGAGAAAGAGAAGAAGACCAGTACGGGGACAGGAACTGGAACCAGCTTGGGGACTGGGAGCGTCACCATGGGGACCGGAGGGGGGCCGGCGGGCAGGGACCACTCCGCCCTTATCCCGCTCCGCAGCAAGAACTTCCGGGACAAGAGTGACGCCCACTTTGTCGATGTCATCAATGAGGACAGGTGAGGGCGATGTCATCAATGAGGACTGGGGGAGGGTGATGTCATCAATGAGGACATGTGAGGGGGATGTCATCAATGAGGACAGGTGAGGGTGATGTCATCAATGAGGACATGTGAGGGTGATGTCATCAATGAGGACAGGTGAGGGCGATGTCATCAATGAGGACAGGTGAGGGCGATGTCATCAATGAGGACAGGTGAGGGTGATGTCATCAATGAGGACAGGTGAGGGTGATGTCATCAATGAGGACAGGTGAGGGTGATGTCATCAATGAGGGCAGGTGAGGGCGATGTCATCAATGAGGACAGTGAGGGCGATGTCATTCAAATCAGGCTCCTCCTGGTCGAGTTTATTGGATATAGTCTGGTCACACGTATTGTAAAAAAATTTGCAATAATGTTTACCTTTGACATAATTCTCTATATATATTCATATTCATACATTCATGTTCATTGTTTTGTAGTCTGATGAAGGATTACTTCTTCAAGCCTCCCATCAACAAACTCAGCCTCAACTTCCTGAAAAAGCCCCTGGAGACTGCCTACCGTGTCAGCTACCAGGACGAGGTGCACACACACACACACACACACACCCGCGCGCGTAAATGTTGGCAGAGATGTTCATGTTTAAAACGCAGACAAGCATTGGCGCATGGCTTGCACTTGCAAATCAATCTCTAAAATATTATTTCAAAACACATTAAAATGAACAGTTGTTTTAAGCTGCAAGGTTTCAGCCCAGTCAGGTTTATGGCTTCATAACACACAGTACTGTGCATACGTTTTAGGCAGTGGATGCTGTTCTGAAGGCAGAGGGTGGTCTCACCAAATATCTATTTTAATATAGATTGTTTTCACTGTCTTTGAATTCTATGTATTGATTAATGAACAATTAACATTTATATATTTTTAAAGCGTTCACTTTAGAGCGTTTTTTTTCACACCTGCCTAAAACATTTGCACAGTACCGTGTATGTGAACCCTTCGGCTGTCTATGCTATTGTTTATATAGTGCATCCGGAAAGTATTCATACCCCTTCACTTTTTCCACATTTTATTATGTTACAGCCTAATTCCAAAATGGATTAAATAAAAAAAAGTTCTCAACATTCTACACACAATACCGCATAATGACAAAGTGAAAAAGGTTTTTTTGAATTTTTTGCAAATGTATTGAAAATAAAAAAAAATTATATCACATGTACATAAGTATTCACACCCTTTACTCAATACTTTGTTGAAGCACCTTTGGCAGCAATTACAGCCTCAAGTCTTCTTGAGGATGATGCTACAAGCTTGGCACACCTATTTTGGGACAGTTTCTCCAATTCTTCTTTGCAGATCGTCTCAAGCTCCATCAGGTTGGATGGGGAGCGTCGGTGCACAGCCATTTTCAGATCTCTCCAAAGATGTTCAATCGGGTTCAAGTCTGGGCTCTGGCTGGGCCACTCAAGGACATTCACAGACTTGTCCCGAAGCCACTCCTTTGTTATCTTGGCAGTGTGCTTAGGGTCGTTGTCCTGTTGGAAGGTGAACCTTCGCCCCAGTCTGAGGTCCAGAGCGCTTTGGATCAGGTTTTCATCAAGGATCTCTCTGTACATTGCTGTATTCATCTTTCCCTTGATCCTGACTAGTCTCCCAGTTCCTGCCGCTGAAAAGCACTCCCACAGCATGATGCTGCCACCACCATGCTTCACTGTAGGGATGGTATTGGCCAGGTGATGAGCAGTGCCTGGTTTCCTCCAGACATGACGCTTGGCATTCAGGCCAAAGAGTTCAATCTTGGTTTCATCAGACCAGAGAATTTTGTTTCTCATGGTCTGAGAATCCTTTAGGGCTGTCTTGCCTTTTACTGAGGAGTGGCTTCCGTCTGGCCACTCTACCATAAAGGCCTGATTGGTGGAGTGCTGCAGAGATGGTTGTACTTCTGGAAGGTTCTCCCATCTCCACAGAGGAACACTGGAGCTCTGTCAGAGTGACCATCGGGTTCTTGGTCACCTCCCTGACCAAGGCCCTTCTCCTCCGATTGCTCATTTTGGCTGGGCGGCCAGCTCTAGGAAGAGTCCTGGTGGTTCCAAACTTATTCCATTTGCGAATGATGGAGACCACTGTGCTCGTTGGGACCTTCAATGCTGCAGAAATTTTTTTGTACCCTTCCCCAGATCTGTGCCTCGATACAATCCTGTCTCGGAGGTCTACAGACAATTCCTTGGACTTCATAACTTGGTTTGTGCTCTGACATGCACTGTCAACTGTGGGACCTTATATAAACAAGTGTGTGCCTTTCCAAATCATGTCCAATCAATTGAATTTACCACAGGTGGACTCCAATCAAGTTGTAGAAACATCTCAAGGATGATCAGTGGAAACGGGATGCACCTGAGCTCAATTTTGAGTGTCACAGCAAAGGGTGTGAATACATGTGATATTTTTTTTTTTTTTTTTTAATACATTTGCAAAAAATTCTAAAAACCTTTTTTCACTTGGTCATTATGCGGTATTGTATGTAGAATGTTGAGAAATTTTTTTTATTTAATCCATTTTAGAATTAGGCTGTAACATAATAAAAACATTTAAGAAAAAAAAGGTGAAGGGGTATGAATACTTTCCGGATGCACTGTATATGTCGCAGAACATTTAGCCGTGATCTAGTGTTTCTTCTTGTTTGTTTTCAACTCAGAACTTTGTCCTTTCCCTTTTCACTATTTTTAATGACTTCTTTCTCCCTCTCTCTCTCTCCCTCCATCTCCCCCTCTCTCTCTCTGTCTGTCTGGCTCTCTCTCCCTCTCCCTCTCTCTGTCTCTCTGTGTCTCTCTCTCTCTCTCTCTCTCTCTCCCTCCATCTCCCCCCCTCTCTCTCTGTCTCTCTGGCTCTCTCTCCCCCTCCCTCTCTCTGTCTCTCTCTCTCCCCCTCTCTCTCTCTCTCTCTCTCTCCCTCCCTCTCTCCCTCTCCATCCTCTAGGTGATAAACCAGGAGCCCGTGCAGACCTTCGCCAGTCCCACCTTCAGCTCCCTGCTGGACGTGCTGCTGTCCTGCAGCGTGTTCCTGGCCCTCACCCTGGCCTGCTTCCTGCCCCCCCTGGTCAGCCCTCGGTCCACGGCCCCGCTGGCCCCCGCTGCCCTGGTACTAGCGGCCGTGGCGGGGGCCCTGGAGCTGGCCTCGCTGGTGCTCTCTGTACGGTGAGGAGGGTCACTTTTCCCCAGGGTCTACCCAATGGATTTGTAGTGTTATTATTTATTATTTAGGTTTTATTCTATTGTATGATTTTAAACCTTTAATTTTAAACTGAGGAGGGCTGCTGTTCCACAGGGTCTACCCAATGGATTTGTAGTGTTATTATATATTATTTAGGTTTTATTCTATTGTATAATTTTAAACCTTTAATTTTAAACTGAGGAGGGCTGCTGTTCCCCAGGGTCAACCAAATGGATTTGTAGTTTTATTGTTATACATTATCATGTATTTTATTTAGGATTTATTCTATTGTATCATTTTAAACTTAATTGAGTCACACGGTCAATTTAAATAAATCTATGATTTATTGTCGTGTCCTGGCGAAGGCTGGGACATTTTTCTTGAACGAACCTAAATTATGTAAAAGAAATACAGAAAGAGGTGAAAATAGATCGGTCTCCTCCTTTCTTCCTCCAGTATTACGTTCTATCTCTTCCTCTGTTCCTCCAGTATGATGTTCTATCTCTTCCTCTGTTCCTCCAGTATGACGTTCTATCTCTTCCTCTGTTCCTCCAGTATGACGATCTGTCTGTCTCCTCTGTTCCTCCAGTATGACGTTCTGTCTCTTCCTCTGTTCCTCCAGTATGATGTTCTATCTCTTCCTCTGTTCCTCCAGTATGACGTTCTATCTCTTCCTCTGTTCCTCCAGTATGACTCCCTCTATCTCTTCCTCTCTTCCTCCAGTACATCTCTTCCTCCGTCTCCAGTATTACGTTCTATCTCTTCCTCCGTTCCTCCGTTCTATCTCTTCCTCCGTTCCTCCAGTATGACGTTCTATCTCTTCCTCTGTTCCTCCAGTATTACGTTCTATCTCTTTCTCTGTTCCTCCAGTATTACGTTCTATCTCTTCCTCCGTTCCTCCAGTATTACGTTCTATCTATCTCCTCTGTTCCTCCAGTATGACGTTCTGTCTCCTTGTTCCTCCAGTATGACGTTCTATCTCTTCCTCTGTTCCTCCAGTATGACGTTCTATCTCTTCCTCTGTTCCTCCAGTACAACGTTCTATCTCTTCCTCCGTTCCTCCAGTATGACGTTCTATCTCTTCCTCTGTTCCTCCAGTATTACGTTCTATCTATCTCCTCTGTCCCTCCAGTATGATGTTCTATCTCTTCCTCCGTTCCTCCAGTATTACGTTCTATCTCTTCCTCCGTTCCTCCAGTATTACGTTCTATCTCTTCCTCTGTTCCTCCAGTATTACGTTCTATCTATCTCCTCTGTTCCTCCAGTATGACGTTCTGTCTCCTTGTTCCTCCAGTATGACGTTCTGTCTCCTTGTTCCTCCAGTATGACGTTCTGTCTCCTTGTTCCTCCAGTATGACGTTCTGTCTCCTTGTTCCTCCAGTATGACGTTCTATCCCTCTGTTCCTCCAGGATGACGTTCTATCTGGACGAGGTTCTGAGCTGCACGCGCTCCCTGCTCCGTGTGGTGTCCGGCTGGGGCCCCCGTCACGCGATAGGGGCCGTACTCGTCTCGCTCCCCGCCATCTCCGTCTTCTCCCACTTCACCTGGGGCCTCCAACTACCCACCCAGGTACGATCAGCGCAGGAGTGTGTGTGTGTGTGTGTGTGTGTGTGTGCGTGCGTGCGTGCGTGTGTGTGTGTGTGTGGTGTGTGGGTTAGAGTCTGTTTAAGTTGTCAGGTGTGCACTAAGTGAAATGGATAGGGGGATCCATTGAGACTCAAATCGTAATCGGTAGTATGCAAACCTGCGCGGGGAGATCCCAAAGGATGTAATTTAGCAGAGTACAGGTGTCATTATCTGCAGTTCCACGTAGGTCTTCAGGTTAAAGGTCGGCCGAGGTACCACTAAATTTGACAGATCGTAGGACTAGAAATCCTCAGTATAAAATGTTAATCGTAGTCGGCAGGATTTGAACCTGCGCGGGGAGACCCCAATGGATTTCGAAGCCATCGCCTTAACCACTCGGCCACGACTACCTTGCCGGAGGCCCTTACATGGATTCATGGAATGATTTCTCTAAGATAAAGTATTTCTTTCAATAAAAAAAGTAATTATTTCATCTTGACGCTCACAACAAGAGCACCTGATATAATTGTTATCTGAAATTTGCTGTCATGAGTGACAAAAGATGCACCTAACGAGTCCGGTGAACCACACAAGCCGAATCAGAAATCAGAGCACTGCTGTTGCTGTCGCATTTGTTTTTGTGCAAATTCTGCACGTGACCGGTGAACTAGACCAGCATTTGTGAGTCAAGATCTTTAGCCTAAAACTCAAATCGTAATCGGTAGTATTCAAACCTAAGTAGGGAGACTCCAATGGATGTGATTTTGCAGAGTACAGGTGCCACTATCTGCAGTTCCATGTAGGTTTTAAGGTTAAAGGTCCCTTACATTGATTCAGGGAATTATTTCTCTAAGCTAAAGTATTTCTTTCAATAAACAAAGTAATTGTTTAACCTTGATGCTGTAATGTTTAACCTTGATGCTGTAATGGATCATTTCAATCTATGACAGAAAATAACCAATTAATGAGAGGGAGAAACCATGAAAAGATCAAGTACAATTTTATTGATGACTACAGAGTCTGAGTCAGAGTTTGTACACAGAGAAAATACTACAGTCAGATCAGTCTAACGACATAGTAAGTTCTGATTAGTTGACAAGGTTCTAATGAGTATATGGGTCTATAAGATAAACAATCATTTCATTGGACAAGATGGATCACATGTTCATAATCAGCATATCTAAAGACACGTACGCAGGAAACTTAAGACATGACTTAATGTTATGACTTAAACACAAAACTTCTAGTCTCAGTGTCTCCAAAAGGCACATATTATCTCATTGGTGACCTGGCCTTCGCTCTAACCGTCCCCTCACCCCTGAACCACATCCCAGGCCGGAACATCCGCTAGCATGCCCAAATTTGGCCACAACAATGCTCATAACAAGAGCACCTGATATAATTGGTATATGAAACTTGACAGATAGTAGGACTAGAGATCCTGAGTTTAAAATGTTAATCGTAGTCGGCAGGATTTGAACCTGCGCGGGGAGACCCCAATGGATTTCAAATCCATCGCCTTAACCACTCGGCCACAACTACCTTGCCGGAGGCCCTTACATGGATTCACGGAATGATTTCTCTAAGCTAAAGTAGTTATTTCAATTAACAAAGTAATTATTTCATCTTGACGCTCACAACAAGAGCACCTGATATAATTGTTATCTGAAATTTGCTGTCATGAGTGACAGAAGACACACCTGACAAATGTTTTAGACGACTTCTGGTTGTACCTGTACTCTGCGAAAAGCCAATACAGACTCTTCTTAGACTATGATTGTTAACAATTTAATCATCAAAGTCAACTGTGCAGTATAATGGTAGCGGTGGGATTTGAACCCACGCCTCAATAGAGACTGGAGCCTAAATCCAGCGCCTTAGACCGCTCGGCCACGCTACCAGTTATGTGAGACTTTGGATGGTTTTTTGGAATATCAACAATTGTACGTGACCACTTAAGGGTTCATCTATGGCAAGCCAACTCAGCATAAGTGTTGGGCATGGTAGTGCCACATTTGAACAATTATTTCGTGATCTTTGACAGAAATCAGACACTATTCCACTAACCTGTTCTACAGCAAGGTAGTCGTGGCCGAGTTGGTTAAGGCGATGGACTTGAAATCCATTGGGGTCTCCCCGCGTAGGTTCAAATCCTACCGACTACGATCAAAGTTTTGAACTGAGGATCTCGACTCATACTATTGGTAACATTTAGCGGTACCTTGGTTGACCTTTACCCTGAGGATCGTTGTGGAACTACAGATAGTAGCATTGTCCTGAGTGTTCTCAGGACGTGGATTTAAACTACGATATCTCTTTAGACATGTGTTGAAATCAGAGCACTGCTGTTGCTGACACTTTTTTCTTGTGCAAATTCTACATGTGACCGGTGAACTAGACTAGCATGGTTAGTCAAGATCTTAAGCCTAAAACTCAAATCGTAATCGGTAGTATGCAAGCCTGCGTGGGGAGACCCCAATGGATGTCATTTTGCAGAGTACAGGTGCCACTATCTGCAGTTCCACGCAGGTCTTCAGGTTAAAGATCGGCCAAGGTACCACTAAATTTGACAGATAGTAGGACTAGAGATCCTGAGTATAAAATGTTACTCGTAGTCGGCAGGATTTGAACCTGCGCGGGGAGACCCCAATGGATTTCGAATCCATCGCCTTAACCACTCGGCCACAACTACCTTGCCGGAGAACCTTACATGGATTCACGGAATGATTTATATAAGCTAAAGTATTTCTTTCGATAAACAAAGTAATTATTTCATCTTGACGCTCACAACAAGAGCACCTAATATAATTGTTATCTGAAATTTGCTGTCATGAGTGACAAAAAACACACCTGACAAGTGTTTTAAAAGATTTCTGGTTGTACCTGTGTTCTGCAAAAAGCCAACACAGACTCTTCTTAAACTATGATTATTAACAATTTAATCAGCAAAGTCAACTGTGCGGTATAATGGTAGCGGTGGGATTTGAACCCACGCCTCAAGAGAGACTGGAGCCTAAATCCAGCGCCTTAGACCGCTCGGCCACGCTACCAGTTATGTGAGACTTTGGATGGTTTTTTGGAATATCAACAATTGTACCTGACCACTTAAGGGTTCATCTATGGCAAGCCAACTCAGCATAAGTGTTGGGCATGGTAGTGCCACATTTGAACAATTATTTCGTGATCTTTGACAGAAATCAGACACTATTCCACTAACCTGTTCTACAGCAAGGTAGTCGTGGCCGAGTTGGTTAAGGCGATGGACTTGAAATCCATTGGAGTCTCCCTGCGTAGGTTCAAATCCTACCGACTACGATCAAAGTTTTGAACTGAGGATCTCGACTCATACTATTGGTAACATTTAGCGGTACCTTGGTTGACCTTTACCCTGAGGATCGTTGTGGAACTACAGATAGTAGCATTGTCCTGAGTGTTCTCAGGACGTGGATTTAAACTACGATATCTCTTTAGACATGTGTTGAAATCAGAGCACTGCTGTTGCTGACACTTTTTTCTTTTGCAAATTCTGCACGTGACCGGTTAACTAGACTAACATGGTGAGTCAAGATCTTTAGCCTAAAACTCAAATCGTAATCGGTAGAAAGCAAACCTGCGCGGGGAGACCCCAATGGATGTCATTTTGCAGATTACAGGTACCACTATCTGCAGTTCCACGTAGTTGTTAAGGTTAAAGATCGGCCAAGGTACCACTAAATTTGACAGATAGTAGGACTAGAGATCCTGAGTATAAAATGTTACTCGTAGTCGGCAGGATTTGAACCTGCGCGGGGAGACCCCAATGGATTTCGAATCCATCGCCTTAACCACTCGGCCACAACTACCTTGCCGGAGGCCCTTACATGGATTCACGGAATGATTTATATAAGCTAAAGTAGTTATTTCGATTAACAAAGTAATTATTTCATCTTGACGCTCAAAACAAGAGCACCTGATATAATTGTTATCTGAAATTTGCTGTCATGAGTGACAAAAGACACACCTGACAAGTGTTTTAAAAGATTTCTGGTTGTACCTGTGTTCTGCAAAAGCCAATACAGACTCTTCTTAAACTATGATTGTTAACAATTTAATCATCAAAGTCAACTGTGCAGTATAATGGTAGCGGTGGGATTTGAACCCACGCCTCAATAGAGACTGGAGCCTAAATCCAGCGCCTTAGACTGCTCGGCCACGCTACCAGTTATGTGAGACTTTGGATGGTTTTTTGGAATATCAACAATTGTACCTGACCACTTAAGGGTTCATCTATGGTAAGCCAACTCAGCATAAGTGTTGGGCATGGTAGTGCCACATTTGAACAATTATTTCGTGATCTTTGACAGAAATCAGACACTATTCCACTAACCTGTTCTACAGCAAGGTAGTCGTGGCCGAGTTGGTTAAGGCGATGGACTTGAAATCCATTGGGGTCTCCCCGCGTAGGTTCAAATCCTACCGACTACGATCAAAGTTTTGAACTGAGGATCTCGACTCATACTATTGGTAACATTTAGCGGTACCTTGGTTGACCTTTACCCTGAGGATCGTTGTGGAACTACAGATAGTAGCATTGTCCTGAGTGTTCTCAGGACGTGGATTTAAACTACGATATCTCTTTAGACATGTGTTGAAATCAGAGCACTGCTGTTGCTGACACTTTTTTCTTGTGCAAATTCTACATGTGACCGGTGAACTAGACTAGCATGGTTAGTCAAGATCTTAAGCCTAAAACTCAAATCGTAATCGGTAGTATGCAAACCTGCGTGGGGAGACCCCAATGGATGTCATTTTGCAGAGTACAGGTGCCACTATCTGCAGTTCCACGCAGGTCTTCAGGTTAAAGATCGGCCAAGGTACCACTAAATTTGACAGATAGTAGGACTAGAGATCCTGAGTATAAAATGTTACTCGTAGTCGGCAGGATTTGAACCTGCGCGGGGAGACCCCAACGGATTTCGAATCCATCGCCTTAACCACTCGGCCACAACTACCTTGCCGGAGGACCTTACATGGATTCACGGAATGATTTATATAAGCTAAAGTATTTCTTTCGATAAACAAAGTAATTATTTAATCTTGACGCTCACAACAAGAGCACCTAATATAATTGTTATCTGAAATTTGCTGTCATGAGTGACAAAAAACACACCTGACAAGTGTTTTAAAAGATTTCTGGTTGTACCTGTGTTCTGCAAAAAGCCAACACAGACTCTTCTTAAACTATGATTGTTAACAATTTAATCAGCAAAGTCAACTGTGCGGTATAATGGTAGCGGTGGGATTTGAACCCACGCCTCAAGAGAGACTGGAGCCTAAATCCAGCGCCTTAGACCGCTCGGCCACGCTACCAGTTATGTGGGACTTTGGATGGTTTTTTGGAATATCAACAATTGTACCTGACCACTTAAGGGTTCATCTATGGTAAGCCAACTCAGCATAAGTGTTGGGCATGGTAGTGCCACATTTGAACAATTATTTCGTGATCTTTGACAGAAATCAGACACTATTCCACTAACCTGTTCTACAGCAAGAGTTGGTTAAGGCGATGGACTTGAAATCCATTGGGGTCTCCCCGCGTAGGTTCAAATCCTACCGACTACGATCAAAGTTTTGAACTGAGGATCTCGACTCATACTATTGGTAACATTTAGCGGTACTCTGGCCGACCTTTACCCTGAGACAACTCAAAGAGAGAATGGATTCAAAGCCCTTAGTCTTCCTCAGACAACTTAAAGAGAGAATGGATTCAAAGCCCTAGTCTTCCTCAGACAACTTAAAGAGAGAATGGATTCAAAGCCCTAGTCTTCCTCAGACAACTTACAGAGAAAATGGATTCAAAGCCCTAGTCTTCCTCAGACAACTTACAGAGAGAATTAATTCAAAGCCTTAGTCCTCTCAAAAAGAGATGCAGGAGGACATGACAGATTGTAGGCCCTTGGAGACGCAGGGTGGTCTGACTTTAAGCCTTGCAGGATTCTGTAGCTAGCTAGCTGTCTTTACTTCAGCGTCTGATATCTAATCTGGAGGCAGCATGAGTCCAGATAAGAACCACCCTAGAAGGAACACACATGCGCGCACGCAGACACACACACACACACACACAAACACACACACACACACACACACACACACACACACACACACACCACCCCCCACATACACCCCCCCCCCCCCCCCCCCCCCCCCCCCCCCCCCCCCCCCCCCCCCCCCCCCCCCCCCCCCCCCCCCCCCCCCCCCCCCCCACACACACACACACACAGACACACACAGGCCCTCAACAAGGGCTTTGCTTATGGTCCTTTGCAACCCAAATGTTGACGTTTCTCTCTTTTTTTAATCTTTTATGGGCGACGACAGGGTGAAGCCCGTGTATGGGCACCATGCGAGCCAACTGGACGTTGCTGTTTGTGTTTTTGTTTTTGGCTCACACACACCACTCAGGAGTCATTGCCGTTTCTATCTCTATTACTCCAGCTCTCGAAGACAGCCGAAGCTGCGTTTTTGCTTTTTTCCGATATCATGTTTTTAGAGACTATTCTACCTCACTTTCACTTTTTCTGTCAGTCTGTCTCATTTCTGCTACTCCTTCACTCCCTATTTCCCCAACTCTCTCCCTCCTTTTCTCTTTCTCTCTCCCTCTCTCCCTCTCTCTCTCTCTCTCTCTCTCTCTCTCTCTCTCTCTCTCTTTACCTCACTCTCTCTACCTCTCTCTACCTCTCCTCTACTTCTCTCTCTCTGTTCCTCGAGGGCTAGCAGATCAAAGAAGTAATCCCTCGGAGAGTAGTTAATTAGACACAGAGTTTTCGGGACTACTCTGCCTTTGAAGTTACTAGCAGCCAATAACAGAGCTAGTGGGGGAGACAGAATGTGGGAGAGAGGGCAGTAGTGGGGGAGACAGCATGGGGGAGAGAGGACAGTAGTGGGGCAGACAGCAGGGGGGGGAGAGAGGACACTAGTGGGGGAGAATGCATGGGGGAGAGAGAGGACACTAGTGGGGGAGACAGCATGGGGGAGAGAGGAGAGTAGTGGGGGAGATAGCATGGGGGGGGAGAGGACACTAGTGGGGGAGACAGCATGGGGGAGAGAGAGGACACTAGTGGGGGAGACAGCATGGGGGAGAGAGGACAGTAGTGGGGGAGACAGCATGGGGGAGAGAGGACACTAGTGGGGGAGATAGCATGGGGGAGAGAGGACAGCAGTGGGGGAGATAGCATGGGGGAGAGAGAGGACAGAAGTGGGGGAGATAGCATGGGGGAGAGAGAGGACACTAGTGGGGGATACAAAATGGGCGAGAGAGAACACAATAGAGCGAGAGACATCAAGGGAGAGAGAGGACACTAGTGGGGGAGACAGCATGGGGAGAGACAGGACAGTAGTGGGGGGGAGACAGCATGGGGGAGAGACAGGACAGTAGTGGGGGAGACAGCAGGGGGGAGAGACAGGACAGTAGTGGGGGAGACAGCAGGGGAGAGACAGGACAGTAGTGGGGGAGACAGCATGGGGGAGAGACAGGACAGTAGTGGGGGAGACCACAGGGGGGAGAGACACGGCAGTAGTGGGGGAGACAGCAGGGGGGAGAGACAGGACAGTAGTGGGGGAGACAGCATGGGGGAGAGACAGGACAGTAGTGGGGGAGACAGCAGGGGGGAGAGACAGGACAGTAGTGGGGGAGACAGCATGGGGGAGAGACAGGACAGTAGTGGGGGAGACAGCATGGGGGAGAGAGGACAGTAGTGGGGGAGACAGCATGGGGGAGAGAGAGGACACTAGTGGGGGAGACAGCATGGGGGAGAGAGGACAGTAGTGGGGGAGACAGCATGTGGGAGAGAGGACAGTAGTGGGGGGAGACAACATGGGGAGAGGGAGATAGCATGGGGGAGAGAGGACAGTAGTGGGGGAGATAGCAGGGGGGAGAGAGGACAGTAGTGGGGGAGACAGCATGGGGGAGAGACAGGACAGTAGTGGGGGAGACAGCATGGGGGAGAGAGGACAGAAGTGGGGGAGACAGCAGGGGGGAGAGAGGAGAGTAGTGGGGGAGACATCAGACGAGCAAAAGTAAAAAATACAGTCACAAAGCATCATCGGGGAGAGGACACTAGTGGGGGAGACAGCATGGGGGAGAGAGGAGAGTAGTGGGGGAGACAGCAGGGGGGAGAGAGGACACTAGTGGGGGAGACAGCATGGGGGAGAGAGGACACTAGTGGGGGAGACAGCAGGGGGGAGAGAGGACACTAGTGGGGGAGACAGCATGGGGGAGAGAGGACACTAGTGGGGGAGACAGCATGGGGGAGAGAGAGGACAGTAGTGGGGGAGATAGCAGGGGGGAGAGAGGACACTAGTGGGGCAGACAGCATGGGGGAGAGAGGACACTAGTGGGGGAGACAGCATGGGGGAGAGAGAGGACACTAGTGGGGGAGACAGCAAGGGGGAGAGAGAGGACAGTAGTGGGGGAGACAGCAGGGGGGAGAGAGGATACTAGTGGGGGAGACAGCATGGGGGGGGGGGGAGGACACTAGTGGGGGAGACAGCATGGGGGGGGGAGAGGACACTAGTGGGGGAGACAGCATGGGGGAGAGAGGACACTAGTGGGGGAGATAGCATGGGGGAGAGAGAGGACAGTAGTGGGGGAGACAGCATGGGGGAGAGAGAGGACAGTAGTGGGGGAGACAGCATGGGGGAGAGAGGAGAGTAGTGGGGGAGATAGCATGGGGGGGAGAGGAGAGTAGTGGTGGTGACAGCATGGGGGAGAGAGGGCAGTAGTGGGGGAGAATGGTTATGGAGAGTTGACTGAAGTCGGGTTCTCTCTCCTCTCCTCTCCTCTCTTCTCCTCTCTTCTCTTCTCTTCTCTTCTCTTCTCCTCTCTTCTCTTCTCTTCTCTTCTCTTCTCTTCTCTCCTCTTGCCATAGGTCTCACAAACAGTCTCCTGTCCTCATCAACCCCCCCCCCCCCCCTTTGCTGCAGGTGACCATGTTCCTGTGCTGTGCCACCATCATAGCCATCATCCAGTACTGTAACTTCTGCCAGCTGAGTTTCTGGATGCGCTCCACCCTGGCCACGGCAGCAGGTCTGGGCCTTCTGCTGCTGCTGCTGCTCTACAGCCCCCTCCACAGGACTGGGTGAGGCATTGCAGCTGTGAAACTAAACTATTAGGCCTCTTCACTTTTCACAGTTATGGTTTATTTTTGCCTTCTTATTTAGAGCAGCTGGAAGTTGTCAGTTGATCTGTGGAAATAATATCAAATGCACCCCTCGTTATTCTTTGCCGTATCATTGGTCGGTTTCAGAAAATCCGATTTTATGAAGGTATTAGATTATCTAACATGTTTTACTCCATCTTAACCGTGCTTCTTGTCTTTCAGCTCCGATAGCGACAGCTCGCCAGCTCTCAGGTGAGTGTCTGTCATGGACACAGTGGGAGTTTGATGGATAATAGGCTGAGAAGGAGGCGTGGGACAGACTTGTTCTTAGACGGTGTTTGTTGGTTACCACACTGTAAAATCTAATTAGTTAACCTTACTTAAAAAAATCAAGTACACTGTAAAATCTAATTAGTTAACCTTACTTAAAAAAAGCATGCAAACCGATTGCCTTAAAAAAACCAAGTACACTGTAAAATCTAATTGGTTAACCTTACTTAAAAAAAGCATGCAAACCGATTGCCTTAAAAAAACCAAGTACACTGTAAAATCTAATTAGTTAACCTTACTTAAAAAAAGCATGCAAACCGATTGCCTTAAAAAAAACAAGTACACTGTAAAATCAAATTGGTTAACCTTACTTAAAAAAAGCATGCAAACCGATTGCCTTAAAAAACCAAGTACACTGTAAAATCGGATTAGTTAACCTTACTTTAAAAAAGCATGCAAACCGATTGCCTTAAAAAAACCAAGTACACTGTAAAATCAAATTGGTTAACCTTACTTAAAAAAAGCATGCAAACCGATTGCCTTAAAAAAAACAAGCACACTGTAAAATCAAATTGGTTAACCTTACTTAAAAAAAGCATGCAAACCGATTGCCTTAAAAAAAACAAGTACATTGTAAAATCAAATTGGTTAACCTTACTTAAAAAAAGCATGCAAACCGATTGCCTTAAAAAACCAAGTACACTGTAAAATCGGATTAGTTAACCTTACTTAAAAAAAGCATGCAAACCGATTGCCTTAAAAAACCAAGTACACTGTAAAATCGGATTAGTTAACCTTACTTAAAAAAAGCATGCAAACCGATTGCCTTAAAAAACCAAGTACACTGTAAAATCGGATTAGTTAACCTTACTTAAAAAAAGCATGCAAACCGATTGCCTTAAAAAAAACAGTAAAGTGGAATAGGAATATTATATCGTACTAACTAATTAGTTAGTACAACATACAACCACATAGAACCACTTTACTTGGTTCCCACTCCACTTTACTTGTTTTTTAAGGCAATCGGTTTGCATGCTTTTTTTAAGTAAGGTTAACCAATTTGATTTTACAGTGTACTTGGTTTTTTAAGGCAATCGGTTTGCATGCTTTTTTTAAGTAAGGTTAACCAATTTGATTTTACATTGTACTTGGTTTTTTTAAGATAATCGGTTTGCATGCTTTTTTTAAGGTAAGGTTAACTAATTCGTTTTTACAGTGCATTGATATTGTTGTGGCTCAGAAATAGAAAGAGTCTGAGTGGAAATTCGAGTTGACCTGAAACATCCCCTTCAGAATGTCGTCATACAATTTCACTGACTAAATAATGTTTCAGTTGTCTTTAGGCCTTTATCAGACACCGTAGAGGAAAATACCTCCGTTCTCTTCAGATTTTGATGCATTTTCTTCTTACAGTATAACAACCGCTTATTTAAACTGCAGGGATGTTTATGTTTAAATGTGTGTTATGCATGAGAGGAACATATTGCTGGGGCCCCATGCGATGGTTTGTAGCGTAGCATAAACAACTTTAGTGTTCATTTGTCTTGAGTTTCTTTGGCTTTGTTTGACAGGAGAAAAGGACACTGGTTTTTCCATTAGAGAAAGTGAAATTGTACGGGCATCGTTGACTCAGCTCTTTCCGATACTGCAGAACGTATAGTATTGTATGGTGTAGGACGTGTCTTGTGATGAGAATCAGTGAGTGCAGTTAGTTTACAGTAAACGCATCTTTTGCCTTTTAAGATGTCTCCCCTATTGTCATTCCTGCCCTGTACTACACTGTAAAATCTAATTAGTTAACCTTACTTAAAAAAAGCATGCAAACCGATGGCCTTATAAAAACCAAGTACACTGTAAAATTGAATTAGTTAACCTTACTTAGAAAAAGCATGCAAACCGATTGCCTTAAAAAAAAACAAGTCAAGTGTAATAGGAATTGTATATGACTAATTAGTAAGTACAACATACAATTCAATACAATACAATTGTATGCTGTACTTACTAATTAGTAAGTACAATATACTATTCCTATTCTACTTTACTTGGTTCCTATTCCACTTTACTTTGTGTTTTTAAGGCAATCAGTTTGCATGCTTTTTTTAAGTGAGGTTTACTAATTAGATTTTATAGTGCATTGGGCCATCTATCTGTCCATCACCAGTGTGTTTGTTATTTATCTTTGTTTTATCTTCCCTCCGTGCCTCTAACTCTTTAACTCCTTCTTTTTCTCAGACGATTCCTTTTTTTGCTAACATCCTAATCTCCGTTTTTCTCCCTTTGACCAGTAACCTCACCAAAAACGGAGATGGCACTCAAGACCTCGGTCTGGGGAAGACCCCTGACCTTCGACCTCTAGACCTCTTTGTCCCTGAGGTGGTCCTGGCCATTTTCCTCCTCCTCCTCCTTGTCTGGTTCCTCAACCGAGAGTTCGAGGTCAGCTACCGCCTGCATTACCATGGCAACGTGGAGGCCGGGAAGCACCGCTCCAAAATTCAGACCATGAGGGACCAGGCCAACTGGTTGCTTGGCAACATCATCCCCATCCATGTCGCTGAGCAACTTAAGGTGATTCATTTTATTTAATTTTTATTTTCTTTACTAAGCTCCCATGTAAATAACTGACAGGTTTTCTGCGAGTTGGTTATAAACAAATCAAGGTAAGATCATTTTAAAAGATCTAAAAACAAGTTTAAAGACAAGAATTTGGGCCTTATATCAAAAAACACCCCAGGCACCAGATGATCATTGAAATACTGCCACAAAATGTATAAACAAAAATGTGTACCTCCTAATAATATAGGAAGACTTTGCTATTTTACATCACACTTGCATCTTTGTCCATTTGGTTTCCTAGGTAACGCAGAGCTACTCCAAAAACCACGACACGGTGGGTGTGATCTTCGCCAGCATCGTCAACTTCAGCGAGTTCTACGAGGAGAGCTACGAGGGCGGCAAGGAGTGCTACCGCGTCCTCAACGAGCTCATCGGCGACTTCGACGAGCTCCTCCGCAAGCCCGAGTTCAGCAAGGTGGAGAAGATCAAGACCATCGGCGCCACCTACATGGCGGCGTCGGGACTCAACGTGCAGCAGCTGGACGACGGCGAGGGCGCCGACCCGCACGCCCACCTGAGGGCGCTGTTCGACTTCGCCCTGGAGATGATGGGCGTCCTGGACGACTTCAACAAGAACATGCTGGGCTTCGGCTTCCGGCTCCGCATCGGCTTCAACCACGGCCCGCTGACGGCCGGCGTGATCGGCACCACCAAGCTGCTCTACGACATCTGGGGCGACACGGTGAACATCGCCAGCCGCATGGACACCACGGGGGTGGAGTGCAGGGTGCAGGTCAGCGAGGAGAGCCACGCCGCGCTCAGCGCCATGGGCCTGGAGTTTGACTACCGAGGCACCGTCAACGTGAAGGGCAAAGGGCAAATGAGGACCTTCCTGTATCCGAAGAGCGGGGACAGGACATCGGGGGACGAAGGGCAGCGATTGGACACGGGCGGCGGCGACGCACCCCCGCCCCGAGAGGAGGCAGCCCATAATACCACACAGCCTGTTGCTAAGGCAGCACACGCCAGTCTTTCTTCTTCTTCTTCTTCTTCTTTGCACACTCCTTCCTCCTCTTCTTCTGCTCTCCTTCCCCGACCGCAGCAACAGAGTCCAGAGGCTGGGCCCGGAGGACTGAGAGACGAGGGCTACAGGGACGCTCCTAACTCACCTGCTGGTCCACAACGCACGCACACTTTCACAGACCCTCTTCACAACACATCCCCACGCCTGTACGCAGAGCCTGGCGCAACGCAAGAGCCCTCTCCAGCCTTCTCTGTGCCACTGGCGCATCAAGAGGAGGATGAGGATGAGGAAGAGGCCGATGAGCTGACCAGGCTCAATGAGGAGTTTTGCGAGCGCCTCTGATCCGTCCTCTTCCTCATTTTATGTGGCTCCTCTTCCTCGTCGCTCCGGGCAACACTGTGGGACGAGTGTGGAGCGGTAGTGTGAAGGCACTGGTACAACTTGAGGCATGGAGGGAGTGGGGAACTGCTCTCTCACCCTAAATCTGTCTACACAACACGAAGCAAATCTATGCTACTGGCTGTTAATGACCTTGCTTGTGTAGTTTCAAGGAGGGGGGGTTTCACTGTGTTGAGCACAGCAAGGCACAATGTTAAAATGGTTGGACGGGGGGGTAGGAAGACAGGGAGTTCTTAATGCCTATTGTTGCTATTGCTGGTTCTTGTTGCTAACTTGTATTGATCAAAGTGCCTTTAAGACTAAACGAGTGATAAAACAAAAGCAAGAACATTTTTACTTTTACACAGTACAATTGGTTAAGGTAACCAAAGTATGGGCTTATTTTAATTATTGTCCTTTTTAAAGACTTTTATTACGGAGGATGCTGTGGTTTATGGTGTTCTTTTTTCCACGCAGTTTGTTTTTGGAAAAATACTTATTGATGTACCATTTGTTTTTGTTGCAGCTTGATCAAACCTTTTTTTTTCTTTTAAACTGAACTAAAAGGGAAAATATTTTTGAGATTCAGAAGCCAGTTGAAAATTATAAGTCAAACAGGAATCTTTGGGTAGAATAATGTATTTTCAATGAGCAGTGTTAACCTGTTTTTCGCATGAATATGAGAGCTTGACATACAGTATTTATTTTTTCCTTTCAGTGTCATTACAAAGGGAAATTATTTACAGGTTAAATTTCGCATAAAGTATTTAAATAATTACTTGGATTTCAGGTGGAATTTCCCCAAGGGATACTTATACTCCCTCCCAAGTTGTAAGAAATGCACAGCGACATTAGACAAGCCATCACAGATCTCAAGCGACGCATCAAAAGGCTCATAATGATGATCATTCGTGGTGTTCTCTAATTTTAAATTCAAAAGCACAAATTGAAAAGACGTTTTTTTTTTATTATTATTAACTTTTTGTTTATAAAAAAATTTAATATAAGGAAAAGCACTTAGTTAAATGAAATGAAAAAGTAGTAATTAGTAGTTATGACACGACATTTTGGTCACTTTAGACTGGTTTTAAAGGTTTCTATTGAGCATATTGAACTGATAAGGTTTTCTTTAGAACAGGCAGTAAGACCTCAAACTTAAAGTGATTTATGTTATGAGTTCTATTCATGCTTCCATTTCCATGATAGTTAAGATAATTTAATTCATTACAATTTCGATTTTTTTGCTTTTGTGACTTGCGGGAGATATTTAGACAATCACAGGTCTACTGGATAACTTAAATGTGCCACTTTAATTGAGTTATCTAGAGTTCCAATGCAGTATATATATATATATATTTGTTGGGTTGATTCTCTTTTTTTTCAGTGCCTAAACAAAAATGAAAAACATAAATGCATTTCAGTTTTTTACTTTCATGTTGTTTGTGATAATGACGATTGTATGTTTTGGGAAAATGATGCATACTATGCAGCTTGAACAGCGACACAAGTCTATATTTTACCCAATCTTCCTCTCCTACTCTTTATTTTATTTATCAGTTTACTGGTAATTATGTGGTGTTTTTCTGTTGTTATTGTTACTTCTCCTTGCTTACTAATGTTTTTATTTCATGTACAGAACATTATGCCTGTGGTGTCGAAAGGCCACACAGGTATAAACTGCCACCGATTGCCTGACTCTATATTTCATGACAACTTTAAGAAAGATTGTGATTGGGTGCAAGTGCTTGTGTGGTATTTCACTTTACATTTTTTGGACTGAAGGAAGACTGCAAGTATATGTGGACTCAAGATCAGTTTAGCTATAGCTAACCAAAACGGGCAGTGTTAGGATTTGAAGAGGTTTGTTTTTTTATTGTCTGGAGATTTAGACAATAGCTCAGAGAAACCGGCAAAATACCACCAAACTGAGTAGAGAGCTGATTATACATTTCAATTAAAATTCTATCCATATATATAAGATGTAAAATATCACAAATTCTGACTCTAGAAAATAGAATGTATGAAGTAAATGGTCACTGGCCATTTCATTATTCGGTAGTTCTAACTAGATAAATACTCTTTCATAAACCAGTTAAGGCCTATTTTACCTACACACAATATCATTCATATTCACAACCAAGACATTGCTTTTTTTGTTTACGTCTACCATCTTGCACTCCCAATACTCTTGTGCCTTTTGAACAAATCACTTCTAATTTAGGCAAAACATATCTTTTTTTTATTAAATTTTTTTTTTTATTGTCAACACATGCACATTTGTTCGACCCACATAAATCTTTATTTATAATCACAGTTTTAGAAGTGCGTTTAAACACTTTAGATATTCATCACATTTTGGTTAAAATAAATAATTGCTATTGCTAGGTATTATTATCTTGTAACACTTTGAGTATTTCTCATGAGGCCTCAGTGATGGCATCAGTGTTTTGTATTAAATTCAAATTTTGATTTATTTGATATAAAGATCAAGTAGTGGTTGTAGTTTAATTTTAGAAATTTTTTTAGTTGCTCAAAGACACCTTTTGTTTTATTGTTGATTGGCACACCATTCTTTCAGTACATCACACCTTGACATGGCGGTATTCAAAAAAGGGATTCACGTAAATTACCTTAATGGGGCTTTGTGTTCATGTACAATATAGCCAACTGCACTTTGTTTGTGTGTGCGAGTGTGTTTGAGAGTGTTTGTTAACGAATGATAAATGAGTCCCATTTCATTCAATAGATATCAACTATCTCATCTTCATTTATCTCTTTTGTACCTCTGTTTGGTTATTTGCATAACAGCACCAGCTGGCATTTCTTCGCTTTCAATACCAATGCCTTGCTTGCCCTTCACCAGGTTAGGTTATGCCATGCTATGTACGTCATCGTAACCCTAAAGAGAATGTGGCTTGGGTTAAAACAAAAGGGAAAGGCGTTTTGGTTCCAATAAAGTTATTTTATATTGAGGTATTATAAATTAATTTGGCCCTTAACTCTAAATGAGATGTATTTTTTTATATATATATTTTAATGAATGATTCCTAGATTTTCATAAGGCTATTAAAACAAAGGAATTACAGGAAAAAACATTTACACAAATCCATATAAATTCCATCTCTCATGGCAGTAGTGGCCAACACACATATTTTGTCCCTAGACAAAGAACCAGACCCTGCATGTTTTAGGATGGCACAACTGCAGGAATAAAGTGTTACACCAATCCAAAGATTTTGTTAAGATGTTGGTGTGTAGATGTTTGTTATTTTCTTTCATTAATCAAATTATGTCATATTTTGTTCTTAATTTGTTAATGTGCACATTACCAATGTATCACTTATCATTTTCATAATCTGTACACATTTGCACAAAGAACTCACTGTGTTTGTACATATGCATAAATATTGTATGTATCATATGATTTTTTTTTATAATACTGTGCATGTGCCAGATTTTGACATGAAAACAATGAAAAAGAAGAAACTTGTTATGTCACCTGTTTGATGTATGTAGTGAGTGTGAGTGGTATGAATTTGTTTACTTTGTATTATTTTAGGTTGGGCAGGAGGGTGTGTGTGTGTGTGTGGGGGGGGGGGGGGGGGGGGTCGGGTCGGTCCTGTTATGGATGTCCTGTTCAAAAATATATGTTATAAAAATTAATTTTGAACAAATCAGACAGTAGGCCTACATAATATACTGTACATATAGTCTAACTGATGCATAAAATAACGCGGAGAAGGCCTGCCTGATACATGCATGCCAACTTGAAAAACAACTTTTGGCAACTAACACATGTACAGCAATCAGGGGTACTTGTTACAACAAAAGAAGTAGTCCTAGTTGTAGGCTCTTATGGAAATTTCCAATGCAAAGTTAATTAATGAAGCGGCATATGGCAGAAAAGACTATCGGGATTTTGGGGGCACATTATCTGAAAGAAAGAATATAATAAATACCCTATCTCATTTTATTAATCTTGAGAAATGGAAACGACATTTTGCGGGTAAAATGGATTCTGCTCACATCTGCGTTGGTGCTGCTCTTGGTGCCTTCTTGCAGTATTTCCGCTCCATACCGGCAATAAAAGTGTGGAATTGAGCGACTCTAGCTTTCCGCCGTTGACTAATTGTCCTGGGTTCTTCTTCTACCTGGACTATAATCTCCGACAGAAGAACGTCAGCCTCCTGCCGCTCTTTGTCATCGTTGCACTTTAGCCTCTTGTTGCTTGTTGCACTTGTAACGGCTTCGAAAGTGGGCAGAACCCCCGAGTCAATAGACCTCTGAAGAATGGCTCTGATGCGCGGCTCATCTTTCTGAGACGCGCACAGTGCAGCATCCATGACACGGTTCATATCACCTTTGTTCTCACGATAAACCCTTGATAGGTCCCGCAACTCATCATTTGAGCCCCTATAGGTTTTCTCAAAGTCCACAATGTCTTGAAGTGTCAGCTTTGGAAACATCATTTTCGAATCGTCCTGCATGTTTTTTTTCCTTTTTTTCTTAAATTTGAGTTGCACTAGAACTACAGCTAATGCCAAGATGCATGATGCCTTTAGTTTTGCGTCAATATCTGTGACGTCATATAAAGTTATCATAAAATGTTCTATCTCTATGCCTATGAACGCCTAGTTTGTTGGTTGGTTTGTTTATTTAATTCACTTTTAGCTTTTCTTTCAAAGGTCCACAAAAAGATTGACATACTGATAAAATACTTATTATTGCGATACAACCTACCATTCTATAAACTAAAGAACATCTGACATTTACTATTTTATTATCAGTCGTTTTTCTATAGGCCTAACATAAAACCTTCAAGGCAATACAATTATACAACATGACCATAATATACTAATTATGATAGCAATAACAAAAAGGTCAATTTATATTGTCCAGTTTCAGTTTATTGTATAGTCGCCAATTCCTCATAGGTTTGTACAGACTTATAGTTCGTTCAAGTTGGTTTGTACATAGGTTTGTACAGAATTATAGTTCGTTCAAGGCGGAGTGGGGAACGAGAATGGAGTGAGTGAAGGTCGCAACCAGACCCTCAGCAGAAAAAGGGGATTAGGTTGTATGAATTTAAGAGTTTGGACTGCATACTGCCACAATTTAGAAGATTTAAAAGTATCCTAGACAGACACATGCAATAGCCTTCATTTTTCTTGAAATGTGTGATATGATGTCATATCTACATCATGCCATTTATGCACGCTTGTGTTAACTGGATACAATGTTGTTTCATTTGGGAGGGAAAATAAATGTCATGTAATGTTCAGTCAGTCTGCTATACATTCACACGTTGGTGAAATCTGAGTTAAAGATTCTTGACTTGAGCGTTCTTCAAACACAAATGCGATGTCTAATAAAATCAAACTTTTATTAGCCTACAGATTTTTTTCTTGTCCTCTAGCACCTCTAGTGGAAATGTAATCTACAGGGCAAAACGTGTACGTAGGGTGTGATTCCTCGACCCCTCCCCCTCCACAGTCGATCTGGAAAAAGAAAAAAAAAAACTTTTTGTATCGAAGGAATCAACAGCCGCCATCTTGTCGTGGCTCGGAATTAGGATTTCTCCAGAACACTATTTTTAAATAGTAACGGAGCATCCGAATTACGGTTTGGCAGCAGTATTCATCCGAAAACCAAGTACTTTAAATACTGAAGAAGTAATTTTTATAAAAAAATCGGCAATTGGTTTGGTGTTCGTCGGGCTGGAACCTCCGTATATCTGATTTCCCCTTCAGTGCGGCGCTTCAGCGCCTGTCGCCGATCTGAGCAATATTGTTTACTGGGAGCAACCTGAGAGGAAACATCGACTTCCAAAACATATATATAAATAGATCATATTTGTGCAATTTCGCATTTTTATGGAGCTTATGGTGATTTTTGCATGAAGAAATTTGACGTCACAGAAAATTGGTTATTTGAACATCTAAAAATAACGACTTCTGCTCTGGAGTGCAGCAATCCTTTTGAATATTTTGGCTGTATTTTTGACGTCGTTTTTTTCATGGGAAATATACTTATTTTGGTTATTTAACGTTAATAATGTGGGTGTTAGGTGTTGGATTATCATGGGGTGAATGGCAATGGCGAAGCGGGGCGCTATTGCATCTCTTTTGAAGACAAACTGATACTGCAAAGAGTTGTTTGCTAGCCTAGAGCAAGCTAGCCAGCTAATGGGCTAACGTTAGTGGGCTAGGGCGGCTTGCTAACGTACCAACCAGAAATAAAAGTGGAGGTTGTCAGAACTACTTTTCCTCACGCAAAATTTCCAGTCCTGTTTTTATAACACTCTTTCAACAACTAACCAGAAAGAACACGCCACAAAAATGGCTGAAAACCTGCTTGAACCCGGACCTCCTAACTCCAAGAGGCCAAAGCTGAATTCACCTGCGCTGTCAGCTTCAGATGGGCCAGGTAAAACCACGATATATGGGCTTCAACACATTTGTTTAATTAGTTTACATAATTCTTAAAAGTTATTGGTGGTTACAATTTTACAAGACAGCAATACAACTGGCTAACGTTAACATTAGCTCTAATTCTAGCTTGTTGCTATGTGTTCACTGGCGTCAGCTCAGGTCTCACTCTTCGTAGTAACGTCGTTTTTTGTCGCTAGCTACACTGTTAGCTAACAAAGTGCAAGCTTTGAAAGTTTGTGTTTGCGTACCATGGATTCCCATGGCTTTTGAATTGGATATATCGATATGTTCTACTGATAGCAATTTTACTTGTCCAACTGTTATCCAACTAATTGTTCCAAACACACCACTTTCGCTTTATCTTTCATTTTAACGTCAGTGGCGAACCACTTGGTTTGACATGTTGCGATTGGAATCTCGTATGATGACGTCGCCTTAGTGCACAATTGTGTTAAGTCAGGGTGTACTCAGTCTCTGCACATATAGTGAGATATACTCAACTACTTTTATTCCAATCCATACACACTGTAAGAAAATATGAGTAGACTTTCTACAGTTCTAGAATCAACGTTAGCTTCATTGCAGACCTGCAAGTAATAGTGATTATAAATTAAAATAAATGTACGTCAAATCTTTTCTTGTAATGTCGTATTAAGTTTGTGATGTTATACAGCACAGTGCTAAATGATGAAGTTGCTCATGGCTGAAAGTTCCTATTAACAACAAACCCTATGTTGTGATCTATTTTGTCTAGCCCATCTCCTAATTTATAGTCCAAGTGGTTTTCATCTGCCAATTATAACTCAAAATGCTGTAAGACAATGCTACATTATCATCAGTAAATTGCGCCAGGGAAAAGGCCTGTTATTTACCTGTGTGGACTTGTATCTTAAGCGTTGATGCTTAAGGCCCTCAGCCTTGACTTTTGCAATCTTCTATGGGGACCGACTTGGGTTTCCCAGTCAGCTTCTCCAGTTTAGCAGTGTGTTAATGCGTGCGTATGTGTCCATGCATTTGCGTTTGCAGTGAAGGTTTACAGGAAATTCTTTCAAGTTTTTTAAAAAAAGTTTTAAAGACCAAAGATGCGCTGCCTCACCTCGATTCAGGCCACCTGTCACCCTGTCAGGGATCTCTCTGATCCCCTCAACACCATCAGACAGTTTACTCATGGTGGCCAACTCCTTTAGGTTTATCCAGTGTAGTGGTGGTCCCGTCAGTGACAAGAAGTTAGTGTATTTCATTGCTCAGCTTGCATGTATTTGAACAATTAATGAAAATGTGTAGCTTTCAGCTGTTGTGTAACAATTTCAAACTAGTGAAGTGACTGAAAATAATCATATGAATTGTACTGATAAAATATGGCTATTTCACAATACACCTAATTCACTTTTTAGTTACATTGCCCAATGAAATTGTTCAGAATTGCAGTTTACCATTTGCTATCAGTTAACCTGTATTATATCTGTATCTGTAGTTTACAGTTATGGGTAAGCTACACACAACTGTTCATTGGAATTTTAACCCCTTTTTTCTTAACCAGTTCCCTCACTGCTGTTCAAATGGCGTATCTGAGGCCAGGCCAGAATGGATGCTCATCACCCAACTTCTCTTGAAACCATTTAAGTTAGCGCCAGTAGGCTAGGTGGATAAACTCTCAAGAAAATATGCTTGACAGGAGATGCCATGCTACGGTTTGTAGTGTAAAGACAAGGTGTGTCTCAGTTAGGAAACTGCTTAGGTCTGCATCTTTTTCCTAGCTAAATTGTGCCTAATTGGAAGTGTAAAATGCAACTTGGATCACCCATCTGAGGTTGTGTTGAAGCTTGCTTCCCCTCATTTCAATCCAATCTGTTCCCATTAGGCGATACTGCTATTTTTGTGTCTCCCACTCACAGCTGACTGCAATCTATTTGAATGAGGGAGAGAGCAAAGGATGCTATGAAGTGACATTTTGTGGTTTATTACTGGTATTTTGTAGAAATTGTTTTTAAGACTTTATAAAAAAACATCCCTTTAAATGTTTTTCTTGTGCTTGTCAGATTAGTCCTTTTTGATTTGGTTTGTCTAGTAGTCTTAAATATACTTTTTTAATTAGACTTTTTAATATTTGCATATATTTTTATTATGACTTTTGTAAACCTGGGTTTAAAAGGACAACCATGCTCTATTTAGGTAAAATATTGTGCTTTTGATGATAAGTTGTACTGCTTTGTATTGATATTATTACTAAAAGCTACTGCTCGGTTTTCTGAACCCATGCCTTTTTTATGTAAGAAATAAAAGTGACGAGAAATAGTAGATTTTCAAAGAACAGTTCAGAACGAATGGAAAGAGTCAGGAAAAGAAGTGAGGAAACCAGCAGACCTTCCCATCTCTAGAGAATTGAGAGGTAGACTGTTAAAGATAGATTTGTGCACATTTTGGAGAAATAATGATCCAGACTAAAACATGAAATCAGAGTAAAGGTATGGGGTTACAATTTAGCTGGAAGAAAGCGATTAGCAGTAGTGGTAGATTATTTAAAATTATGAAAGAGAAGAAGGACAAGAATGTCTGTCTGTTAGGTGTCTAGCCTATTAAGACTGACATCCATCAGTGATGGAGCTCTCCTGGCCCGTTATGTGACCACTGTCTCTGAGAGATGTGCCATCGTCTTCCAGTGTCCACACAAACTTATAGTCAGGACCCCCGGTGACGCATTTTTGGTTGTTATTAGGAGTTTGAGAGACGACTTTCCAGTTGTACTGGTTACCGAATCATTGCGCTCATTGCTTGCTACTATTGGGCAGATTTAATATTGACCAATATTATTTAGCATGAAAGGATGATTTATCACCCATATATAAATAAATAAAAACATTACATTTATGGATAGTAATGTCTGTCTCTTCTTACCCATGTTGCATACATTTTCAAATTTATTTAGGCCTAACTGCCGTTTTTTTATCCTTTATTTTGCTACCCATTGAAAACATCCCTGTTGGAGGTGCCTTGATGGATTAAGGTTCCCAGCCAGGCCCTGAGTGGTTTACTAGCCCTCATCCTGTGGCATGGGGAGCAGCGAGTGAAAGGCCAGGCAGTTAGGAAGGCAGGAGTACTGCACCTGTTCATTCCAGTCCAGAAACTCAGCCTATGGGAGGCCTGAGAGACAGTTGAAAACCCCAGCTGCTGGACTGACCAGTGCTGCTGTGGATACTATTAATAGCACCCAGATCCCGGACTGGAGCCAACAGAGAAAGAGCGAGAAGAACAATTTTAAAGTTGGGAATGTGCTGTAAGGGATTGAAGAGGAAAAGAAAGTAGGGGAAAGTGCAGGAGACCGAAGGAGAAGAAGCACGGTGGGGAGGGAGAGAGAGACAAGGAAGAACGGTGAGAGAGAGAGAGGCTCTTTGGCGAGGTGCTCCGTAGATCAGCAGCTTGAGCTCACTTGACTGCACGGAGCTACCAAACCAAAACGATGCTTTGCATTGTGTGTGTGTGTGTGTGTGTGTGTGTGTGTGTGTGTGTGTGTGTGTGTGTGTGTGTGTGTGTGTGTGTGTGTGTGTGTGTGTGTGTGTGTGTGTGTGTGTGTGTGTGTGTGTGTGTGTGTGTGTGTGTGTGTGAGAGAGTGAGAGAGAGAGAGAGAGAGAGAGAGAGAGAGAGAGAGAGAGAGAGAGAGAGAGAGAGAGAGAGAGAGAGAGAGAGAGAGAGCAAAATAGAAAGAAGCGTGGGTCTGCAGCCACAGCCAGGCTGCTTCCACAAGGAGCACCTGCTTGCCTTATGCCAGGGAGACAGAGGAGGGCCAAAGAGCTGAAAGGCGGTGTTTACTCAGGGAAGTGTGCAGGCCAAGTGGCCTCATTAAGGCTGGATCCTGCTAGCTACAAGCCCAGAATCTCAATCAAGGCAATATATGCCGGGAAAACAAATGTGTACTCCATTCACTCTCTGTTTCTCTCTTGGTTGATGTAAGTCAATCTGCTTTATAGATTTTGTGTTAAATTATCATTCTTCTGATTTTTGGATGTTTTTATGTGAGAAATTAGGAAGCTCTTGTCTGAATAAATTTGGTTCAGAAAATGGTTTCATTGAATATGTTTTGGATAGTATCAGAATGCTATTTCTGCTAAACAATTTGCCATCTTTGTATAAGGATATTTGAACTATGGTTTTGCACTTTTGGCCATTTTTCCTCAATGTTTTATGTGCTCACTGATTTCAGAAAGCAAGGTAAAGCTAACAGAAGAACTTTAAACATGTTTAGCTTTCATTGTAGGGTTTCACTTTTTTTTAAGCTGCTATTTTTAATAGTGCTTATTATATTGGTACCCAACAACTGGACAGAAATTTCATTTCATATAAACATTCTCCAACATGTTTTGAATTGATACATAGTAGAAAATAAATAACGGTCTTATAATGGTTCTAAAATAGCTTTGAATGAACCATATCATCCTTTTTCTCACTTTTTTTGCCTTTTATCTTCTGTATTCTATTCTACTTGATTCATCCTCTTTCCCTCTTTTTCCTCTTTCACCTCTTTCCTCCTCTCGTTCTTTTCTACAGACTTGGGCTCTCTCTCTTGGGAGGACCTGGAAAACGACCTCCCAGACGATCTGATGATTCCCAACGGCAACGACCTGGGCCTTATGGGCACCATGCCCTCTACCGGGGGCTCAGCAGGGCCAGGCACGGTGGGGCCAGGTGGGACCCCGGCAGGCCTCGGAGGGGGAGGGGGAACCATGGTCCCAGACGCGGCCGCCAAGCACAAGCAGCTTTCAGAGCTCCTGCGAGCAAGCAGTGCCTCTGGCATGGCCGGAGGGGGACTCAACTCAGTCAACCCACAGCCCAACAGCATGGGTGGTCAGCTGGGTACAGCTCTGGGGAAAAGCCCCCTGGGATCTCCACAGACTCAGAAAGCAGGCGCGCCTACTACTGGGGTGTCCGGGCAGATCAGCAACGCCACAGCTGCAGCAATGGGGCCGAGCGCAGCCGGCTTCAACCAGGGGTTGATGAACAGCACTAAGGGCCACGCTGGCCTCCTGGCCCAGGGAGGGAAGCCTCAGGCTGGGCAGGTCATGAACGGAGGCGTGGGTTCCCGGGCCGGGCGTGGTCGGGGGACTGCCGCGGCGGGCATGCAGTACCAGGCTCAGCCCATGCAGGGGGCGCCACCAGGAGGCGGGAGCGTGTTGGCGGAGACGCTGGCACAGGGTGGGCAGCAGATGGGAGCACACGCCACCCTCAACGCGGCCCAGCAGGCGGGCACCATGAACAAGGTGACTCACAGACTCACTTTCATAAACACGGTCCACTTTGAGTAATGGAAGAGTGTGCGTTTGTCTTGTGTGCCCAGCATGCCTGCCAAATGGTCAGATGAGTGCATTGACAGCGTCTTTGGCAGTGCTTAGTGGGAGCTATAATTAATTGTTTGTGCAGAATTATCAGCTTTGGCGAATTTAAAGGGGATTCTTAAAAACATTGCAAGTCCGCACTGA
Organism: Galaxias olidus; assembly: GCA_026901105.3. Lineage (NCBI taxonomy): Eukaryota > Metazoa > Chordata > Actinopteri > Galaxiiformes > Galaxiidae > Galaxias > Galaxias olidus. Next base: position 3,581 of record JAPMUY010007574.1, on the reverse strand, counting down.
TCTGTATCGTGTGAAGTTGCTGGCGGGGAATATTGTGCTTCTCATATTAGGATTAAGTTGATGCTGTGAGCACAAGCCAAGCTATTTGAAAGGACAGACCATAACAGCATCCATCTGTGCAAATCGTGTGTGTGTGTGTGTGTGTGTGTGTGTGTGTGTGTGTGTGTGTGTGTGTGTGTGTGTGTGTGTGTGTGTGTGTGTGTGTGTGTGTGTGTGTGTGTGTGTGTGTGTGTGTGTGTGTGTGTGTGTGTGTGTGCTTGCTTTTATTTGCATGCGTTATTTTTGTGTGTTAGGGAGATAGTGTGCGTCTGTGCTCAGTGCAGCTCTGTCTGGATGCCTTTCTCTGCCAGTGCTTGGTTTTATGCTGCCTGTTTAATTGCCCAATTAATGAGAGCAGAGATGCTCCTGAGTCGACCATAAAACGACGAAGGCTGTTTCGAAAGCCTGATATATTCTCTACAGTGTGCCAACAAGACTTCAGAGGACGATATTAACAGCGCCATAAAAGCATGTGAATCTCGTGTGTGTGCATGTCTTGTTTGTGTTTCCATTGTTTTGATGTGTTTATAAATCAGACTTTAGTCCCTATTGAGTAAATCCACATGTGAGTGTCAAGGCTCGGGGAAATCATGTATGTGTGTGTGCCATCAGGCATTGTTCACGTAAGCTATAGCAGTGGGGTTTCACAGGAAATCGATACAAAAGCAGCAGTGCATTTCTTGTCAAGCGCAATACTACGGCTATCTCAATAACCACAAGATGGACATGGAGCCTTGGGAATGTGTGTTTATCTGTGGGTTAATTGCTTAAGCCTGTGTGTGTGTGTGTGTGTGTGTGTGTGTGTGTGTGTGTGTGTGTGTGTGTGTGTGTGTGTGTGTGTGTGTGTGTGTGTGTGTGTGTGTGTGTGTGTGTGTGTGTGTGTGTGTGTGTGTGTGTGTGTGTGTGTGTGTGTGTGTGTGTGTGTGTGTGTGTGTGTGTGTGCGTGCAATCCACTGAGTCTATTAAAAACCACCAAATCAATTTGATTGATAACCACTCTCTCTCTCCCTCCCTCCAATCTTCGTGAGCCTGCCTGGCTAGGCCACCCTCGTCCTCATATCTCCCTCGTGTCTGTTCTGCTCTGGTAGTAGAGTGGTGACACAAAGGCTGGCAGCATGCCTTGGTGCCTGCCCCTGTGCGTGTGTAGTGGCTGAGACACAGCCGTGCAGGAAACAGAGGGGACAGCATAGGGGGAAGTGTGTGTGTGTGTGTGTGTGTGTGTGTGTGTGTGTGTGAGAGATGAGTGAGCGAGCGAGAGAGAGTGCGCTCAGCTGTCCTGAAAGCTGGTGGTCTCAGCTGGATCTTTTTATGTGGTCTGTTGCAGCGCTGTCAATGGGGCAGACGAGGAAGGTGGGGGCGGGGGGGGGGGGGTTGGGTTTGTGGCTGCTGTCTGGCATGACCTAAAGCTGGAGAAGTTCATAAAGGGGGGGGGGGGGGGGGTTTAGATGGTGTGGGGACGGACAGAGTAAAGATGTTGAGGTTTGTTTCTGGCATAGACTGCCATTTGAGGTCCTTGAGAGATGAAAGAAAGAGCGAGAGAGAGAGAGAGAGAGAGAGGGGGGGGGGGTGAGTAGGAGGAGAGGAGAGGGCATTATACACTAGAAAAGAGGCTGGAGGGGTTTTGGGCTCCAAAAGCTTGGCTTTAAAACGTATGCTGCCAAAGGCTGTTCCCTACACGCTGTGTAGTTGTAAGACAGTATTGAGATGGTGGGGCGTGGACTTGACTGCTCTGGCACCAGGCATGGCATGGTTTCATGTGCTGGCATGGCTCTGGTACAGGCTGACAGACCTCACTGGGAGCCGGTCTTGTAGGGACAAATTGGGGCCGATTAAGAGAAGTGGCATTTGGCATGTGGAAGCTGGATGATAGGCAGAGTACTTTTGAGGTGCCTGAAGGTGCAGATTTTGTTTTAGTTTTACATTCATACTTTTCATTACAATTACACTGTTTTAATTGAACCTGTACTGTCTCCGGATTTTGATGTGCATCAGCCGAACAAGGCTGGCGAAACAGAGAAATATTTGATCAGCCAATTTGTAGATCCTATTATCTATGCATTGTATTCGTCAGAGGCAGTGGACCGCTTAATCAAAAGTGCACCCGGTGAATGTAGAAAATGCGGAATCTTCACAAAGTGTAATTCTTTGCAGATCACTATTGAGGTGTAAACACTGGGTTCTATGTTCACATTTAAACAAGTTGTGTAAATAGAATTTGACCAATATCTCTGCGTGTCCTCCTTTGAATCCATTCCCCTAAACGGTTTGTCATCTCCCTCTCCCTCTCTTTGTCTCTCTTTCTCTTTTGCTTTCTCTTGCTCTTTTTCTTTCTCTCTCTCTCTTTCTTTTTTCTTTCTTTCTCTTTCTCTCTCTCTTTTTCTCTTTCTCTCTCTCTCTCTCTCTCTCTCTCTCTCTCTTTCTCTCTCTCTCTCTCTCTCTTTCTCTCTCTCTCTCTCTCTTTCTCTCTCTTTCTCTTTCTCTCTCTTTCTCTCCAGATGGGTCTGGGTAGTAATGGAAGTCCATTCGGGGCCCAGCAGCTGCAGAACAAGTCGGCCCTCCCTAACAGTCTGGGGGGGGCCAATGTCACTGGCGTTTCAAACTTGGTGAGTCCCTCGAGCATGCAATATTCTTCAGTTCCACGCCTTCTGTCTGTGTCAGAACTACTATTTTATAATTCACACAACGCCCCAAAGAGAGAAGGTCAAAATGCTGAATGTGTCCTTTATTGAATCCTAGGCCCTCTGCTCTTTCAACTATACGTTTCGCACACAGTTTATATTGTATATAATTGATTTTGTGTGTGATTTATGTGGTGTAAAAAAATGCAAATTTCATAATTATTTTTCATCCTTCCTCTCCTCTCCTCCCTTGCTTCCGGTCCTTGCAGCAGGTGCCGGGCATCCTCCCCCTGGCTGCGGGCAGCGGTGCTGCTGGTGCCGGAGGTACTGCTGCTGGTGGTGGCGGAGGCGGCCCCACAGCCGACCCGGAGAAGCGTAAGCTGATCCAGCAGCAGTTGGTCCTGTTGCTGCACGCACACAAGTGCCAGCGGCGGGAGCAGGCCAACGGGGAGGTGAGGGCCTGCGCCCTGCCCCACTGCCGCACCATGAAGAACGTCCTCAACCACATGACCCACTGCCAGGCCGGCAAGTCCTGCCAGGGTGAGGCACCCACCTGCCCTCTAGCATCCTTAGACACTCGCCAAAGGGTTGAAAAATAACATGTTTCTCTCTCTGTGAATTGTCCTTTTTGATTGATTCCTCGTTTTGGAGGTTGCTGCTAGTATTTTCAGCTTGCCTGCTGTTTGTTGTTTGTCAGAGTACCTCGGTTTGGACGGACTTGTACCATCTATATAAAGCTCAGTTCTTATCTCCAGACGCCCCCGCGCGCTCTTCATCCCTCTGTCTGCATCCTGTCTATTCTCTCTCTCTCTGTCTGCTATGTATTCCCTGCCTCCCCCTCCAGGGTGAGCCTTGTGGCAGACAGAGAGCCAGACTGCCCGGCCACACGCAGCCCCTTCAGTACTCATTGGTCACACTGCGTGT
>JAPMUY010007571.1:0-11441 GCA_026901105.3 Galaxias olidus | reverse complement strand
CCAGTGTGTTTGGTCACCTAACATATTATTTATGTCCTTATGTGCTGTGTCATGCCATCGTTATTTCATGTGTGACCAAGACGGAGAGAGGGAGAGAGAGAGAGGGAGAGGGTGAGCGAGACGGAGAGAGGGGGAGAGAGGGGGAGAGGGTGAGTGAGACGGAGAGAGGGAGAGAGAGAGAGGGTGAGCGAGACGGAGACAGGGAGAGAGAGAGATGGTCAGCGAGACGGAGACAGGGAGAGAGGGAGAGGGTGAGCGAGACGGAGAGAGGGAGAGGGTGAGCGAGACGGAGACAGGGAGAGAGGGAGAGGGTGACCATGACGGAGAGAGGGAGAGAGGGAGAGGGTGAGTGAGACGGAGAGAGGGAGAGAGGGTGAGTGAGACGGAGAGAGGGAGAGAGGGAGAGGGTGAGTGAGACGGAGAGAGGGAGAGAGGGAGAGGGTGAGTGAGACGGAGAGAGGGAGAGAGAGGGAGAGAGTGAGACGGAGAGAGAAGAGAGGGGTGAGGAGAGAGAGAGAGGAGAGAGAGGGGAGATGGTGAGCGAGACGGAGAGAGGGAGAGAGGAGAGGGTGAGCGAGACGGAGAGAGGGAGAGAGAGGGGGAGGGTGAGTGAGACGGAGACAGGGAGAGAGAGAGAGAGATAGAGGGTAGGTTTACCTCGAAAGCAGAGTCACTGTTGTCTGGGTGAATGATGTAGATGCCACTGGGAATCTTGGGGACCACTCCTAGTAGGTTGTCTTTGATGTCACTGCAGTCTCTCCCTAAATACGTGTTTAAAACAATGCAGATTAACAATATAGAAACATTATAGAGGCAAAGGCGCAGGTTTGTGTTGGACATTGTGGGGGATGCAGATATGGGAATGTGTTATTATTTGGGGGATTATATATGCAAGCTCTCACCCCATCCCCCCGTAATCTACGCCCTTATATAGAGGAATCATGTTTCATAGAAACCAAAAGAGGCCCTTTGATATACTTGTGCAATAGTTGAAAACAGCGAGGAGGAAGTCAAGTTAACTGATCGTATTAAATGTGACCCTACCTTTAAACTGTGTGACCGGTTGTTAAATAAAGTGTTAACGGTAAACTTTAAATACCTAATTCAAAAACAAGCTTTGCATTGTTACCGCATACAAAAAAATCGTGTTTAAAAATAAAAAAAAAGAGGTGCAGATTGAAGTAAACAATACATACATTGTAAGTGTCTAAGCATCATGCTAGTGTTTGCGTAACAGTGAGTTGTTCTGAACAGAAGGCTGTTACCGTGAGACTGGACAGGCTTAACGGCGTACATCTCGTTGTTACTCCTTTGGACCTCCGAGCTGAGGTTCTGCAGTTTCGTCATTAACTCTGTCACCTATGGAACAAACACAACAACAGAAAGCTCCAGTTAGGTTTGTCACACATAGAAAGTGTTATCTGTTGCTTATGTTATTGAATACTCAATCTCATTAGGGTGGATTTCTTTGTATAATATTAATTAACTCTGTCACCTATAGAACAAACACAACAACAGAAACCTCCAGTTAGCTCTGTTACACATTTGAAGTTTAATTTTATTGACTACACAAAGATTTAGGGTGTGTTTTCTTTAATTAGTTCCCCTACTAGAACAAAAGATGAACCTGGATTTAACTCTATGGCACTAAAATTGGTCATTACGTTTGGTCTCTTGGTTACTGAACAAATACTTCATACTTGTTTGTTGTTGCATAACATGTGTTGATGTATTGCTTGTGTACTTGACTGGAAAGGAACTCCAAGGCTCTGTGCTGCTCTTCCATCACGTCTCTGATCAGCTTTCTGGTGCTCCTTCCATAAGACAACAGGGACTGCTGCAAGTGACCTGCAGGCAAAGACAGGCACAAACACACGGGACCTTTATGAAATCAGGGTGAATAATAATAATAATAATAATAATAATAATAATAATAATAATAATAATAATAATAATTATTATTATTATTATAATAATAATAATAATAATAATAATAAGAAGAAGAAGAAGAAAGCAGTTGGAAGAAAAATAAATGGGAAACAAATCCCGCCCCAAAAAGTGAAATATAACATACCGCATAGTGAGTGTTTCTCTTCTCTTATCAGCTTGGCAGCCAGCTCACAGGGGATGGAACACCCGTCCCTCTTCATCCCTCCCACGGGTCTCTGGCTCCTCGCGGATACCTCAGGGAAATCCTCGCTAAGCGCCTCGGATTGATTCCTTGTGGTGATGCCCTCTGGCTCCTGTGATGTAGAGAGAAAGACAGGGGCTACTCATATATGTGCATTTTCACATTCACTTGAATTTGAAAGTGTGTAAGCTTTTGACTGGTACTGTACACACACACACACACACACACACACACACACACACACACACACACACACACTTATGCATACAAAACACATTGTTTATACAGTATCATTTGTATATACTATTTATGGTATATACTGGCTGCATATTCTAATAGAGATACATGAAAGGTGCTTATACTCATGTCTTACATCCCAACATGGAGGTTATCTGACAAATGACATTCCAGGCTGCTGCAAATACTGTATATACATTGAAATGTAAATCTAAATTAAGAGAATATGTTTTGCTCAAAACTTAAATCTCTAACAACACACTAGTTCACTGAAACAGTTCACATAATACGACACAACATTTATTTGACCGACAGGTAAGGAGCTCTCCGTAACCAATAGTAACACGGAGGATTTGCAGCTAAGACACACATGGAAAGCATGCTCTTATTAAAATAGGATATGATTATTAAAACTTTGTGGGGTTGTTTTACATACCGTGGAGAGATTGAGGGGCGCAGACATATGAGGAGAGAGCAGCAGGACAAGACATGCCATCCACATGGTGTTGGGGCCACGTTGACCGCTGATCTGAGCTTGCTGCTGTCGCTGTGGTGGTGTTGGGTCCACGTTGACCGCTGATCTGAGCTTGCTGCTGTCGCTGTGGTGGTCTTGAGTCCACGTTGCTGAGCTTGCTCTGTCGCTGTGGTGGTGTTCGTTCCACGTTGACAGCTGATCTGAGCTTGCTGCTGTCGCTGTGGTGGTCTTGAGTCCACGTTGCTGAGCTTGCTCTGTCGCTGTGGTGGTGTTCGTTCCACGTTGACAGCTGATCTGAGCTTGCTGCTGTCGCTGTGGTGGTGTTGGGTCCACGTTGCTGAGCTTGCTCTGTCGCTGTGGTGGTGTTGGGTCCACGTTGACCGCTGATCTGAGCTTGCTGCTGTCGCTGTGGTGGTGTTCGTTCCACGTTGACCGCTGATCTGAGCTTGCTGCTGTCGCTATGGTATTGTTGGGTCCACGTTGACCGTTGGTCTCTGCTGAGCTTGCTGTTGTCGCTGTGGCCCTTCACTCCGGCTGAACTCTCTCCTTCTCACTCCCACTCCGGCTCAAGTCAACACAGCTGACTCTTCTTGTTCCTTGGAATCTTTTTTTTAAATCTTTTTTTCCTTTCTGGGATTCTGTGTCTGATTTTTTACCTTGACTTTCTTTCTCTTCCTTTTCCCTGGAAACGTCTTTGTTGCTCTCCTCCTTTCTCTTCTACTCTTTCTTTTACGGTCTCTCCTGTGTTTCCTATCAGTGTAGAGGTAGACTTTCTCCTCCCTCCGCTCGGTCATTTTCCTTGGCTATTTCTCTCTCACTGTCTCTCTCTCTCTGTCTCTCTCTCTCTCTCTCTCTCTCTCTCTCTCACTGTCTCTCTCTCTCTCTCTCTCTCTCTCTCTCTCTCTCTCTCTCTCTCTCTCTCTCTCTCTCTCTCTCTGTCTCTGTCTCTCTCTCTCTCTCGCTCTCTCTCTCTCACTGTCTCTCTCTCTGTCTCTGTCTCTCTCTCTCTCTCTCTCTCTCTCTCTCTCTCTCTCTCTCTCTCTCGTTTACCTTTACTGCCTCACCAGCTCTTTATATCTCAAACTGTGCTTTTCCCACACGTTGTTGTTAAATTCTAAATAAAAAAGGCCTCCTAGTCTGTCAGAGTGTCTGCAGAGAGCTAAGGGTGGCTAGTTATATAATCTCTAGTCAGAAGAGGGTTTCCCTAAGACTGATACAGGATCAGATGTGTCTTGAGGCTACAGTGAGGAAGGTTGGTATGGACAGGCGGGGATAGCTGATCTGGGACCTGCTGCTGTTACCCAGGGGGCCAGCCACCCTACGTGGGTCTGTCCCTCAGAAAGCATTGTTGTTTTACAGCTGCAGGGCTGCATCCTGTCCTGCACATGAGAACCAGATGTGGGATGGAAACGGGATACCTCTAGTGAGGTAGGAAACTCTCTCTCTCTCTCTCTCTCTCTCTCTCTCTCTCTCTCTCTCTCTCTCTCTCTCTCTCTCTCTCTCTCTCTCTCTCTCTCTCTCTCTCTATGTTTATGTGTGAATGGAACGTGGAAAAAAATGAAGGGGGGGGGGGGGGTCAAAAAAGAAAAAAACAGCTATGGTTATTAGGTTGTGTCTGGCCAATCCTTGATGTTAATTGTCTAGTTAGGCAGTAAGGAAAGTGAAAACCAGCGGACATTGTGGTTTCTGAACGAGTTTCAGCACATTCCTTTATGCTCCCAGAGAGCCACTGGGCTGTATCTACTTCTGATGCAGATTGCGCTGAAGGCACATGGGAAAATATATGCTCCGAACCCCTGAGAGTTTTCTTTATATGGTTACGGTCAGTGAGCGGAATGTGTAAGCCTAAGGCCACCACATCTGCACCTTGTTATTAGACCTTAGAGCTCACACACAGTCACAAGTATAAATGAAAGGCAATATCTACAAGCCATGATAATCATCACAGACTAAATCAATGAGTAATTCGGAGATATAGGCTGCCCTGCTTTATGGCGAATGAAAGCTGCACTGTATGTTTGCGCGCGTGTACGTGCTCGTGTGAGCAAAGGAATAGTTAGATTCTCATAGCGAGAGTTTAATATGTAGCCTACATGAAGCATTACTAAATATATTTTAGGCATTTTAACCCTATTTCTTTTCAGATGGTTATCCACGGTCATGTTTTCATATTTTTATATACCTGAGTTCCTGCCCTAATTCGCTTCATCAGCTGGTGCTAGTTGTTATGGTAACAAGAAGTCAACAAAGTTGACAGACATGGCAGGGGAGAGCTGCTCTTTTGAGCGAACGTTTTCTTTCAATCTCCTTACTTCAAAGAATGCGTCGTTTTTACATGACAAAGACACTTTGAAATTACTAATGAAATGGTGACGTTGGAATTTATTTGTAATTTTCCCAGTTAACGTTGTCTAACTTTTTAACGTTGTCTATAGCTAACGACAGTTAGCTGGCCATGCTAATCTGGTGTTGTGAATGCTGTTTGTGTAACACAATTTGAATCATCATCTAACACCTGTGTGTCTGATGATCGTCATTGATATGTCTGTTGCTGTATGTTGTAGGTCCATGTTGGGAAGGATCTCGGCTCAGTATTATAGTTTTGACCAGACCTTTTACCCGTACAACAATAAAGACTTTGCGTTGGTGAGTCAATGAGTTTATGACGTAATTTAGGCATATTAACTTCTCTGAAGATAGCACGGAATGTCATTGCTTTGTCATTTTTTTTTCCTGTAGAGTTTCTTCAAGGATCCCTGTGTGTCAGCCAACCTTAGAAAGCTGGAGGCAGGGGCCTGGGTGCAACTAGGTAGGCCTAAGTGTTTGAACAAAAGGCTACACGTAGTCCTGTCCCGGACAATCTACATTTAGCTATCATAAATTGACTGCTATAAAATGTTAAATAGCATTACCCACAAGTCAAACAATATCATATGATTGATGTAGTGTGTGTAACCAGTTCATGGACATGGGGTTGTGTGTCTTTGTGTCTGTGTGTGTTTTTTAGACAACACGATAGTGTCTGTGGACGTTGAGGTCGTGCCTTGCAGTAAAGTTTCCATGGAGATGTTTGACCCCATCTACACCTGTGGAGTCATAAGAACCAGTGGACATATTGTCAAATGCTATCATGACTTTCATCCAGATTATGATGAACTCAGAGAGGTAAATCTCTCCCTTTTTACACACACACTCACTCAAACACACACACACACACACACACACACACACCCCGATATAGCCTTTAATGACGGTTCTGCTGTATGTTTGGATGGAGTGACTTTGTGGCTCCTACAGATGCTGCAGGAAGAGGATTCAAAGCACCATGATGTGTTAGTGAAGGAGGAGCGAGGGGAGTTTCTCTTCCGCCTTTTCCAGCACCTTTGTTTGGGTGGCGAGCTCTGCCAATATGAAGACACCATAGCTCCTTACATAGACACGACCAAGCACATCTACAAAGACCTTATCAGGTAAGCACACACACTCACACACACATGCACGCACACTCACACACACACACACACACACACACACACACACACACACACACACACACACACACACACACACACACACACACACTTGTACAAAGCTGCTTTACAATCAATGGTGTATGACTGTAATGTAGTTCAGTTCACTAACATTGTTGTTAAGTAACCCCCTGCCACTTTTTCTAGTGTGCAGAAAGACACGGAAAGCAAAGAGATCAGGGTGGTCTCCACTGTTCTAAAAATATCTGCCTATGTAAGTTACTATGTGTGTGAGTGTGTGAGTGGTCATGTTAGGTAGATCTTAGAAATCTCTGTAAGTGGATGGCTTCTCATTGTGTGTACGCGCGTGTGTGTCATTTTGTGTTGTGTGAGTTAGGGGTATTTAGTATTGGGCTGATCGTCTCCCATCTTGTTTCTTCTCTCTACCCCCTTCAGGATGACTCTGGGTTGTGTTACCCGGGGAAACAAGAGGAAGAGCAAACATTCGCCTACCTGATAGTCGATCCTTTCAGACGACACGTGTGTGTGTTCTACCACGGCTACGGAGTGGGGTCCTTCACGCTGTGACAGCTGATCCCTCGACGGGTTCTCCTGTTCGGAAGTCACACAGCCCCCACTGCCTCCTGTTGACCCCACAGTGATACCGAATCGCTGCTGCTGGAAGCCATCTGTCGGTTTCCCACTAGAGGGCCTGTGAGTCGCTGAGTAAATGGGCTGGTCTTACTCACTGGGGTCTGCCTCATCAGAGATTTTATGTTATTTTAAACCCCCACCCCCATCTACTGAACCAGCCCCAGCTGTCTTCTGTAAAACTGAGCTCAACACGGACCAGCGCTGAATACTGACTAGAATAACCTGTAAAGGCTGCTTTTCTTTCTGTTTTAGTCCCTATGTTCTTGCTCCCTTCCTCTACTGTCTTTTTTATCTCCTCTTTTTTTTGTTTGAATGTGAAGAGTGTCAGTGAGTGTTGCTACCCTACAAAGCTTATCTAAGTTGTTGGAGACTTTTTTGTTGTTGATATGGGAGGAAGCAGGATTTGGTCAATAAATGGTTTAAGCACAAAAGTATTGTTGTGTGTTGACGTTTGGACTATAAATAAGACTGTTCATATAACTGGAGCCTGATTGCGGCGACTTTAAGGTTAAACTCCCTGACCACGCCCCTCTACGCGATCACATGAGTCTGCACTGCTAGACTAGTCGATCAGAAAAAAAAGTTTGGAAACAGTTGGGCTTTCTTTTTTTATTATTTGTTTGGTTAACTTTGTAAAACATTCAGTGTAGTTGTTAATCACGTCGAAACTATGCAAAACTGAAAGTTGGATGTCGTTGTGGTACGTTTTTTTCGTTCTTATTTTCAGTTTGGAGTGAACTGCAGAAAAAAAGTGGCTTCTTGAAGGTATGTGAAAGACTAGACACTGCTTTATGTCTCGCTAACTAACGCACGCGAGCAACTATTTTAATCTGTAGTTCAATTTTTTTCGCCTTTAAGATAGAATGTGGTTCTCCCAAATCAGTCCATATTCGGTTTAAATGATTAAAACGCAATCAGAAATTCATGTAAAAGTATAACCAAACAAACTTATCTAAAACCTTTTTATTTTTTCTACTGTTCCAGGACCTGAAACCAACGAGTGCATTATTTGTACTAATCAATGCGGTTTGTTTTTGTTTTTACAGACTGTTTTGGGACACAGAACTTCTAATCATGGACGCGCATCATGGTGCCCCCCCTGCGGGCCAGCAAGTCGTGCACGTGCGCGGGGACTCGCAGACAGATCTGGAGGATCTCTTCAATGCCGTGATGAATCCCAACAAGACCGCGAGCCTTCCGTCCGCCGTACCAATGCGCATGAGAAAACTCCCTGACTCGTTCTTTAGACAGCCCGACCCCCGTAGCCACTCAAGACAAGTGAGGACAACCCTCCCTCCGCCCACCACACACACTTTTTAACACAGGCAATGCACTGTCTCTTGACACCAGCCTGAGAATTATGATGTTGGCTGGAACACATAGATACTTTTCTCATTCATAATGTTATTTTGAAACAATATTTAGATATAGATAAATATCGACATTTTCTTCAGAGAAGCTTTTATGAGAAATTATTCCGAAACATTTTTAAAAGAAGACGTGTACAATTCCTTAGATGTCCCGGTTAAAATGTGGCGACCTCTTTCACAGCCCGTGTCTGAAGTTTGTGTGTGTCTGTCTTCAGGCCAGCTCAGATGGAGGTGTGTGTGGTTCCCTGACTCCTCACCACGTTCGTGCCCACTCCTCCCCGGCGTCCCTGCCCATCAATTCCCTCACGTCTCCGGCAACGGGCGGTGTAGGTACGCCGATCCTCCCTGACGACATGCCCCTGCCACCGGGCTGGGAGATGGCCAAGACGCCTACAGGCCAATGCTACTTCCTTAAGTAGGCCTTGATTCATTCATCATTTTACTACTTATTAAATCTCACAATGTATGTTTCTGACCAGTCTACCCATTGGATTGGGAAAGCTATAGCTTGTTTCTGCTCCAGTAATTGTTTTTATTCAAGCAAAATTGTGCGGTTGGCAACCAGGAATAGCAAGACATTATTAATAATAATAAACAGTCAAATGTGTCTTTTGAACGGCATTACTGTTGTTGGACGCCTACTCTGCTACAGCCTGAAACCAGCCTAAGGCATCCAATGTCTCAGCTTCAGTTCAGATTTAGAACACAGAAGTGTGGGTGTATGGATTTATGCGCGCGCATTTGTGTGTGGAGGGGCGTAGGTGGACTGGTAGAGCAGGTCTTAACCAAGAATACCCACACACCTTAGCCAGCTGGTTACACTGGTTTAACCAAGACAATGGCTTACAGGAAACCTTTTTTTGTTGTTTTCTTAAATGTACATTTTGGCTTATGTATACTATCTTGAAAACTGTGTGTGTGTTAGTTTTGTTGTGTTTTAAATATTATAATTTGTTTGTATTCCAGTCATCAAGAACAGACCACAACATGGCATGATCCTCGTTTGTCTCAACTGCAGACGAACGCAGCTCCACACCCAGTGTCTGGCCCTCCACCCCATGCCCACACCCTGGCCAACCCGGCCCCAACGACGCTAAGCAACGCAGGCCCAGACACAGGTACCCCCCTCCACCTCCCCATACTCCTCCTCTATCTCCCTTTTTCTATCTCTCCATCCATCTCTTGTCCCGCAACCTCTGTCCCTGAACCGCTGTCTGTATTCCAGCCACAGGTCAGTAATGTGCCCTTCTCTCTCATCTTCCTATACTCTTTCCCATCCACCCTACAGAAACACATCAGCCCAGCCAAAAGTAGGTCTCTGGCCATCTCCCCCTACCACACTACCCAGTCCCCCGCCCCCATCCCTCCCCTCCCCCCATCCCCCTTTCCTCACGTCTACATTGAAAACCTCTACAATCCCCGCCCACATCACCACACAGAGAGCGCAGTCGATACAGACTCAGGTCAGAGACTACCTTTAGCACAGTCTTTCCAGTCTGTCAGTTGTGGTCGGTTTCGTCAAGGTGTGCTTTGTCTCTGCCGTCTCTCAGGTCCGCTGCCTGAAGGCTGGGAGAAAGCTGCCACGGCTGAGGGAGAGGTGTACTACATCAACCACCTCACCAAAACCACCTCCTGGCTAGACCCTCTTCTAGGTAATTCACTGACATTAGAATCTCAGGGAGTTCAATTTGTGTGCACATGCCGGCTGTCCACCAGGGGGTGCTGCTGCGTTGTAACATGAGAAATAAACAAATAATTTTTGAAAAGATTGGGGTGGTCTCCCCCACCGTGAAAACCCCTCATCCCAAAATTATATGATTTTAACGCTGCAGCCCAAAAGGCGAACCATGGGAATATTGTCTTGACGGCACAGCAGAGGCAGGATAAGGGTGTACAGCGACGCAAACACACGGATCTTCCCATGTCAATAAGATCACAGGTCAGACATGCACCTTCACGGTCTTTATACCTTTATCAGCAGCCTAAAATAAAAAAAATCTGTGTGTGTAGTCCCATATTTTCACAAAAAAACAACAGCATATTGTCACTATGATACTAACACGTTATTCAATGTAGTCCGTATGGACTTGTAAGCTTGTACAAACAGATGTGTGCTTCTTGCAGGACGCAGGGGGAAGGAACCAGCTTGCGAGTACCATGGAACACGAGCAACCTACGCAAAACCTCGTCCCCTCACTGGACCTTAGGAACCGAACCGGCAGCATTGAACCTGTACTGAACGGGTGTGTTCTTGGGTTGGGGTTGGTGTGTGAGTGTATACGTGTACGTGTGTGTGTGTGTGTGTGGGTGTGTGAGTGTATACGTGTACGTGTGTGGGTGTGTGTGGGTGTATGTGTGGTTTGTGGTGCGTCTGCAGGTCTGTGTGCAAAGTTCCACAAAACTTTGAAGAATGTTTAGATGTTTGTTTGCTATTTGTAGGGCTCACTCCCGTAACGAGAGCACTGACAGTGGTCTTAGTGTCAGCAGCTTACCTCGAACATCAGAGCATCTGCTAAATACAGTGGAACACATGGACACAGGTAACACGCACACACACACACAGTTAATACAAATAATAATTCATTTTATTTACATTTCGCTTTTCTGACACCCAAAGTCGCTTTACAACATTTACATAGATAACCGTTCACTTAAAGTTGAAAAGAGGCACATGCTTGTCAAATATTTAAAGCAATAAATGTCATTGTGTCTTCAAATGGAGAGACGGAGCACTTCCCTCATCTCTGTCGGGTTTCTTCTGTTTGCACAGGCGACTCTGGCTTAACTTCTACAATGGGGGAGGACCTAATGCCCAGCATACAGGAAGCTCTGAGTTCAGACCTCCTCATAGACATGGAGACGGTTCTGTCTGCATCCCACATGGAAAAGGACAGTCTGCTCACCTGGCTGTAGGCACACATAGACCCCACCCACACACACACACACACACACACACACACACACACACACACTTACATACTTACTTACTTACAAACATGCAAACCACAGTCTACAACCTCATTGACTCATAGAGCAGATCCTGTTGTTTTCAGTCCCGGAGAGTAAAAGGCCTGGTTGCTACAATTCTGGTACGGAATAAACTA
>JAPMUY010007569.1:110000-114471 GCA_026901105.3 Galaxias olidus | reverse complement strand
CACCTGAGTGTGGGAGTGTGTGTGTGTGGGAGTGTAGGGAGTGTGTGAGTGTGGGAGTCTCTCTGTGTGTGTGTGTGTGTGTGTGTGTGTGGGAGTGTGGGAGTGTGTGTGTGTGTGTGTGTGTGTGTGTGTGTGTGTTTGTGTGTGTGTGTGTGTGTGTGTGTGTGTATGTGACTGCCAACTTCATCAGAACCAGATGAGGTGCTTGGACAGCATTTTATTTCTAATCACTGTAGTCCGATAATCACGCTGATGACGTTGAGATTCAATTATAAATGTTGGCTGAAGTTTGTTTGAATTTCATGAAACACGCCATCTGGTTTAGATTCATGTGTCTAATTCAGTTAGGAAATATTATGGAATGATTTTATGAAAAAAGGCATTCACTACTTCACAACGATTCAACCACGAAATTATGCTATCTAACCCAAAGCGCATTATAGACCAAACGTTGGTTCCAAAGCCCTAGTAAAATTATGAAGGTAATTTCAACAAAGGATGACCTCACTTTCTGTATCCTCTCTCACGATTGGCTAACTTCCTGCACCTGTCCTTTGCCACAAGTCATTCCTCTAATCTTAGGTTTTTAAACTTTTTTTATCCTCTAAAAGTATAAAACTACCTCCATACTGCTTTTACCTAACTATCACACCACTTCCTGTTTCCTGTCCCCAGGGCGAGGTAACTTCCTGCACCTGGAGGCGGGCCCCCGTATGCAGCGTCTGCGAGCCCGCCTGCTGAGCTCCGAGGTGGGGCCCGAGGCGGGCCCGTTGTGCCTTCTCTTCTCCTACCAGCTCCAGGGGGAGGCGCAGGGCAGCCTGCGGGTGCTCCTTCGGGACTCGGAGCAGGAGGAGACGCTGCTGTGGGCGCTGAGGGGAGACCACGGCTCCGTTTGGAGCGAGGGACGCACCATCCTGCCCCAGAGCCCCCGCATGTACCAGGTAGACTGAGTCCCCCAAACAGACATTAAGCTTAACTCACTCACTCTGGTCAATGTATTAGGTACACTGAGTCCCCCAAACACACATTAAGCTTAACTCACTCACTGTGGTCAATGTACCAGGTACACTGAGTCCCCCAAACACACATTAAGCTTAACTCACTCACTGTGGTCAATGTACCAGGTACACTGAGTCCCCCAAACACAGGTTAAGCTTAACTCACTCACACAGGTCAGCCAGTTTGATCTTTGTTAGTTTGGACCTGTCAAACGAAGCTGACAGAGAATGGAACGGATGTTGTTGTGTCTGTTGTTGGCCTTGGCTAGCATTGGCAGGCTGCTTAGATCAGATACAGTACATGGCCATGTTCTTACCCTCCCCCTCTCTCCCCTCTCTCCCTCTCCCCCTCTCCCTCTCCTTCTCCAGGTGGTGTTTGAGGGTTTCTTTGAGCATGGCACCAGAGGACACATCTGCATCGACAACATTCACATGAGCAACAGTATTGAGCTCGAACAGTGCACACGTAAGACCTGTCTGTCTGTCTGTCTGTCTGTCTGTCTGTCTGTCTGTCTGTCTGTCTGTCTGTCTATCTATCTATCTATCTATCTATCTATCTATCTATCTATCTATCTTATATATCTTGTCTGTCTGGCTGGCTGTCTTCCCACTCCTGCCTCTCTTAGTTTAAATCTCACCAGAGCCCAAAATGTTTAAAAAAAATATATAAACTAGGCCAAAAACACCCAACAGGCACGGATTCTAATCTATCTTTCATTTCGGGCCTCCTTCTTTCCCCCTCTCCTCCTCTCCTTTCCTCTCCTCCTCTTTCCCTACAGTATGTCTCTCTGTCTTTCACTCTGAACTACAAACTGTGTTCCAGAGTTGTCCCCTATGTCATCATCTCTCTTTATCTCTCTCTCTCTCGCTCTCTCTCTCCCTCCCTCTCTCTATCTGTATTTTTGTCTTTCCCCCTCTTCCCCTCCAGTGTATCCCTCCCAGATGCATCCAGAGTGTGAAGGTTCACATCAGTACAGTATCAGACACACAGTCCATGTGCTACAGGCTAACATGTCTACTGAGGTCGGACAGAACCACATCCAACTTTACACGGATACTACCGCCCCCACACAGCCAAACACACAGAGACAAAGCCAACCCTCTCTCTCTCTCTCTCTCTCTCTCCGTCTCCCTCTCTCTCTCTCTCTCTCTCTCTCTCTCTCTCTCTCTCTCATTCCCTCTCTCTCCCTCCCTCTCTCTTTCTCTCTCTCCCTCCCTCCCTCTCTCTCTGCCTTTGCGGGGTAATAGGAATGTTTTTATCAATTACCACAGGCTGGCGTTGGCTTGTTTAACTCACCGTAGCACTCCTGCCAAAGTCCTCTCCCTGGGTCCCACTTAGCAAGCTGCTGCAGTGTCTCCTCACCACACACACACACACACACACACACACACACACACACACACACACGTGTACCTCGCCACACCAAACACTTACACGCACGCATACACAGTCTGCGGAGACACACGCCTAACACACACACGCGCACACACACACCCCGCAGAAACACACACCTAACACTTACACGCACGCATACACAGTCTGCGGAGACACACGCCTAACACACACACACGCGCACACACACACCCCGCAGAAACACACACTTAACACTTACACGCACGCATACACAGTCTGCGGAGACACACGCCTAACACACACACACGCGCACACATACACCCCGCAGAAACACACACCTAACACTTACACGCACGCATACACAGTCTGCGGAGACACACGCCTAACACACACACACACGCACGCACACACCCCGCAGAAACACACACCTAACACACACACAACACACGCACGCATACACAGTCTGCGGAAACACACGTCTAATACAAACACACACCCCGCGGAAACGCACACCCAATACGCACAGACGCGCACGCACACGGGCCGTTGAAACACACACCTAACACGGACGCACACATACACTGTCTGCGGAGACACACGTCTAACACACACATGCACACACACACAGTCTACGGAGACACACTGACACACACACACACACACACACGGTCTGTTGAAACACACACCACGGACGCACACACACACAGTCTGCGGAGACACACTGACACACACACACACACACACGGTCTGTTGAAACACACACCACGGACGCCAGGCAGAGCGGCAGCACTTTCCTCTTTTACGGCTCCTTTCTCTTTCTCTCTCTCTCTCTCTCTCCCTGGCCTCCTCTTTTTCTTTTTCTCTCTCGCTCGTTTCCACCTCCCCCTTTGCGTTAGCGGTTCATAAACAGTAGTAAATATCTCTCCCTCCTTCCCTCCCTCCATCCCTCTCTCCCTCCTTTCCCTCCAGCGTGTCTGACCACCATTGACTCTCGTACTTATACACAGAAAAGGAAGAGAAAGAAAGAGAAAGCTCTCTGGAAGAGCACATTTCCTGTCCTCTTCTTCAGCCCCCCCCCCCCCCCCCGCCCCCACTCTCTCTCTCTTCCCCCCCCCCGCTCTCTCTTTTTACATGTCTTGGTTTACTCTCCGGTAGGACAGTAACTGTCTCTTTAAAGCAGAGTAACAGTGCTGCTCTGTGTTTCGGCTGGGCTCTCTGTGAGCTCTTTATTGATTTAAACCCAAACAAACGGCGGAGTCCTATTCCTGAGGGGGGGGGACGCTCCCCAGACTGATGTGACCGTCCAGAGTTCTGTCATCTGATCACAGATTGTTTTATTGGATTATTCGATGGCGTCGCAGCAAAGTCGGCGTGGCTTTACTAGAGACCCCTGTTTTAACTTTCACTTTCTGTGGCAAAAAAAAAAAAAAGTATGACAATTTTTAGAGCGTGATATTGATAAAAATCTCTGCAGCAGCATCGCTCTTATTTGCACAGTTGCGATAGAGTCGCGCACGTTTGACTACCTGATACTTCTTGTCTTTTTCAATTCAGAGTGCACTATTAGTTAGACACACTGGATAAAAGCGTTAGTGTCTCTAAAGCCGTACTGTAATTCCATGTAATTCTGTACTGTAATTCTTGTGGAATGCACTATTTGTAAGTCTGTATTTCAGTGTTGAGGGTAGGGTCATATCATGTAATGTAGTGTGCTGTCATGGCGACTGGTTGTAATGTAGTGTACTGTCATGGCGATTGGTTGTAATGTAGTGTACTGTCATGGCGATTGGTTGTAATGTAGTGTACTGTCATGGCGACTGGTTGTAATGTAGTGTACTGTCATGGCGACTGGTTGTGATGTAGTGTGCTGTCATGGCGACTGGTTGTGATGTAGTGTGCTGTCATGGCGACTGGTTGTAATGTAGTGTACTGTCATGGCGACTGGTTGTAATGTAGTGTGCTGTCATGGCGACTTCTTGTAATGTAGTGTACTGTCATGGCGACTGGTTGTAATGTAGTGTGCTGTCATGGCGACTTCTTGTAATGTAGTGTACTGTCATGGCGACTTCTTGTAATGTAGTGTACTGTCATGGCGACTGGTTGTAATGTAGTGTACTGT
>JAPMUY010007569.1:102500-105000 GCA_026901105.3 Galaxias olidus | reverse complement strand
AGAGCCAACAGCTCAACTACCAGAACCAGGAGAGGAACCAGCAGAACCCGCAGAACTCGCAGAACCCCAGTCAACTCAGCCAGCACCTGATGCACTACAACTCCCAGAAGCACTTCTACCCAGGAAGTGGGCTCAGCGGGCCCTCAAGCGAACCCATGGTCTTTATCAGACCCCAGAAGGAGGAGAACTACGATTCCCAGTGTTGAGGGACTACATCTGAATACGGCTTAGTTCCCTTTGTTCCTTGGTGGAGGATGGAGGGAGGGGGGGGTTCCCTGGGGATGTATGCCCATGGTGTTAAGGAACCCTCACGGATGGATAGGAACTACAATCACCCAGAGTGGATGAATCCCGTTGGAATACCACGTTCCTCAATGAACGGAGTTTGCCTGAGGGATGGGAACTACACTTCCCAGCGCTGAAGAGCTGGTACAATGGAACTACACACCATAACTGACTTTATTTCCAGTGTGTTTTTTGGGGGAGGCCCGTTGCCAGGAGGAACGTCCTGTGTCTGGTCGTGGATGGAGACAAAGGGAAGTGACCGGAGGGCTCGTCTGTAGTGTCCTGTCCCGTTCGGGAGCGCTCTGCTTTTCCTCTGTGTCTGGGACATTCTGTTCATCCCCTGTTTGGTTTAGAAACCTAACGTTTACGTAGAGGGGGGGAATCAGACAGGTTCTACTGTGTATGTAAGAAAAATACTTTGGATTGATTGTGTGTGTGTGTGTGTGTCAGTAAGCGAGAGAGGGAGAGAGAGAGTAGCGTGACCATGAGGTCTGTTTTTCCTCCTGAGGAACAGTGTTTTATTGTTACAGGAGATGGACTATCTCACACTCTCTCTCTCTCACACACACACACACACACAAGCAAAAAAAAAAGTGGATTTTGAAACCACACACATACACACACACACACACCTCTGATGTACATCTGTGCGCTCAGACAAACAGGCACGTGCACGCTCTCACGCTCACACACGCTCACACACCAGCACCTCTAGGTGTAGGAGGGCCTCAGATCAGATAGATGATCTGTCTGTCTGTTGATTGTTCTTTCTAACTGCTACCTCCAGAGCTCACACTTCCTGGTGAGCACTAGTGGACTTTTTTTCTGCCTGGAGAATTGGATTTGCCTGCGCCTGCGATTCTATAGAGCCCTACCTATGTTTCATGATGAACGCTGTATTACACGCTAAAGATGTCAGTTGTCTTTTATGCAACATGTGAATCTGCCTTATGATATTGTTGATGATATCCGAAACAGTGATTTTTTTTTGTTTTGTTGTTGATATCTATTGAACATGCTGATGTGAAGTTTTGAATTTGAGTTTAGTTTAAACAGAAACATGTTTTTTTTGTTGATGTTGTTTTTGTTTTAACTCTGCACATTTGAATTACAGCAAAGGAACTTCAGGTGACATTAATTCTTTATTAATACTGTTAATGCATATTTGGGAGCTGAGTTGGAAACATTGTATTGGAGCAACATATTTGAGATGTTCGTCATCGTACACTGAGCCATGCAAATCATGTACAATAGCGGTAGTCTGCCGCCAATGTTAATTGTTTTATAATATCTGTTTCTTGGTGTTTATTTTTACTGGTAATTACGGAGGATTTCAACAAAGAACAGAATAGAACAGAGTAGAATAGAACGATATGAAATAGAATATGAAGTGGAACTGAACCCGATCATAAAACATCAGACAATCTGTTGATAACGACTACAACACACACTGCGTCCCGTCCAAAAGTAATCTACATATTTACCGAGAAGCGCTCGCTGTGGGTTCCTCAGATTGATATGATGATGATGCACTCTGTTTTGAATGCCATTTTTTCCTTATTGTGTGTTGTAGAGCTTGATGCAGCAGCAGCGGTCTCAGTTTGATATAGAGGCTGTGTTTCAGTCCAGTGGCCTATGGCGCTCGCTAATCAAACAGCGCCGTGATATATGAGAAGTGTTTATGTACTAAGCTAACCCAAGCAGGTTTGCTTTGCTTTCATATTTCTCTCCCTCTCTCTCTCCCTCTCTCTCTCTCTCTCTCTCTCTCTCTCTCTCTCTCTCTCTCTCTCTCTTCCCTTTCCAGCGCAAAACTTTTTGCAAGATTTGTAAAAAAAAAAAAAAAAGTGTCATGTTGTCATGCGGTGCTTTTAAATCAGCGCTGGTTCCCTTTTTCCCTCGCAACCGGCCGACCGATCGAAGATTTGTTTCAAGCTCTTAATATTTCCAATTAGGTAATGGAGATGATTGCATTTATGAAAACCTGCAGTAAGCATTTCTATCCACCAGCCGACTTCTTCCTCCTCCTCCTCCTCCTCCTCCTCCTCCTTCATTCTGCTCCTCACAGAAACATTAACAAGCCAAAGCACTCGGAGGGGTCCTCCACAGAAACAGGCACACGGTGCCAGACAGGCGTCTGAGAAAGCGCCTGAAAATAAAATAAAAAACGACTTCTCTCTGCCACTAATTGGAGAAAGTGAAAAGAAAATAAGACTGG
>JAPMUY010007569.1:87500-90000 GCA_026901105.3 Galaxias olidus | reverse complement strand
AATCATTTGTTGTCGGTGTGTGTGTGTGTGTGTGTGCATGCTCTGTATTGCCTGTACCTTGCTTTGCCAAGTATGAATGCATGAACCACCCACATGGTTGGGGGAGGGGTTGGATGTGGTTTGATGTGTTGGCGTGTGTGTGCACGTGTGTGTGCGTGTGTCCAGGATGCTGGCCCGGGTAGCTGTGTGAGTGGGCTGGCGTGGGCCCATGTTAGCCCCCCTAACAGTGCAGCCCACCTGGGTGTGGTTTGATGTGTTAGCGTGTGTGTGTGTGTGTGTGTGTGTGTGTGTGTGTGTGTGTGTTAGCCCCCCTAACTCTGCAGCCCACCTGGGTTCTGGGGCTGTCCTCGTAAACCACCTCGGGGCCCGGGACTCTGAATACCACTCCAGTCAGAACCAGTCAGCCCACAGCGTGTAAACCAATTCATCTCTCCACTCACACCGCGCAGAGGACCTTCAAAGACAGGGTGCTGTTTTTATACACCAAGTCAATGTACAAGCAAGACACTATGTTACCTTACACTGTGGGTTCAAATAGTCACATTACATTGGAGTGGGACAGTGATTCTGACTTGACTATAAGGCTTGTTCTTATACAATTACAAAAATAATGAAGTATAGTATTTTAGATCATAAGTATAATACAGCTTATAATAATCAAGAAAAAACATTTTAATTGCTAGAAGCTGATTCTTTGAAGTAGCGCGGTGGCTCGGTGGTTAGCACTGTTGCCTCACAGCAAGAAGGTCCTGGGTTCAATCCCCACCTGACCCAAGGGCGTTTCTGTGTGGAGTTTGCATGTTCTCCCCGTGTTCGCGTGAGTTTCCTCTGGGTACTCAGGTTTCCTCCCACAGTCCAAAAACATGCAGGTTAATTGGTGACTCTAAATTGCCCGTAGGTGTGAATGTGAGTGTGAGTTGTTGTCGGCCCTGTGATAGACTGGCGACCTGTCCAGGGTGTACCCCGCCTCTCGCCCTGTGTCCGCTGGGATAGGCTCCAGCCCCCCCCGTGACCCTGTACAGGATAAGCGGTAAAGTTAATGGATGGATGGATGATTCTTTGAAATATCTGATTATCTTGCTCTCTCTCTCTCTCTCTCTCTCTTTTTGAATTCATGTTCTGCCCCTGCCCCTGGGTTGCAGTGCCCCTGGATTGCTGTAATTTTAGTTTGACAGTTTATTTTTCAGCCTGTATTTTGCAGTGTGAGTTGTTGGTGTGTTTGCTGAGGGGAAGGTTGATGTGTAAGGCGTGCGCACCAGGACTAATGTCTTTAATTACTTTGAAAGCTTCCGTTTCTCATTCTGCCTTTAAAAAGCCAACATCAGCTCTGTGCCACTTGTTTTGATTTCCCCTCAGAAACGAAGAATTAAATCCTCTGACAATGGCATTGTCAGCTGATTAGTTACAAACATAGATGTTAGCTGATGATGTCTCTCTCTCTCGCTCTCGCTCTCTCTCTTTCTCTTTTTCTCTCAATTTTCAATTAAATGTTCAAGTTCAATGCTTTATTGGCATGACTGTACAAAAGGAGACACTATTGGCAAAGCAGTTTACAAAATAATACAAATACAATTTTTGATTGTATTTTTGACAATTAAGTTTGATTTTGTGTTGTTTGGGAATCTGAAGTGCTGATTGCTTAGCGTTCAGTTTATGTTCAATCCATCCTCTATCGTTTTGGTGAGAGGGAGGGAGAGAGGGAGGGAGGGAGGGAGGGAGGGAGGAAAAGGGAGGGCGAGAGGGACGGAGAGAGAGAGAGGGGCAAGGAGGGAGGGAGGGAGGGAGGGAGGGAGGGAGTGATGGAGGGAGGGAGGGAGGGAGGGAGAGACTGATGGAGGGGAGGGAGAGAGGGAGGGAGGGACTCTGATGGAGGAGAGAGAGGGAGGGACGGAGGGGGGGACTGATGGAGGGGAGGGGAGGGAGAGAGGGAGGGAGGGACTGAAGGAGGGGAGGGAGAGAGGGAGGGAGAGAGGGAAGAAGAGTGGCAGTCGCCTGTGTCTCTGTCTGTGTGTGTTTGTGTTTGTGTTTGTGTTTGTGTTTGTGTGTGTTTGTGTTCATGTGTGTGTGTGTGTGTGTGTGTGTGTGTGTGTTTGTTTGTATGTGTGTGTGTGTGCGTGTGTGTGTGTGTGTGTGTGTGTGTGTGTGTGTGTGTGTGTGTGTGTGTGTGTGTGTGTGTGTTCTGTGTTTGTGTGTATTCTGTGTGTGTGTGTGTAAGGAAAAGAGAGTGATGGGCTTATGTTCCGCTTAAGTAACAGTGAACTTGGACATGGCTGGCTTACAGGTGTGCATACACACACACACACACACACACACACACACACACACACACACACACACACACACGTGTTGGCAGGGAATTTGTTATTAGACCCCCATCTGACTTCATTGTTCAGAAATAGCAACAATAAACCCTTGCTAGGCTGGTTTCCAGCGCACACACACACACGCGCACACACACACACGCATACCCTGAGGAAGAGCGGTGCCACCTACCCAGATG
>JAPMUY010007569.1:70000-75000 GCA_026901105.3 Galaxias olidus | reverse complement strand
CAAAGATTCTAAAAGCAGCGGCGTCGCAGTGACTGTTGAGGTGAGATGATTGGGTCTCGTGACACTAGGCTTACTGCATCATGCGCTTTTCATCTCCAAACTAAACTGTAACGTCTCTCTCTCCCTTACCCATTTATCACTCCCTCGTTTTCTTTTCTATCTAACTCTCTTATCATCTTACCCCCTCCCTGCCCCTCTTCTCTCTCTCCTTGTCCGTATGAATCCAACAGAGCTCGGGCAGGACCCCTATGTCCCCCCAGTCCTCCCCGTCTACGTGGCATGGTTTTGGGCTGAAAGTTAGGCTGCTGGTCCCCTACCTGTGGCCCACTGGAAATGCCTTCCTGCAGGTTCTGGTGCTGTTCTGTCTGGTTCTGCTGGTGGCAGAGAGGGTCGTGAACGTGCTGGTGCCAATCTACTCCAAGAACATAGGTGTGATACACAGGCACACACACACACACACACACACACACACACACACACACACACACAAATAATTGCTCTATTTATTTGGTACATTTTGAGCACTGCTAAGCAAGTGCTTTCCCTTTTGTTGTTTTGCTTATGAGTTATGATTCCTCATACATTACCAAAGCGTAATTTGTTCATGTGAATGGACTGCTGCTCTTCATCGTCTTCATCTTCGCTGAAATTCCATGGTTCTGTGTAGTATACGTATAAAAGACTGACCAAAAAGGCTGACCACTTTTATTCAAGAAGATAAGATTCTTTTTTTAAATAAAAGTTGATCAAATGTCTCTATATGTATATAAACACACATCAGTTGCAGCACTACATATCAGACAGCAGGGGGAAGCGCCGTCAATGGTTTTGAATGTTAGAGGACCCCAACGTTTGGTCAGGGACCAATGCTGATTCTCACAGGCCAATCATCATTACAGTACTGTCCTGAAAAAGTTTTACTTAAAACAATTTCCTTCAGTCCAAATCCTATGTCACTTTTGCCAAGGCCTTAGGAAGCTGTGATCCATTCAATTATTTCTCCTTTTCTGTTTCATTTCGTATGAAGTGGACCGTTTTATTCGTTTTTTTTGTTTGTGGATCAGAATGTTTGAATTGCCGTTTATTTCTGGGTCTGACTGTGTGCCTGATATTAAGAACAATAATATGCGCTTCAGCTCTCATTCAAAAATGCCTAATTAATACTGAGGCCAAAATACATGTTAAGCAATGTTTACATGTTGCAGAAAAGGTTGTTTAGTCAGATCTGTGAATATGGAACAGAAGTGAGTATAGTATAGTAGTGAGAATAGTATAGTGGTGAGTATAGTGCAGTAGTGAGTATAGTATAGTAGTGTGAGTATAGTATAGTAGTGGCTAGTGAGTATCGTAGTGAGCATAGTACAGTAGTGAGTATAGTATAGTAGTGTGAGTATAGTATAGTAGTGGCTAGTGAGTATCGTAGTGAGCATAGTACAGTAGTGAGTATAGTAGTGAGTATGTTGTGGTAGTGCGTATAGTATAGTAGTGACTAGTGAGTATCGTAGTGAGAATAGTATAGTAGTGTGAGTATAGTATAGTAGTGACTAGTGAGTATCGTAGTGAGTGTAGCATAGTAGTGCGTATAGTAGTGAGTATATTATAGTAGTGAGTATAGTATAGTAGGGAGTATAGTAGTGAGTGTACAGTAGTGGGTATATTATAGTAGTGAGTGTACAGTAGTGGGTATATTAGATTAGTGAGTGCAGTGTAGTAGTGAGTGCAGAATAGTAGTGGGTATAGTAGTGAGTGTAGTGTAGTAGTGAGTATAGTGTAGTAGTGAGTGTACAGTAGTGGGTATATTATAGTAGTGAGTGTAGTATAGTAGTGGGTATAGTATAGTAGTGAGTATAGTAGTGAGTTTGACTACAGCGATGGTACTGGGAGGCATAGTGGTCCAAGACGCTGGCCTTGTGACAACCTCGGTTCAAATCCAGGCTCTCCTTTTGTCCTCGCTGTCTGTCCTCCATTTCCCAGCTCTTCCTATTCCACGTCCGGGCGTTCATTTTTAACAAAACCATGTGTCTTCCAGGAACAGCGCAGACAATCCAAACCTCTGCTTTACCTGTCCTTTCCACAGCTCTGTCTGTCTGCATGACTCCAGTATCTCTTACACTGCCTGTATTCTGACCCAGTAGTGAGTTTGACTACAGCGATATTCATACCCAAGACGCTGGCCTTGTGACCCACGGTTCATTCTGACCTCCTTTTGTCCTGTATTCCTGACCCAGCTCTGCCTGTATTCTGACCCATGTGTATTCTGACCCACTCTAAACCTCTGCTCTCTTTCCCACTCTGCCTGTATTCTGACCCACTCTGTATTCTGACCCACTCTGCCTGTATTCTGACCCACTCTGCCTGTATTCTGACCCACTCTGTATTCTGACCCACTCTGCCTGTATTCTGACCCACTCTGCCTGTATTCTGACCCACTCTGTATTCTGACCCACTCTGCCTGTATTCTGACCCACTCTGCCTGTATTCTGACCCACTCTGTATTCTGACCCACTCTGTATTCTGACCCACTCTGCCTGTATTCTGACCCACTCTGTATTCTGACCCACTCTGTATTCTGACCCACTCTGCCTGTATTCTGACCCACTCTGCCTGTATTCTGACCCACTCTGCCTGTATTCTGACCCACTCTGTATTCTGACCCACTCTGTATTCTGACCCACTCTGCCTATATTCTGACCCACTCTGCCTGTATTCTGACCCACTCTGTATTCTGACCCACTCTGCCTGTATTCTGACCCACTCTGTATTCTGACCCACTCTGTATTCTGACCCACTCTGCCTGTATTCTGACCCACTCTGCCTGTATTCTGACCCACTCTGTATTCTGACCCACTCTGTATTCTGATCCACTCTGCCTGTATTCTGACCCACTCTGTATTCTGACCCACTCTGTATTCTGACCCACTCTGTATTCTGATCCACTCTGCCTGTATTCTGACCCACTCTGCCTGTATTCTGACCCACTCTGTATTCTGACCCACTCTGTATTCTGACCCACTCTGCCTGTATTCTGACCCACTCTGCCTGTATTCTGACCCACTCTGTATTCTGACCCACTCTGTATTCTGACCCACTCTGCCTGTATTCTGACCCACTCTGTATTCTGACCCACTCTGCCTGTATTCTGACCCACTCTGTATTCTGACCCACTCTGTATTCTGACCCACTCTGTATTCTGACCCACTCTGCCTGTATTCTGACCCACTCTGCCTGTATTCTGACCCACTCTGTATTCTGACCCACTCTGTATTCTGACCCACTCTGTATTCTGACCCACTGTCTGTATTCTGACCCACTCTGCCTGTATTCTGACCCACTCTGCCTGTATTCTGACCCACTCTGTATTCTGACCCACTCTGTATTCTGACCCACTCTGTATTCTGACCCACTCTGCCTGTATTCTGACCCACTCTGCCTATATTCTGACCCACTCTGCCTGTATTCTGACCCACTCTGTATTCTGACCCACTGTCTGTATTCTGACCCACTCTGCCTGTATTCTGACCCACTCTGCCTATATTCTCAGAGACACATTAGTAACAGCTCTCTCTGTCTGATACATAGACCCTGTCACTGACCCATGCCTGTATTCTCAGACACAGCAGCAGTAACAGCTCTCTCTGTCTGATACATAGACCATGTCACGGTCTAACGCAAGGGGATAGACGTCTGGCTTTTGGACGGAGATGAAAGTGGAGAGCGGAGAAAAAAGGGGTTATTTTGTGGCTGGCTAGTGTGTGTGTGTGTGTCTGTGGGTGTGTGTGTGTGTGTGTGTGGCTGTGTGTGTGTGTGTGGGGGTGGGGGTCTTTTAGGGCTCCCCTGTCCTGCCAGTCATGATTAGTGAGTATTAGAGGCTTTTAGTGGAGTTAACACGCTGCCACAATGGGAGGTTTGTCTCGGGGGTCTCCAGGACTGCTGCCAAGGCTGGAGATCAACCCCCGTCTCTGGGCCCGGCTCTCTAGCTTTCTCCCCCTCTCTCTCTCTCTCTTTCTTTATTTCAGCGCCTCTCTCTCTCTCTTTCTCTCTCTTTATTTCACCTCCTCTCTCCCTCTCTCTCTCTCTCTCTCTCTCTTTCTTTCACCGTCTCTCACTCTCTTTCCCACTTTTTCTTTCTTTTTCTTTCTTTCTTTCATACTCTCATCCAAGCTTTCTCCACTTGTTCATCTGTTTGTGATTCTCGGCGTTTGCTCGCGATGGTAATGAATAAGAAAATAACGAGAAAGCATCAGTGTGTGTGTGTGTGAGAGAGAGAGAGAGAGAGAGAGAGAGAGAGAGAGAGAGAGAGAGAGAGAGAGAGAGATCGTGTGTGCGTTTGTCTTCCGCCTCTGCTGCTGTTGGTCTCTGTTGGTTCAGAACATACTGTTTATAGTGGGCATGCTGTGTGATGTCCTACCCGGAACTCTCTCTCTGTCTCCTCCTAGTCAACAAGCTCTCTGACCCCTGAACTCTCTCCCTGTCTCCTCCTAGTCAACGAGCTTTTTGACCCCTGAACTCTCCCCCTGTCTCCTCCTGGTCAACGAGCTCTCTGACCCCTGAACTCTCTCTCTCTGTCTCCTCCTAGTCAACGAGCTCTCAGACCCCTGAACTCTCTCCCTGTCTCCTCCTGGTCAACGAGCTCTCTGACCCCTGAACTCTCTCTCTGTCTCCTCCTAGTCAACAAGCTCTCTGACCCCTGAACTCTCTCCCTGTCTCCTCCTAGTCAACGAGCTTTTTGACCCCAGAACTCTCCCCCTGTCTCCTCCTAGTCAACGAGCTGTCTCACCCCAGAACTCTCTCCCTGTCTCCTAGTCAACGAGCTCTCTGACCCCTGAACTCTCTCCCTGCCTCCTAGTCACCAACCTGTTCTCACCCCAGAACTCTCTTTCTGTCTCCTAGTCAACGAGCTCTCAGACCCCTGAACTCTCTCCCTGTCTCCTCCTAGTCAACGAGCTCTCTGACCCCTGAACTCTCTCTGTCTCCTAGTCAATGAGCTGTCTCACCCCAGC
>JAPMUY010007569.1:57500-60000 GCA_026901105.3 Galaxias olidus | reverse complement strand
GCATCTACAGGCAACGCTCGCTTAATCGTAACGCAATGAGCCGATTTCGAACCAATGTTACCATTGCAGGATTGAGGACGTTTCTCACTCGGAGAGAAAGAGAAGGGGAGACAGAGAGGAGGATATGGAGAGAAAGAGAGCGAGAGAGAGCGAGAGAATGAGGGAGAGCAGGACCAGGGACCCATAATGCCTTGCGCCTACAGGTATGACCCAGAGAGCGCCCCCATTGGTCGGAACGAGTTGGATCACCCGGCAACCAGACGGTGACCTGATAACAGTAACAGGAAGTTGTCTCGGAATTGTTTCCTTGTGGCACAAACACGGGGAGCAGCTGTCGGAAAAGTTTGTTCCTCCTTTTTTCAGTCCTTGAAGTCAGCTGCCACACACACACACACACACACACACACACACACGCACACACACACACGCACACACGCTGCCACACAAAGACTCGCACACACCAAATCAGCCCTTGAAGTCGTTTGGCTCTCCCCCTTGCGACGTCTGCTGAGTCTTTGGATCTCAGTTGGGGGTCTACCTGTACACACCCTTCTACCAGCCCCTCGACGTCCCAAAAACAACAGTCGCCTGGCATGACTTACGCTTCTCCTACTTTCTCTCTCTTCCTCTTCCTCGTCCCCCTCCTCCTCCTCGTCCCAGTGGAGCGCAGCGTTCAAAGGGAATGTCTGAAACCTCCTGATCTCCGTTTCTGGGACCCCCCCCCTCCATCGTCTGATAACCCAGACAGCAGACAAGCGCTGGTTATCACCTCTTCAAACATGGATGCAGAATCCCAAAGCCGCATTCAAAAGTAGTTTTGCCTCAAAATGTGGTTGTTCACTTTTTGTTGGTGTCAGAAGGGCATGTGTCGTGTGTTATAAGCATGTGGTATCACACACACACACGCACACACACACACACACACACGCACGCACGCACACACACACACACACACACACACACACACACACACACACACACACACACACACACACACACACACACACACACACACACACACGCCTGTGTGCTGCCTGTGTTCCTGTGCTCACAGGTGCGCCAGTCGTCCCTGCGCTCCTTCATGGGCGTGGTGCCCCAGGACACGGTCCTCTTCAACGACACCGTCGGCAACAACATCCGCTACGGACGCGTAACCGCTAGCGACCGGGAGGTGGAGGAGGCGGCGCTCGCTGCTGATATTCATCACAAAATCCTGGCTCTGTCGGAGGGTGAGGGGTCACATGACCAATGCTGTGGTGGGGATGAGGATGATGAAGATGAGGATGATGATGATGACGATGGTAAAGATGATGATGATGATGGTGACATCCCTTCCTCCAGGTTATGAGACTCAGGTAGGGGAGAGGGGACTGAAGCTGAGTGGCGGGGAGAAACAGAGGGTGGCCATCGCCCGCACCATCCTCAAAGACCCTTCAATCATCCTGCTGGACGAGGTGAGGAGGGAAGACGAGGGAGGATGAAGGTTTCATTTATCGGCATTGGTGTTTAGTACCAGGTACCATTTATAGTTACCTTTCTCTCTCTCTCTCCCTCTCTCTCTCTCTCTCTCTCTCTCTCCTTCTCTCTCTCTCTCTCTCTCTCTCTCTCTCTCTCTCTCTCTCTCTCTCTCTCTCTCTCTCTCTCTCTCTCTCTCTCTCTCTCTCTCTCTCTCTCTCTCTCTCTCTCTCTCTCTCTCTCTCTCTCTCTCTCTCTCTCTCTCTCTCTCTCTCTCTCTCTCTCTCTCTCTCTCTCTCTCTCTCTCTCTCTCTCTCTCTCTCTCTCTCTCTCTCTCTCTCTCTCTCTCTCTCTCTCTCTCTCTCTCTCTCTCTCTCTCTCTCTCTCTCTCTCTCTCTCTCTCTCTCTCTCTCTCTCTCTCTCTCTCTCTCTCTCTCTCTCTCTCTCTCTTTCTCTCTTCTTTCTGTCTATCCAGGCCACCTCTGCTCTGGACACTCAGACTGAGCGTAACATCCAGTCCTCTCTGGCCACCGTCTGCACCAACAGAACCACCATTGTGGTGGCGCACAGGTACCAACAGAACCACAACACTAAGTACCAACAGAACCACAGCACTAAGTACCAACAGAACCACAACACAAAGTACCAACAGAACCACAGCACTAAGTACCAACAGAACCACAACACAAAGTACCAACAGAACCACAGCACTAAGTACGAACAGAACCACAACACAAAGTACCAACAGAACCACAACACCAAGTACCAACAGAACCACAGCACTAAGTACCAACAGAACCACAACACAAAGTACCAACAGAACCACAGCACTAAGTACCAACAGAACCACAGCACTAAGTACGAACAGAACCACAACACAAAGTACCAACAGAACCACAGCACTAAGTACGAACAGAACCACAACACTAAGTACCAACAGAACCAGAACACTACCAACAGAACCACAGCACTAAGTACAAACAGAACCACAACACTAAGTACTAACAGAACCACAACAATAAGTTCTAACAGAACCACAACACTA
>JAPMUY010007569.1:42500-47500 GCA_026901105.3 Galaxias olidus | reverse complement strand
GTCCTCACCCTGCCGAGGTGGTCGACACACAGTCTGCACTGACAGTCTGCCACACACACACACACACACACACACACACACACACACACACACACACACACCTCGCCCCCCCGGGTCCTCACCCTGCCGAGGTGGTCGACCAGGCAGTGCGCGGGGTGCAGGCTGGGCCAGTAGGGGGCGTGGGCGTGGAGCAGCACCACGTTGGGGTGCTTGACGGAGCTCCTCAGCCTCTTGGTGAGCACGCCGCTGTAGCTCTGCTCCACAAACAGCAGCACGCGACTCGCCCGACACCCTGCCAGGTCCGCCAGCAGCTCCCCCACTGAGTAACGCTCCTTCAGCTCCGCCTGGCAGGTGGGAGAGAGACATAGAGACAGAGAGAGAGAGAGAGAGAGAGAGAGAGTCATAGAGAGAGAGAGAGAGAGAGAGAGAGAGACACACAGAGAGAGAGAGAGCGAGAGAGAGTCATAGAGAGAGAGAGAGAGAGAGAGAGAGAGAGTGAGAGTCAGAGAGAGAGAGAGAGAGAGAGAGAGAGCGTCATAGAGAGAGAGAGCGAGAGAGAGAGAGAGAGAGAGAGAGAGAGAGAGAGAGAGAGAGAGAGAGAGAGAGAGAGAGATTGTAGTGTTATATTCTAGATAATAGTTAGATTCTGTTGTATAGTTATCACCGCAGTCTGCTTCGATTCCATGTCCCTCTTTCACTCTCTTTTTCCCTCTCTCTTTCTCCCTCTCTCTCTCTCTCTCTCTCTCTCTTTCTTCTCTCTCTCCTCTCTCTCTCTCTCTCTCTCTCTCTCTCTCTCTCTCTCTCTCTCTCTCTCTCTCTCTCCTCCCTCTCCCTCTCTCTCTCTCCGTATCTTCATCTCTCTCTCTCTCACTAGTGAACGTTAGCTTCTCCACCCTGGTTTATAATGGTTCTACTGGTTGTTTTCCTTCCCAGTTGGTTTCCTCTGTTTGTTTGTTGTTGTTAGTTTGGCTGACGTTCCACTGTGAGACGTTTCAATGAAGACGGTCTCACATTTCAAATCTCTCTCTCTCTGTGTGACTTTCCCTTCTCCTCCTCTCTCCCTCTGTTTGGTGGGCCAGCGCTCTCATGTGTGGTCCCCTCTTTATGTTGGGAAGCATCTGTCGGTGTGTGTGTGTGTGTGTGTGTGTGTGTGTCTGTGTGTGTGTGTGTGTGTGTGTGTGTCTGTGTGTGTGTGTGTGTGTGTGTGTGTGTGTGTGTGTGTGTGTGTGTGTGTGTGTGTGTGTGTGTGTGTGTGTGTGTGTGAGTGTTGGGTATCCATCCTTCCATCCTTCCATTCATCCCTTCATCCTCCAGTCGTCTGTCTCAGGGATCAGGTTTTAGTCTGCAGTCTCCAGGGAGTCTGTCTCTGTGTGTGTGTGTGTGTGTGTGTGTGTGTGTGTGTGTGTGTGTGTGTGTGTGTGTGTGTGTGTGTGTGTGTGTGTGTGTGTGTGTGTGTGTGTCCATTGTTCTTAAGAGTCAGGGAGCTTAATGGTCAATACGAACACTCCTTCTCCCCAGGGCCGACCAGCGGAGAGAGAGAGAGAAAGAGGGAGGGAGCAGGGAGCAGGGAGATACTGGGGGAAAGAGGATGAGAGCAAAGTGACTGGGAGGTCCTCCATGGTGTGTGTGTGTGTGTGTGTGTGTGTGTGTGTGTGTGTGTGTGTGTGTGTGTGTGTGTGTGTGTGTGTCTGAGGGTCTCACACACTCTCCCACACAATGTTGTATTAACAACATATTCCAGCACAGAGAAAACATCAAAGCACAGACAAACAACGGGGTCCAAAGGGGGACTGATTTATACGGTGCACACATGGTTTTATTAGAGATAAGATAATGGTTCCTACATTCCTAACAGCTTCTCTATGGCATGGTTCACACACACAGGCACAGACACACACACACACACACACACACACACACACACTCACAGGCTCAGACAGACACACACACACACGCACACACACACACACACACAGAATGCGTTAGCATGAGGGGGACAGATTTACAAGTGGGGCACTGCTCCCATTAGTAGAGATCAAACGATTGATCCTATGTTCTTTCCTGTTTTGCTGTTTTTCCTGACACAGTGGATCGTCATTCTGGGAATGTTCTTATTCCAATCGGAGCGGCTAATCAGAACCAAACCGGCGGGAATCACTAACACACTCTCAAAACCAGCCGTCTCAGAAGTCAAATGAGTATGGTTATTTAGTTGTTGTTATAATTATGAATTTTGGGACTTTGATATTACGACGTCACCATTTTTGTATGTATGTTCATATGTATAAAAATTTACAAAACTAGTATTTTAAAGTGTGTGCGTGTGTGTGTGTGTGTGTGTTTGTGTGCGTGCATTTGTAATGAAAGTGTGTGTGTGTGTGTGTGTGTGTGTGTGTGTGTGTATTGCGTGCATATGTGGCAGTGAGTGTAATGTAAGTGTGTGTGTGTGTGTGTGTGTGTGCGCGGGGCCTCTCACCAGGCCGTTGTGGTTGCTGTCCCAGAGCAGCATGGTCCCGTCGTTTCGAGTGGGGCTGTTGAGGTAGAGCACCAGGCTGTCCACACAGTGCTGCTTCCTGCAGATGTACGAGATGTGGTTCCTGATCACCGTCTTCTCTGTTGCCGGGTACACGCCCTCAAAGTCCCCTGCTGGAGACAAGGTCCCCCGTTAACTCCGCTAGCCTCATATTCATCTACTGAGTGTTCCAGAGATCAACTCTACTCTTATACTTTGGAACGGTGAAGACTTGACAAGACTTGAGACCGTTATTTGTAATTAGTTATTATTTATTCGACTTTACTCAAAACATGTCTTTTTTAAGTAGTAAAAGTTTTATTATTAACATTATTAGCAGAGAGAATGACCAGGAGGAGTGTGAGGAGGAGGAGAAGGAGGGGCGAGAACGAGCAGGAGGAAGAGCAGACGGAGCTGGAGGAGTGTGAGGATGAGGATGAGGAGGGAGAGATTAGCGTTCCCACCAGGCAGTTGTCCACTGCCAGCGAAGAAGGTCTTGATGTGTTCCCGGTGGAAGCCGTTGCTCCTCAGCATTCTGTAGAACTGCTGAAGGTTCTGGACGTGGCGCTGGTAGGTGATCAGCTCCTGCCAGCCACCTGCAACACACACACACACACACACACACACACACACATACACACACACACACGCGGTCACACACACACGGTCACACACACACACACACACACACGCGGTCACACACACACACACGGTCACACACACACACACACACACACACACACACACACACACACACACACATGGTCACACACACACAGTCACATACACACACACACACACACAGATTGGTAGGCACATGCTAAGGTAGTGAGAGAGTCATTAACTTACTGACTAACCAGCTTGTTGTCAGAAACAACATGTGGTCACAGGTATAGTGTTGTTATCTACCTGACAGGTGTAGTCACAGGTGTAGTGTTGTTATCTACCTGACAGGTGTAGTGTTGTTATCTACCTGACAGGTGTAGTCACAGGTGTAGTGTTGTTATCTACCTGACAGGTGTAGTGTTGTTATCTACCTGACAGGTGTAGTGTTGTTATCTACCTGACAGGTGTAGTGTTGTTATCTACCTGACAGGTGTAGTGTTGTTATCTACCTGACAGGTGTAGTCACAGGTGTAGTGTTGTTATCTACCTGACAGGTGTAGTCACATGTGTAGTGTTGTTATCTACCTGACAGGTGTAGTGTTGTTATCTACCTGACAGGTGTAGTGTTGTTATCTACCTGACAGGTGTAGTCACAGGTGTAGTGTTGTTATCTACCTGACAGGTGTAGTCACAAGTGTAGTGTTGTTATCTACATGACAGGTGTGGTCACAGGTGTAGTGTTGTTATCTACCTGACAGGTGTAGTCACATGTGTAATATTGTTATCTACCTGACAGGTGTGGTCACAGGTGTAATATTGTTATCTACCTGACAGGTGTAGTCACAGGTGTAGTGTGTTCTACCTGACAGGTGTGGTCACAGGTGTAGTGTTGTTATCTACCTGACAGGTGTGGTCACAGGTGTAATATTGTTATCTACCTGACAGGTGTGGTCACAGGTGTACTGTTGTTATCTACCTGACAGGTGTGGTCACAGGTGTAGTGTTATCTACCTGACTGGTGTAGTCACAGGTGTAGTGTTGTTATCTACCTGACAGGTGTAGTCACAGGTGTAGTGTGTTCTACCTGACAGGTGTGGTCACAGGTGTAGTGTTGTTATCTACCTGACAGGTGTAGTCACAGGTGCAGTGTGTTCTACCTGACAGGTGTGGTCACAGGTGTAGTGTTATCTACCTGACAGGTGTAGTCACAGGTGTAGTGTGTTCTACCTGACAGGTGTGGTCACAGGTGTAGTGTTGTTATCTACCTGACAGGTGTAGTCACAGGTGCAGTGTGTTCTACCTGAGAGGTGTGGTCACAGGTGCAGTGTGTTGTACCTGAGAGCAGCATGGCATGGTCACAGGTCTGGTAGAGGCGACAGGACAGGTGGGTGGCCAAGGGCTGCTGGTGACAGCGACGGGTGTTCTTGTTGAGCTCACAGCTGGAGACAGGGAGGGTGGGGCTGGTCTGGGGCAGGGGCTGGGGGCACGGCCCAAAGTCGCTCTGGTCTGGACGGACACAGGACCGTTAAGGGATGTTAGGGATGTTACGGAGAGAGTGAGTTCATTCTGAAGACCCAGAGAAAAAAGGTGAAGGTACACTATTGGGGACACCATTTTGGCTGCATAACTAACATTCAATTAAATAATTAAATGTATTTATTATTTGAAAGACTGTTTACTACTTTACTGAAACTTCACTGGTTCAGGGTAATATTTATAATTGTAACTTTGGTAATGTCATTGGGGAACTTTGTATGTATTTCATTGCGGTGGGTGAGACCATGAGATGCAGCACATTGGTCATAACTAAAGGGTAATCTCAGACCTTTGCCGACGCAGGGCATCGTGACTAGTGGTTAATGTAGTTCTAAAGGAAGCCAAG
>JAPMUY010007569.1:20000-40000 GCA_026901105.3 Galaxias olidus | reverse complement strand
GCTCATCCTTGGTATTATAAAACGAATAGGCCTACATGGATCAACTTTTTAAATTCATTTTTTACTTAATGCACGTAGCCATTACTACGACTTAACACATTAAAACAAAAAATTATAACAAATGAAGAAGAAAATATTATAATAAGTAAAAAAAAAAAAAGTTATTATTTTTGTCAAATAGCTTTTGCATTAATCTTACCCAAATAAATCCCGTCCATATGGCCGCATCTCTTCTTGGTAACGTTCTGGTCCACATAGAAAAGAACTACAGGGTGGCCAAAACTCTCTTCGGGACTCGGGTCTAACACAAGTACCGCGTCATGCGCGGAGGATCCAGGAAACAAATCTTGATGCCTTCGGCTCTCCTCCAAGACCGTGGAAATAGCATATCCAACGCCTTGGCTCAATGGCAGCATCCCAGCCGAGTACGAGTCCGGAAGAATGGCTCGAACTTTTTCTGAGTTTGGCTCAGAAACGTAAACCGTAATTCCGCTGAGTTGAAGGAGCGACAGCCGCTTACACTCCCCCTCCGTGAGTGACAGGACCCGACGGCACAGGTTCATCTTCAAGTACTGAAAGCCGGCTTTTACCCACCGGTCCAGGCGAGCAACTTTAACCGAGGCGCCGCCACAACAACTGGCGAAGAACAGCCCCGAAAAGACAAGATAGACGCACGTGGATTCCAACCTCATCTTGCGCCAACGGTATTCTCTCTTCACCCCCCAAAAAAGATGCGTTAGATCTACAGCTGACGTTTTTTGGTAGACTGTATTCGATTTCTTAAATTTTTTGTATTATATAAACCTAGAAATAAATTAACTAGTTTTATTGCCTGTGAATTGCTTAGAGCTCAAGAAGCACAGGCTTCTTGGGAGGCCTCAAACTCCAGACGTAGTTAATATACCTGGCGGCTGTGGGCAGCTTTAGATAAATTGACGGAGCGCTGTTGCGTCTCTCTTGGCGTTTAAACAGGACTTCAAAAGGGGCTGAGGATAGCTGGAGCTGCGGCCAGAAGGGGAAATCTTTGACACAGACTTCGTTCCTCCTCGGGCTCTGGCATTGGCTATAGCAGTAAACAGGGGAGGAGGGTACATGACAGGGAGAGAGGGGGGGAGTCGGAGAGTGAGAACTAATGGGGAATGAAGGGGGGAGGGTGAGCACTTGTATGGGAGAGACGGGTAAGGAGAAAGGAGGGTGCAGAGAGACAGTTAAGACGAGCCGGATACCTGTCCCGTCTCCTCTGATCCTGCTTACCGCGTTGCTGTGTGTTTGTGTAAAAAACAATTGTCTCTGTGATTATGTGTGTGTGTGTTTGCACATTGCTTGTGTGCAGCGTGAATGAGCGCTTAAACCTACGTGTCTGTGAGTGTGTGTGCCTTTCGATGACTGAAGGTAAAAGGTTAATCTTGGTCTCAGTGGGGTTCCCTTTATAAAGGTAAAAACACATCTGATTCACTGAGACTAGCTGTGTTCAAACACGTTCCGATCCTACTTAAACTCTTAATCGCCCCGCAGACACATGACCCTATTAAAGCTTCACTAAGTATTGTAACATATAATGTTTTACTGTCCCATGTTGCTAGGTGTTTTGCTGCTGTTGGTCCTGCTACACGTGTGTGATGGCTGCTGTTCTGATGTTTTGTCGTTGCTATGTTGATTAACACTGAAGCAATTAGTCACAACATTGTATCTGGAATATTTCCACGCTGCATAGATCATTTGAGGTAACCTACTTGTATGAGCAGGTAAAGGCCTAGAGTTTGAATTTATTTTAAAAGATATTTGAATATTGGAGTTAGTGCTGCTACTTCCCATGTATGCCATGACCACTTCATTTTGTTAAAGCCTGTGTCTCTGACATTTTGGTTGGTGCTATTCTACACACTAGGCAAGACAATATATTGTGAATTAGTTTTTAACCTGAGGGAGTTATTAAGGCGATTTGAAAGAGGGCTTTTTTCATGAAAACATGCAACACTTTTATAGAGCTCATCTAGGCTAATCCTGTAGTGTTTGTGACTGTTGACGCCTAAGGAAAGATGACTGAATATGCCACTGATCTTCTGCTACCCTGTGTGACATGTAGTCTGGCGCCCTCTATCGACAACCGGGGGTATAATATTATACAAAATAAACGTCTTGCTGAAGACATGAAGTAACTTTTTTCAAAGCAAACCTGAGGCAATTTAGAACAAATCAAAAATACAAAACATCCCATTTCAAAAGATTCTCATTTGACAATTTTTATATTCAGTACAAACATAATGTACACTCTCAAAACACATTATCTGACAGGTGTTGGAGAAACATTGTGAAAGGAATATTCCAAGTGATTTGAACAGTCTGCATACTTCGTCCATTCTTAGTCTCCTTCTTTTCACTTCAGACTGTAGAATTAATCATGCTTGTTGTGGCTTCAATAACATAATTAATGGCAAAATCCTTTCCATGGGGGGTGGGGGGGGGGGGTCATTTCCACGATATCATCATTTGGTAGCATAACTTCCATGTTTTTACATGGTAGAACCATTTCCCTGGTGACATAGTTTCCATAGAAGGATCACCATGGTAGCATGGGTAAGGCTAACAGTAGACCGAGGATAATCCATGCTGGTTTCCCAGAGGAAAACAGGAAGACTGCTCATTGGTTGTGGTCATTTCCTGTCAGTTAGTCATCACTTCCTGCTCCTGTGAGGAAATAAATGACCTTTCAAAACATACTGAAGGATCTTAGTGTTGGCACAGGGACTGAAAGGACCATAGGACCCAGATTGTCAACTGAACCCCTTTGACAGTAGTATTCCCAAACTATTACAGAGCTCTCACAGTTGCCTTGAAGCTCTGTTCTCAATCTAAATAATATATACAAATACATTCAATATTTCTAGATCTTCAACAGCACGGACAGCTTTGGGCAAAGCCTATCGAACTCGACAAAAGTCTGTCAGAGAGAGATGGAGAGAAACAAGGTGGTCTGCAGCGCCTCCTGCTGGTGAGTCAGTGTACTGCTGGGACTTCCTCTTCTTCAGTAATCACTTCTTCCTTCATCTCTACCGTCTCCTCCTCCTCCTCCTCCTTTAGGTTCTCACTCAGCACCCCCTGCAGGGCCACTGGGATAGTTAGAGCTGAGAAAAACGGAGGAAACAGCAGTAAAAAGGAAACGCAGACGGAGAGAGAAAGAGAGGAAGGCGTGGAAGACGGTCAGAAGGAGGAGAAGGATAGGGAGACAGAAAGAGGAGAAGGATAGGGAGACAGAAAGAGGAGAAGGATAGGGAGACAGAAAGAGGAGAAGGATAGGGAGACAGAAAGAGGAGAAGGATAGGGAGACAGAAAGAGGAGAAGAATAGGGAGACAGAAAGAGGAGAAGGATAGGGAGACAGAAAGAGGAGAAGAATAGGGAGACAGAAAGGAGGAGAAGGGAGAAAATAATTAAGTAAGTAAGTCAAATGTATTTATAAAGCGCATTTAAAAACAACTCACATTGACCAGAGTGCTGTACAGAGCATATTAGACACAGCTAATAAAGACAGCACATCTCCTTGTGTTCTCTGTGCTAATAGACCAATCAGTGTAGCTGGACAAGACCAGACTCACCAGCGCCAGCAGAGTCCACGATCTGAACCGGGATGGTCTGCCCGTTCTCCAGCACGATGTGATGGGTCCCCTCCCCTCCCCCTCCGCCGCCTCCCTCCATCACCGAGACGTGAACCACCGGGCCCAGGCCCAGCACGGCCCCGGAGTTCCCCAGGCCCAGGGCCTCGCCGAGCGGGTAGGACGGGTCGCTGGGCTGGGGGGTGGTGGAGCTCAGTGCGAGAGGCCGAGGGGGAGAGAGAGAGGCGTGGCTCCCAGAGGAGGAGGGGGGAGACAGGGGGTGTAGAGGAGCATGGAGGCCGTCCTGGGACAGGGGCTGGAGGTGGACGCCCTGAGGAAAGAGACACGCCATATAGAAATAAAACAAGTAGAACCAACACGGCGCTGCAAAGTCAATGCTGCTCAGTGTGATACGGGCGGTGCCAGTACAACAAGGCAAACAGAACACTGTGTGTGTGTGTGTGTGTGTGTGTGTGTGTGTGTGTGTGTGACTCACCTGTAGCTGGGCAAAGATCTTGGGCTGGAGACAGGTGAGGGAACTGCAGAGCTGGGCAGCTTCAGGAGACAGGGTGCAGTCAACCTCCATCAACCCGCCCACTACAACACACACACACACACACACACACGCACACACACACACACACATAGAGAGAGAGAGAGACGGGTCGCCCTGGGTTCTACTTGTACCAGCCTGTGACTGTGACTCCCTCCAGTGCTGTCATGAGTCTAATGTTCCAGCCTAAGGGCGGTCGTCTAGGTGACTACAGGTCAGGGGTCAGGGAGCTCTTACCTTCCGTAGGGGTTGGGGTCAGGGTAAGGGTCACTGTCTCGCTGAGGGGGTCGTCACATACCGTCCACTGAGGAGCATAGATAACAGCGTAACCTTTCGTGAAATAAAACCTATGATTTATGAATGGTTCATGAAATTAAATTAACAAAACATTATCCAGTGGTAAATGTGTGTGTTACCTCTATATGCGCCCCCTGCAGGGCTTTGTACGCCTCGTGCATGTGGTTCCTGATGTCTTTGACAGTGGTAAATGTGTGTGTCACCTCTATATGCGCCCCCTGCTGGGCTTTGTGCGCCTCGTGCATGTGGTTCCTGATGTTGTTGACGGTGGTAAATGTGTGTCACCTCTATATGCGCCCCCTGCAGGGCTTTGTGCGCCTCGTGCATGTGGTTCCTGATGTCGTTGACGGTGGGGAAGTAACACAGGTTGTGTCTCTCAGGAACGCCCTCCGACCCAAACATCTCTCGCTCCACAAACTTCCTGAAAGAACCGCCCCGGACACATCCCATCAGTGTGTGAGTTTGAATGGTGTGGGTGTGTGTGTGTGTGTGCATGTGTGTGTGTGTGTGTGTGTACTTCAAATTAAACCTTATAAGAAATAAAACTCAGAAAAGTATTTCCTTATTAATATTAGCTTAAATTGAACTAGGCAGTAGAGGCAACCAAGTGAGTGTAATCTTCGGAACAGGGAGACACACCCCTGTGTGTGTGTGTGTGTGTGTGTGTGTGTGTGTGTGTGTGTGTGTGTGTGTGTGCTCACCGTAGCTGTTTGCGGACGCTGTACACCTGGGCGTGGCCCTCTCCCACCAGCTCCCTGATTTTCTCCACCACCCGCGGGTGGAGCCGCGAAGGGATGGGGCGCACCTCCTCCTCCTCCTCCTCCTCGTCATTGTCCTGCTCCTGGAGACGGTGGGGAGGAAGGGGGAGGTCGGGGGGAGGAGGGGGGATGGGGGCCCCCATGTTGTGGTAGAGGTGAGCCCTCTCTGTAGGGAGCTGCAGGTAGTACCTGAGGAGAGGGGAGGAGACGAGAGGTGAGGAGAGGAGAGGAGAATGTAAACAGAACTGTACAAAATATAATAATAATAATAATAATGATTCATTTTATTTACATAGTGCTTTTCTAACACCCAAAGTCGCTTCACAGCATCAAATATATATATATACAGTTAGGCCCAAAAATATTTGGACAGTGACACAAGTTTTGTTATTTTAGCTGTTTACGAAAACATATTCAGGATACAATTATATAATCAATATGGGCTTAAAGTGCAGACTCTCAGCTGTAATTTGAGAGTATTCACATCCAAATTGGAGCAAGGGTTTAGGAATTACAGCTCTTTAATACGTAGCCGCCTCTTTTTCAAGGGACCAAAAGTAATTGGACAATTGACTCAGAAGGCTGCAAAAAAAAATAACAACGCTGCATGGGCTCTTCCCTCATTAACCTGTCATCAATTAAGCAGTTAAAAGGTCTGGAGTTGATTCCAGGTGTGGCGTTTGCATTTGGAAGCTGTTGCTGTGAACACACAACATGCGGTCAAAGGAGCTCTCAATGGAGGTGAAACAGACCATCCTGAGGCTGAAAAAAAAGAAGAAATCCATCAGAGAGATAGCAGAAATGTTAGGAGTGGCCAAATCAACAGTTTGGTACATTCTGAGAAAAAAGAGTGCACTGGTGAGCTTGGGAACTCAAAAAGGCCTGGACGTCCACGGAAGACAACAGTGGTGGATGATCGCAGAATCCTTTCCATGGTGAAGAAAAACCCCTTCACAACATCCACTCAAGTGAAGAACACTCTCCAGGAAGTAGGTGTATCAGTATCTAAGTCTACCATAAAGAGAAGACTTCATGAGAGTAAATACAAAGGATTCACCACAAGGTGCAAACCATTAATCAGCCTCAAAAATAGAAAGGCCAGAATTGACTTTGCCAAAAAACACCTGAAGAAGCCAACCCAGTTCTGGAACAGCATTCTTTGGACAGATGAGACTAAGATCAACCTGTACCAGAATGATGGGAAGAAGAAAGTTTGGAGGAGAATTGGAACAGCTCATGATCCAAAGCACACCACATCTTCTGTAAAACATGGTGGAGGCAGTGTGATGGCATGGGCATGCATGGCTTCCAATGGCACTGGGTCACTTGTGTTTATTGATGATGTGACAAAAGACAGAAGCAGCCGGATGAATTCTGAAGTGTATAGGGATATACTTTCTGCTCAGATTCAGCCAAATGCAGCAAAGTTGATTGGACGGCGCTTCACAGTACAGATGGACAATGACCCAAAACATACTGCAAAAGCAACCCAGGAGTTTTTTAAAGCAAAGAAGTGGAATATTCTGCAATGGCCGAGTCAATCACCAGATCTCAACCCAATCGAGCATGCATTTCACTTGCTCAAGACAAAACTTAAGGCAGAAAGACCCACAAACAAGCAACAACTGAAGACCGCTGCAGTAAAGGCCTGGCAAAGCATCACAAAGGAGCAAACCCAGCGTTTGGTGATGTCCATGGGTTCCAGACTTCAGGCAGTCATTGCCTGCAAAGGGTTCTTAACAAAATATTGAAAAGTAACATTTTACTTGGGGTTATGTTTATTTGTCCAATTACTTTTGAGCCCCTGAAATGAGGAGCGTTTGTATAAAAATAGCTACAATTCCTACATGTTTAATCATATATTTTTGTTCAACCCCTTGAATTAAACCTTAAAGTCTGCACTTCAATTCCGTTGTAGTTGTTTCATTTCAAATCCAATGTGGTGGCATGCAGAGCCCAAATCATGAAGATTGTGTCACTGTCCAAATATTTTTGGGCCTAACTGTATATATAACCCAATAGTACCTAAACCCACTGCTGGTGTGTCCCAGAGTAGAAACCTAACACACCGTACCTGATAACTCCCCCTGGTGTGTCCCAGAGTTTAAACCTAACACACCGTATCCAAGCAGTCTCCCTGTGTCCCAGAGTAGAAACCTAACACACCCTGCCTGATAACTCCCCCTGGTGTGTCCCAGAGTTTAAACCTAACACACCGTATCCAAGCAGTCTCCCTGTGTCCCAGAGTAGAAACCTAACACACCCTGCCTGAGCCCACCCCTGGTGTGTCCCAGAGTTTAAACCTAACACACCCTACCTGAGCACTCCCCCTGTGTCCTAGAGTTCAAACCTAACACACCCTACCTGAGCACTCCCCCTGTGTCCCAGAGTT
The DNA here is from genome assembly GCA_026901105.3 of Galaxias olidus. Taxonomy (NCBI): domain Eukaryota; kingdom Metazoa; phylum Chordata; class Actinopteri; order Galaxiiformes; family Galaxiidae; genus Galaxias; species Galaxias olidus. The sequence goes on along the minus strand of JAPMUY010007569.1, from coordinate 32,409 downwards.
TAAACCTAACACACCCTACCTTAGCACTCCCCCTGTATCCAAGAGTACAAATCTAACACACCCTACCTGAGCACTCCCCCTGGTGTGACCCAGAGTTTAAACCTAACACACCCTACCTGAGCACTCCCCCTGTGTCCCAGAGTAAAAACCTAACACACCCTACCTGAGCACTCCCCCTGGTGTGACCCAGAGTTTAAACCTAACATACCCTACCTGAGCACTCCCCCTGTGTACCAGAGTAGAAACCTAACACACCCTACCTGAGCACTCCCCCTGTGTACCAGAGTAGAAACCTAACACACCCTACCTGAGCACTCCCCCTGTGTCCCAGAGTAGAAACCTAACACACCCTACCTGAGCACTCCCCCTGTGTCCCAGAGCTTCTTCCGGAGCGTGCTGAAGGCCTTCTCCTGCTCCAGGCGAACCAGCTTCTTGTCCAGCTGGGGGTCCGCTGACACCTTGTACTCCGGGAACTTACGCACCTTCTTAATGTAGATCCTACACAAGAACAACAGGTCAGTACTTTGACCTGATCCTCATAGGTTACCTATGTTATAACCAATATACCAAAAGAAATGCATTCTCTACCACTACAAAAACAAGCTACATCAAATTGTAGATTTCTTTCTAATTATTTTATCTATTTTAGATCAATTACTCAGGTCTGTCAATGGTGTGCTACTTTTATATATGCATTTGATATTGGAGAGACGCTGTCATTCAAAATGCCTTGCAGTACTATGACTACTAAACACACTGTCTGACTACACTCACATTTCAAACACACACATAACGGTAAGAGTGTGTGTGTGTGCGTGTGTGCGTGTGTGTGCGTGCGTGCGCGCGCGTGCGTGCGTGCGTGCGTACCTGGCGGGGCAGGTAGCCTTGTAGTCTATGGGGTCCTGCAGGCTGCTCTTCTTAGGCTGCAGTCCTTTCCTCCTGGGGCCATACTGGCACTCCATGACTATGGCCCGACTACCTGTAACACACACACACACACACATACACACACACACACACACACACACACACACACACACACACACACACACACACCAGGTCTAGAAATTGCGAGGATATAAACTGTGGCGAAGAGTTCTAAATGCATCTGCGGCGACATTTTGTTATGAATCTATGTATGGCGCGTTGGCCTGGCCTGGTGGCGGTACCTGCGTTGACAAAGGGGATGCCATCGTAGGGGACGTACTGGGACTTCCACATGAGGCGGGTGGCGGGCTTGGCGGGCGAGGGAGACTGGCGTGTCCCAAACACACAGCCCGTCTGCTGCTTGTGGAGCAGGAGCACCGTCTCCAGCTCAGTGTCCGTGCTGCAGTAACCCCTGTAGCTGTCCCCGATCTGCTACTGGGACAACCGCAAGGAGGGAGGGATGGACGGGGAAGGAGGGAGGGAGGCAGGGAGAGAGGGAGAGAGAGGAAGGGCGATAGAGGGAGAGGGAGGGGTAGAGGGAGGAGGAGATAGAATAAAAACATAGTGACAGTTTCTGTATTTGATGTTTGATAGAAATAGAACAAACAGAGTAGAATGGCATAGAACAGGGTGGAGAGTAGAAACTGAATGCTTGCTGACCTCCGCATCACAAAGCCTCAGAGCCCAGTTGGCAACGTTCAGGGGGGGGGTGAAAACACCTGGGGAACTGCAGAGCGCGCGCGTACGCACACACACACACACACCCACCCACACACACACACCACACGATTACAGTTCATTTAAACCAACAGCAAACCACACACATGAACATAGCATGAACTAAAACCATATACTGTAGCAAAACATAGGCGATTTATCTTTAATTACAAAATGTGACTTTCTACATGAATGGGCTTTCAATGCCCAACAGTGTGTGTGTGTGTGTGTGTGTGTGTGTGTGTGTGTGTGTGTGTAAACTCACCCGCTGGCAGGTAGCTCAGCAGGTAAGGTGTTTGCTGCTGGTGGGACTGTGGTGGGACTGTGGTTGTTGTTGCCGTTGTTGTTGTTGTTGTTGTGTTCATCGTCTGAGACTGTAGTTACTGTGATGGTGTGGAGTGGCTCATAGTCGGACTTCACAACACTGAGTCCTACACACACACACACACACACAGATGGTGAAAACGTTACGTTATAACAGTGATTGACAAAAAGAGATGAACTTGTGGAGATTGAGAGAAAGAGGGAGTGTGAGAAAAAGAAAGAGATGAAGAGCGACACCACCAAGAGTTGACTTTCGTACCCGTCGCCGTGGCGATGTCTGCCAACTGGGGTCGAGGAAGCAGCACCTGGGATCCCGCCAGCTGATTGGACGGAATCACAAACACCTCTCTCCCCTCGGGTTGGCCAGTGACTATCACCTGAACATTAGCACAGCGTTTCTATGGTTACCTACGCTTCAGTTGTGGCCTGAGATGGTTTGGGGTTTAACTGATTGAATCACACACACACACACACACACACACACACACACACACACACACACACACACACACACACACACACACACACACACACACACACACACACACACACACACACACACACACACACACACACACACACACACAGAGGAAGTGACCTATCCCTCAGTTTTCAGATGGCCTTGTCAGCATCACGCACACTGCTAGTCTGGGAACCCGTCACTTTGATCACTTTCCACTCAGCGATTCCACCCGTTACACCTTATCTCCATGGAGACGCTCTGCATGTTTCTTACCATACGTTCACACTGCAGTAACTGTCCATTCTGGTCCAGAATGACAAACTCAGTCTGACTCTGGGTTTGGCCTGCTGGTTTCACAAAGGACTGGAGAGAGAGGCTAGCTGAGCTTGAGTGGGACTCTTCAGTATGAAGGCTGACTGTAGAGGTCAGCGTGGACAGGTTAGGGTTACAGTTGTTGGTTGGAGAGGATACATCCTGTGTACCGCTGGAGCCCCCTGATTGGTGGGTTTTTGAGGGCTCCATGGAAGATGACTCCTACTTCCTCAACAGCTTACTGAATGCCTGGAGTAAGATACACACACACACACACACACACACACACACACACACACTTTTGTAACTAAATACTTAAATCAGAGGTACACCTATATAAAAAAAAAATTCATTGAACCACAAAAAAACAATAATTCATGCTTTTTTCTAGTGTGCAAACTCCAAATAAGAGACCTAGCCGTTAATCACACACGTTTGAATAATACTTTTGACATGGTATTCAAACATTACACATTTATAATGAAGCATGTTTGACACCTTGTGAAATAGTATGAAGTTAACGGGAACAACAATATGCCTATGTGTTACCTGATAGCTAACATTACAATAGCTTAACATTTTTTGTGTTAGTGAGCTACTGCGGCTTTGGACTTGAGCTGACCCTGTGTCTGAGTCACCCTTGCTCGAACTCGAAAGCCTTTTAAAGTTAACGCTTGCTATTCAGCTTGCGTAATAAGGCCCTGAAACGACTTTGGAACGCCATATTGGGCTGATTAATGCTAGCTATAACAATTTTTGCGAGAAGTGAAAAGCTACATTTGTGCTCATTGAAACACACAAGTAAAACAACTTTTCATAGAATTGTTCCCTAAGGTTATGCTGACTGCAGAGAGATTGGTCGTATATATACAGCAAGGCTTGGAAATGAAAACGAGTCTACTCAACCTCGTCTTCACCCGAAATCCTCGCCTCGTTCCCGTTCAGACCTAAAAACACAAACTCCTTTTTCCTGTACGAAGCATGTTTGGCCCTTACAAGACACCGTCAGTTAGCAAACGGGAGTGCAGTTTTTATTTTGTACCACAGAGTGGCGTAGTCCTACCAAACTGTAAACATTGGTGAAAAAGCAGTCTCACGCACTCATATCCGTGCCTCCTCACTTTAATTTTTAGGTTAATTTTTAATAACATAAACATATTATAATACTGCGATACAACAAGTTTTTTGTTTGTTTACAATGGTGCTGTTAAATCATAGACGAAACCCTTTGCAAGTGTTTTTGTCTTCCGGAATTGTTAGTTTAATTCCAATTCTGATTTTGATATTTGTTTTGAAAATTTATTTGAAATTATCTATTTCGGTCTATATATGCATGTTTCACACAATAAAGCACACAAACTACTAACTTACAAAAAAAAAAGAAACATATCCTACATGAGACATAGACTGAAAATGGGTTAGCTAAAGTTTTCACTTATATTGCCAACCCCTTTTATAGGCTATATACATGCATATTCATATATATGGAGGACGATTTGTGCTAATATTAACTAACTAAATGAATAAAAAGTTAAATGTTGACTGAAATAATTAAATGTAACACATTTCATTATTTATGTACATGTTTCATTATTTATTCATTTATATGACTATATATTTCAGTGTTTAATTATTTATTTCCACATTTTCTTATTTATTGTCAAATTTGATTATTTTGCTCTGCATTTATTTTTTTCATGGTAGTTGGTGTGTGAAATAAATAAGCTGTAAGTTGTTATTTTGTCTTGTACATGATTCGAGCCATCCTGAATTGCATCAACTCATTAAACGTAAGCACTTGCTCCATCATTATGAACAATGTATTTGTTGGTTCATTATATTCTGCTCTACAAACCTTTCTCAAACTATTCTCATTGAGACTCCTATATAATACTTTTCTTTTATGCTGTTCTGCGGCTATCCACTGTTGACCTACTGGTTAGCTACGGTCGGCTCCCACTGTAGTTCCAGACCTCCGTGGGCCTCTGCCACTGCTGTGCTCTCAGTGGCTGGTGGTCTAAACCCCTGACGCCTCAGTCAGCACCCCTCTAAGGAAAACACCACACTGTCCCTGGCTGAGTGTCTATGTGTGTGTGTGTGTTTGTGTGTCAATGCATTTGAGCAAGCCTGAGTGCCTATATGTACAGATGTGTGTGTGCGTGTTTATACAAGTTTATGCGAGTGTGTGCGTCTGTAATTTGTACCTGCTTGTGAATGTGTGTGCTAGTTTATCTAAGCGTATGTATGTGTGTGTGGGTGTGCGTGTGCATGTGCGTGTGCGTGCGTGTGTGTGAGTGTGTGTCTATGGGGCTGGACCTCAGCAAAGGAACGCTGCTGTCTTTGGCAGAAGCCTGTTGAAGCAGCTGATCCCCAGTCAGCTGCTCAATCCCCATTACTGAGGTCAGACTGAGCCCAACGAAACTCACACGCTCACCCAGAGAGGGGAGAGGTGGAGATAAGGGTGGGGAGAAAAAGAGAAGGAGGGAGAAAGGGGGAGACAGTAGGAGGGAGGAGGGCGGATAGGGAGACAATGGGAGGAGAGTAAGAAAGGAGTTCCTGTCCCAGTATAACCAGTATGACCAGTATGACCAGGCCGAAGAGATTTCTAACCCAAACCCAACGGGCCCTCGGGGCATGTTCTGGGTGCATGAGTGTCCGGTCGGCTCAGAGAAAAGAACCCTGTGCGTGTGTGTGTGTGTGTGTGTGTGTGTGTCTGCTCTGTAAAGTGTATGTTTCACTCTATGTAATGATGTAGCCGATTTTATTTACCATTAGCTTTCAGCAATGTTGCCCCCCCCCCCCCCCAGGCCTGCTTGTATGTTTCGTAAGTATGTTAGTATGTCTGTGTATGTTGTATGCTAGCGTGTCTGTGTATGTTGTATGCTAGCGTGTCTGTGAATGTCATGGCTGCCAACATGTTGCTTCAATAAAGCTTCATGTAAGCTACCTAATAAACAAAGAGAGGAGTGTGTGTTATAGAACCTGTGATGGAGGAAAGGGATGGGGTCCGTAAAGAAGGGGCAGCCAGTTAGGGGACCGGGGGGGCGGGGGGGTCAAATAGTTACGCGTGGGCGGAGAAGGGGGGAGAGCGAGCTAGACAGGGGGGAGAGTGGAGGCTCGGTATCTGGGTAAAACAGAGCTAAAACGACGCTGTTTGGAGAAGCCGTCCCCCCCACCGTGGCGTGTGAACATTTCGGAGCCACGTTCACAAAAGGCACACACACAAAGGAGACGGGGGGGCAGGCCTCAGAGGGACGGGTCTAGCTGGGCCCCGACTCGCCCGCACGCATGGCTGCACCGGTTCAAGCACCTTTGGACACACGCGCTCAGGACTCAGACAGTAGACCCCCGACCCCCACCCCGCTTGGGAACAGTGATGTACGGTACATTGCCAATGGTCAAGAACCGGCCACCACTTACCAACACGACATCACTTCCTGTATCCTAGTTTTTCATTTATAGAGCTAGAAGGAGTATAACAGACGGGGAGGCGGTCTCGCCTATAAACAGGAAGTAAACTGGCATATGTTAAGGTAACGTTTGGTCGGCCATGTTGGGGTCCTAACTCGTCAACAATAAAAATGGCTGTCTGTCCTTTGTGGCCCTTATGCTCCTATGATTTCATCAAGATACAGAGAAAGGGTTAGTGTGTCAGCGACAGAGACGGTTCCAGTACATTCAACACTTTATTAAGCAATAAAACATGTGACATTGTACTCGTACTAAACATCAATGCTGTCTTTGTTGCTATTTTTATAAACATTTTTGAATCCGCTAGCCACTTTTAGTTCAGGTGCAGTTAGACCTGTGCTAGGAGGTCGGGCAGGTAAAATGACCTCAGGACGACGGGTGTAGTTTGGCTAGTAGGTCAGGAAGTGGGACACCTCTTCCAGAACCAACCACGCAGATGTGGATGGGTGCTTTTTATATCTTCATTTTGTTTGAAAAAATATATATCTTTGGTGAACTTTAACCTCCCTGCTTAGACGTGTGTCAACCAACTGTCCTTCTAATGTCATAGTTGTTTCAGTATTAGTGTTACCTTGCTGGATAAAAAAGTAGCATCTCATCCTCATACAGTTACTCCTTGCTGTTGTTCAATATTCATTACATACACTACTTCTATTGAGCAGGGCAACAGCGAGACTTCCTGAATTATTATAAAATTTCTCGTTTGGAGTGGAAGCCTTTGAGTCATGATTAAACTCTTCCTTGGTTATGGCATTAGGCCATTCCCAGTCTTCCGGCATCCGTGAATGAATACATTCCATTGGTGTACGGAGCCGGAACACTGAGAGGAGTTCTGGGATCCTCGGATCTCTGGGCAGGAACGTTCTGGAACCACTAAACTGGAATGTTCTGACCGGGTGGGTGGAAGGAATGTGAAACCGTTCACCATCTCTCCCATCATCAGAAGAGAAAACATCCGCATACGTGCCAGGATCAGTGTGTGTGTGTGTGTGTGTGTGTGTGTGTGTGGGAGCACTACTGAGGAAGACTACAGTGCACTTTGTAGACCAGGAAACCTCTTTGGAAAAGAAAGTCTAGCCCTGTGCCCTCTCTCTCTTTCCTCATCTAATCAAAAGCAGTGGAAAAACAGGAAGGAGCCCAGTCAGGTTAGGGTTTGGTGAATCAAGATGGCTGCCAAGATAACCAACCTATCCCCCCCCCCCCCCGTTTTGTGCAATAATCAAAAGCAGTCTGAGTATGTATGTGTGTGTGTGTGTGTGTGTGTGTGTGTGTGTGTGTATGCTGTGTGTGTATTTGTGTGTGCGTTCTGCTTGTGTCTGTCTGTATCTAACATAAAACATCTCCCTCTCATTGTAACAAAGAGTGCCCTTAGTCCAGTGTAGCTGGCAGGTCTAGTACAACGTATATGTATGTTTGTAATGTAAAGCACACCGCCTCAGAACACCACCCGTCGTTTCTGTAGAATGACACTCCCCCGTCCCTCGATAGAACTTATCGGTAACAATAAAAAAGAAACAATCCAAACTAAAATCCTTTGATGAGTTGCAGGCCATTCGGCACACACGGCATTGGTACGCCATAGCAACTAGGGTAACTACTGGATATGACTGTGGCACTCTGTCAGGATTCCATTTCAACTTTTGCATTCCTTGCCGTTTCCTTTATTGTTTCCATGGATACGGTGCGCTGTTTACGCTCCCAATGGATACTCGATATTTGAATCGCTCCGAAAACAACCATCTGTTTCTTCCAAAGATCCTACCAGCTGTCGGCTGTGCTTGAGTCATGACTCATCATATCATGACTCATCACACATTCCTGAAAGCTGAAACTCATGTGTCATTGTAATAAAATAACAAAGCCATCCGAAAGGGATGTACTGAAGAACTTCCCGATGAAACCAGGAAGAAAGAAGCTCATCCAACCAAAACTCTTCAGAGCCCCTTGACACCCGCCGCACTCTCCCGATTGATGGAAGAGGCAGTGAGCGGGGCGATGCGGGACTTGGTGACGAGGCAGAAGGCGGAGCCGCTGTTGTTGGGCACAAAGTTGACCTTGTTCCTGTCGGGACACCCCAGGAGGACAGGGGGCTGGAGCTGAGGGCACTTGGACCTGGGGGACAGAGAGGGGGAGAGGAGGGTCGCTGTGAGTCTCTCGCCTTCCTACTGACGTCACTGCGTTATCGCCTGACACACACAAACACACACGCACACCCAGTAGAGGTGCATAGGGTGTTCGTTACTCACAGTGTTTCGTCGGAGAACACCCTGATCCTCTCGCAGCCCTCCGGTGGCTCCCGTTGGAACAGCAGGCTGTTGTTGGGTTTGGGGGAGGAGGCCACTCCAGGGAGGGGGGAGACGGGGCACAGACCTGGGGGACAAACCACCAAACAACATCACTATCGGACGGCTAGCCAGGGAAACAGGCTAGCCCAACCAGCTAGCCAGGAAAATAGCCTAGCCCTACCAGCTAGCCAGGAAAACAGGATCGCCATGCTAACTAGCCAGGAAAACAGGTTTGCTCTGCCAGCTAGCCAGGGAAACAGGCTAGCCCTGCCAGCTAGCCAGGAAAACAGGATAGCCTCACCAGCTAGCCAGGAAAATAGGATCGCCATGCTAACTAGCTAGGGAAACAGGCTAGCCTTACCAGCTAGCCAGGGAAACATGCTAGCCCTAGCAGCTAGCCATGCCAGCTAGCCAGGGAAACAGGCTAGCCATGCCAACTAGCCAGGGAAACAGGCTAGCCCTGCCAGCCAGCCAGGAAAACAGGCTAGCCATGCCAGCTAGCCAGGGAAAAAACCTAGCCCTTCGAGCTAGCCAGGGAAACAGGCTAGCCAAGCCAGCAAGCCATGGAAACAGCCTACCCTACTAGCTAGCCAGGGAAACAGGCTAGCCATGCCAGAAATACAGTGCCTGAGATTTACTTTATATTACACATAAAACCTTTGAAATATCGGAGCTGAACCATAGAAATTTACCAGAACTCGACTCGCTTGTAAGGATTAGCACCAATGAAGTTAACAGTCTCTCTCATCTACCTTTATCCAGCCGTGAGTACTCCCTAGAGCAGGCGCTCTCTGGATCTTCTCCATCTTCCTCTTCCTCCTCTGTTTCTCCTTCACACTCCCTCTCCCCTTCCTCGCTCTCTCGCTCAAAGGGGACGGTCAGGAAGAGGGGCGACACGGATCGGGAGCCACTGTTGCTGTGGTTACGGGCGTCGGCGGAGGGGGCGGAGGCCGGGGTTTGGGTGTCCACGGTTCGGGAGCTCTGGGGGGCGGCGGGGCTGTGCAGGAGCAGAGGAGGGGGTGCTCGCCGGCCATCTGGGACATCCTGGGAGGGAAATCATGCACACCAAAAACATTGTTGTATTCACTTGGGATTTGAAATTAAATATTGCTTATCCATTCATCTATCCAAAATATAAAGTAATCTTTAATCTTAATAAACAAACATCTCTAACAAGCAAATAGGCAGCTGGGGACAAAATATATATTTTTTGCACAATAACATTTTATTTGTATTTTTTAACTATAGTAATTCATAATTTATATAATATAATAACTAACTTTAAGTTTAATTATTTAATTCTTGTAAAACAGAATGGATAGAAAGATGATGGATTGATGGAGAGAGAGAGAGAGAGAGAGAGAGAGAGAGAGAGATGGGCGTCTTACCTGTCGGCGGGGGTCTGGGTGTGTGGTGGCCTCTCTGATGATCAGCCTCTCTATCTCCTGGTTTAGCCCCTCCACACTGCTCCTACAGCGTCCAGCCGGCCACCGGCACACGGACAGGGATGCCAGGGCACTCCTGGGGCACGGGGACTGCTGGGAGGGCAAGAGAGAGAGAGAGGATTGGACTCATACTGGGCGCGGATGTGGTTGAACTGGGTTTGTTCTGGTTCCACTCCACAGACTAGAACAGATGTTTGTAGGTTTAAGTAGTTCAGGTGTCCGTCACTAGGGGGCACTGTTGGCTCCTCAATTTATAGAAAGGAAATCTCAAGCAGTCTCACTGCCGCTGCGTTTGGTTCTTTTAAAAACACGCCGGCACACACACACACACACACACACACACACACACACACACACACACACACACACAGACAGACAGACAGACAGACAGACAGACAGACAGACAGACAGACAGACAGACAGAGAAGAGGTAAAAAGAGAGAGATGAAAGAGAGAAAGAGGGTGAGAAAGAGAGAAAGAACAGGAAACCAGACTACATAACTTCCTCCCAGTCGTTACTATTTTAGACTCTCCTGTGTTCCAGCTGGTAGCAGCAGGCCTCCAGAGGAGCCTGGGGCTGGGGTATTGCCTGTGGCTGGGTCAAAGTCTCCTGTCCTGGGGCAACCTGTCTAGGCTTAACCCCGGCCCAACACGGCAGAAGGACGACCTTTCTAACACACCCCAAAAAATGGTTTGAAAACACACGCTAACTTTGATACAATGCAGCCTCAGTCTCCCTCTCTCACACAAACATAGTCCATATAAACAACGTGGTGCTAGGGTTAGCAGAGTTTACAAGGCTGATGGGGGTTCACACTCCCACATTCACACACTCACTCACTCACACACACACACACACACACACACACACACACTCACACTCACACACACATTCTCTCTCTCTCACCCCCCCCCCCCCCCCACACACACACACCAGCTTTTGCTCTCAGCTAATGTGAACCAGAGATGGAGATGGTAGAGAAAATAAACCTTGACCAATAAAACACTCACAACTAGCCAACTCTGACTGCAGGCATCTGAACACCCACACGCACACACACACACAGGCACACACTCTCAAGCACACACACACGCACAAGTAAACATATGCACAAATGAGCATGCACAGGCTTCCTTTCTAAGAAAGCAATGATGCATGGTGGTGAGTGAGGATTAATGATGTGTTTTTTACGGCCGTGTTCATTTTCTTTCGTGGAATAAAAAGTCGTTTGCTTTTTCAAATGGTTCAAATTTGAGATGACTTTTCCTTTTTGGTGTTAGTACTGTTTTGAAGTTTGTGAACAGAAAAGGGCCTTCCCCTCTCATCACTATTCTCAACAGTCAGTTTGAATTGAGAACTCCTTTGTTCATTACACAGCCTCTGCCACCTCACAGCCAATCATATTTTATAAAGCCTGTGTGAGTAAATATGTGTCTGTGTGTGTGTGTGTGTGTGTGTGTGTGAGTGAGGGGTGTGAGGCGCTGCTGTAGCTCAATGGGGTTGGGTACGTGGCTGAGGTTTGCGGTCGCATTGCCCCTTGCTAACCACACACAATCGCACCTCTCGTCACCCTCCTCCACCCCCCCCCCCCCCAACACACACACACACACACACACACACCACAACACACACACACACTCTCACACCAAGCCGATGTCCTCAAATGGGCTGGAGGGTGGTAGACCCCATGCTGTGAAGAAACAACTAATGAGAGGGACGAGGGGGAGGGAGGGAGGGAGGAAGGGAGGGAGGAAGAGGAGGCAGAGAGAAAGAAGAGAGAGGAGGAGAGAGAGCTCTAAACGTTTAGCGCCATAAGAATAGACAGAAGCTGCTTCCTGTTCACGATGAAAGGCGTGTTTTCTCACCTGTGATTGGCTAGCTGACCACGGATCCGAGATACGCGGTGTGTAGGGCCGGGATGCAGAGCGTGGGCTCTCACCTGATTGGCTAGCTGTCCAGGGATCTGTGATACGAGGTGTGTAGGGGCGGGATGCAGGGCGTGTGTTCTCACTTGATTGGCTAGCTGACCAGGTATCTGAGATAGGAGGTGTGTGGGGGCGGGATGCAGAGCGTGGGCTCTCACCAGATTGGCTAGCTGACCAGGGATCTGAGATACGCGGTGTGTAGGGGCAGGATGCAGGGCGTGGGCTCTCACCTGATTGGCTAGCTGACCAGGAATCTGAGATACGCGGTGTGTAGGGGCGGGATGCAGGGCGTGGGCTCTCACCTGATTGGCTAGCTGACCAGGGATCTGAGATACGCGGTGTGTAGGGGCGGGATGCAGGGCGTGGGCTCTCACCTGATTGGCTAGCTGACCAGGGATCTGAGATACGCGGTGTGTAGGGGCGGGATGCAGGGCGTGGGCTCTCACCTGATTGGCTAGCTGACCAGGGATCTGAGATACGAGGTCTGTAGGGGCGGGATGCAGGGCGTGGGCTCTCACCTGATTGGCTAGCTGACCAGG
>JAPMUY010007569.1:5000-12500 GCA_026901105.3 Galaxias olidus | reverse complement strand
GGGCACAGACGCGCCGGGGATTTTAGGGGCCCAAAAGGAGCCCGTGTTGAAGTTGTTAACGGGGCCACTGTGATTTTGGTTCAAACCCATCGGTAAAGCTAATTGTTGTGTTGCTGGCTGTGATGGGAGGGGTGATCGGGTATGTGCCACACGCAATGCCACCGAGCTGACCCTCGAGGATGACGATGATGATGATGATGATGAAGACGATTGTGATGTAGTTGACTGGGTGCTGCCGACAGAAGGACTGCTGTGTTGGAATGGTGACGGTGAAGACCGGGTTTGAGATCCCATCACGTACTCTACCGGACATGAACCGGCAACGTAAGGAGGAGAGACTAGAGGGAGGGCAGGAGCAGATGTGGCGTCAAAAGTGAAACCGCCTGGCGTCAATGCGCATGTGGGGCTTCGAGTCGCTGTACTTGAAGACGTGCACGTGCCTACTCCGCCTACAGGTACGTGAACCTCGTGGACATTACTGTTACCGTTGTTGCTGGGTTGTTGAAATGGGTTTCCAACTCCTCCGCTACCGGGTCCCGTAGTACTGTTCTGTAGCAACCGATTGGACATTAAAATGGACTGGTGCAACTGTGTTTTAAGTTGAAACGGAACCGTCGCCTTCAGTGGCAGAAGGCGATTGAACAAACTGACCACCGGTGGTCCCGAGCCGCTCAGAGACGAAGCCACACCGGTTGCGCTGCTCCCACCAATGGATAAACAGTTGGGGGATGTCGGCGACCCGTTTCGAACTTTACGTGACATTTTGAGGCCCTAACTAAAACTTTTGGACCTGACAATGTACAAAACGGCGCCGAGCAACTTCAGAGCGAGTGTAGAACTAGTGCGATTCAAAGAAAAGTGCAATTTAAGTATTATTTTTGTTTTCAGATTCCATCAAGACAGCGTTGCCACTTCCAGTGTTCCATCCATCGGTTCGCGTATAATGCGCAACAACTCTATCGCAAGCACATAGGGAACTTGGCAAACCACGCCCCGTCGGCTTCCTATTGGTTTATACAGTTCTATGAAGACTTGCCAATGGCTTAGAATTTAAAGCCCCACAAAGGTAATCATCGTGATACATTCCTTACAAATAAAGTCCCTATAGCTATTGCCATTAAAAGGCTGCAAAACTAGGCCAGCCATACATTTGCTTGTGAAAAAACACTGCTTTTAAATCATAAAAAAACGAAAGGAGTCAAAGGTTAAAAAGTTTAGTTTAGTTTAGGTCCATTACAAGGCATATCGATATGCAACTTTCTCTAATATTAATGTTTTCTGAGGGTTGGGTTAAACATTCCTGTAATTCCATTTGCAGATAAGCATGAAACAAAGAGAGAGAGAGAGAGAGAGAGAGAGAGAGAGAGAGAGAGAGAGAGAGAGAGAGAGAGAGAGAGAGAGAGAGAGAGAGAGCGAGAGAGCGAGAGAGAAAGAGAAAGAGAGAGAGGGAAAGAGAGACAGAGAGAGAGAGAGAGAAAGAAAGAGAGAGAGACAGAGACACCCTCATGTGGGCAAATCAACCACAGGAACTATGTCCACACGTGGCAGATAGCAGACAACACAAAAAAGTACAACATAATTGAAACAGTACATTGCATGCATGTATAGTTTACAGGTCCATAAAACCATGATGATATTAAACTATGACAAGCTTTTGCTTTCCAGTATATCTGTTATAGAAATTAATCAAAATCTTTTTTTCTTTTTCAATAATATCATCTTTATTAATTGAGTAATTCAAGGTTTGGAGCAATCTCTTACTCTCCCTTTTACATTTCATCTTAAACGTTACATTTTTTTCTGAGTAGTATACAAGAGCCAATTTCTTGTCTTCAAAGAAGCACTTGTTAATGTACGAAGTCAAATAGAAAAACCTTTCAATGACTTTTTCACGTCTAACTACAAGTAAGAAACAATTCCTGTTCAGACCTTGACAAATACACTTATTCAGTCTAGTAAGTTGAAGCTATTTTGTATATCCGGTAATTTTTCAACTACATTATAGTCTCATGTTGTATAAGAAACATATTAAAAAGCCTGAAGGTTAGCCTCGTCCAGCAATATGCATGGCCAGCCACTGTACGGGCAGCAAGGTACAGGTATTTATCAATCATGTGGGAGATCCTTTGTTATATTATACTAAATGCGATGCTGAAAAGGGATGTGATCCAATGTCCAACCTCGTTCGACGGACATTAGCCAAGGGTTTGATCTATGTTTATCGTTATGGTCGCGTCACCACATGCATTTCTGAATACCATATTTACAGAAGTACGGCGTTTTCGGCATAAATAACTGCAGGCTATTCAGCTTTAGATACAGTGAATGTTACAGGTTGTGATTTCCTAATTGGTCCCATAGAAGAGGTTGATCTAAACTATATATTGTCTATGTTGGTAATTACCACTATATACAGGAGTATATGTACACGTGGGAGGAAATAAAACTATAGTTCATAAAAACGCTATGCTAATTCTGTGAGTTGCATCCGTGATCTTGTATGTGGGGCAGGATACAAAATGAATGTTTAAATTCAACACAAAATAAATTTTTTAAACAAGGAAAGTTTAAACTTAAGGTCACACTTGACAACGATCTTTAGATGTTGGTTAGGATATCAAGCCACAACAAAAGGCAGCATATCATATGCATAAGTATTTAAAAAGAATGTTTGGATTATTAAAGCTTTGAAACTGACAATGACATATTTTGAGACAATCTTTGAAATATTTTTAAGACTATAAAAATTCCATTACATGGCAAGAAAATTTATGGATAACAATGATATTCAGATAGGAATTTCATACCAGGTTAGACATATAGTAACATTAAATAAATAAAACTGAGATTCGACACATATTAGCCCTAAGGTTGTCTCCAACTCATTGTGAAGAAAATAAATCCTCATCTAAGAGATTCAAAACTTGCAAAAATGAATACAACAAAATCTCAGATTAAAACCTGAATTATATTTGTTAATTTTTAGAGTATACATAATATAATTCAAGATGTATATTCATAATATGGAATATAGCATGAATAGTAATATTTCTTTAAATAAGTATGGACCAGCAAAGATTAAGTCAGCCATTTTGTTTTCCAGCAGTGGAGCAGCTGAACATTCAACCATACCCAAGATGGGAGTCATTTTGAAAGATTCCCACAACTTCTTAGGAGAAAAAGGTTGGCTCCTAGAAATGTCTCTTTTTCATGTAAGGGAACAAGATTTCAATGCTGTTGACTCTACAAGAGACCAAACTTTAAACTTTGAACCCTACACTGGTCCAGCCGCCCGTTGCATTTGATTGGTTCTTTTCCTTTCAGATTCAAATGGGATTGGGAAAATGTTGAAGATTGTCAGATGTTTCTGTAATTAATTCAAGGGCAGCTGACCAGTCCAAAGATTGAAAATTGCGTTGATAATAATAATGTAAATAATAAGAAGTGCACTGTTATGAAAGTCATAACAAAACAAAAAGTCATTAAAAAAAAATAGATTGATTGACAATGTTAAAAAAAAGCACCTCAAAGCTACAGCCTATTGCACAATTTAACATAATACAACCAGGAACATACACGAATAACAAAAAAAGAAATACAGCAACAAATCAACGTACGATGCACACTTATTCATCTGCTGAACAGTGCTGCCTTTAAGACCATCGCTGCTCGAGTTGACGTAGGCTTTACATGGGCGACCACACATACCCATAGGAACTGTCTAAATCAAACCCTTCAATCACTTAATCTTTTTCTGTTCCTTTTCCTCCTCTCCTCCTCTTTCTTTTTCTGTTCCTTTTCCTCCTCTTCTCCTCTTTCTTTCTAAGAGTCACTCGCTACTGCCGGGTTGTTGCAGGGATTGAAAGTGGTGGAGTGGATTGAATAAAAAGAACAAGAAAGTGCAAAGGAAAATGGTCATGCATGATAATCCCACGTGACCAGCGAGGGACAGACACCACACAGTGATGGAAGCATTGTGAAGTTACACCAATGTCGCTGCATAGCTCGGGTTTCATAGACCTTTAAAGCAATATTCTTCTTTCAAATCATTTAAAAAAAGATGGCAATTGTAGAAGAATCAAAGAAAAAGATTTGTCATATGACTAAGTGCTGCTTTCTTATTGGTTCTTCTCAACAAGCCCTCTGTCCAATCCGATTTAAGTTCAAGTTTCAAATGGAACGCTGGGTATCTTTATAGAACGTCTTTTCTTAGTCTGTTGATTCTTTATAGGGATGTTCAGACAAACCTAATTCTTTATGTTCAGCCAAACCTAAATCAATATTAATTTGTATAATTTACTTTTTATACTAATCTTCATGATCCTATTCTCCATATAATCCTTCTTGTCCTCTGATTGCTGTTTGGTAAACAATGTGTCTCTTCAACTTGACCCAAATGCGGTATCCTCCTACTAACCAATGAAAACCCTCCTGCCTCAACCTGCCTCTCATCAGCCAGTCCTGCAGTGACAGGCTGGTCATTGTGACTTTATAACGAAAGGCTAAGATAAAGAGGCTCTGCCAGGTCTATTGGGGTCAGAGAAGGTTCATAGGTCAACGGGTCACAGGCAGGTGATGCCATTGAGATCGGAGGTCACGGTGGCCGTGGCCCCGCCCCCGACCAGGAACACCGCCGTGCTGGATTTGGAACGGCCGGTGCTCGCCGCCCCGTGATTGGTCGAACCATGGCCGTCGACGTTGTGGTTGACCTCGGAATCCAGCAGGGTGTCCGTGGAAACGACCCAGGTGGCGGGCCGCCATCTTTTCAGGGCATAGGGCGTCTTGACGCGCCGTTTGATCTTGCTGCCCGAGCCGCTGTCCCCCTCGGTGAGCGGGCCGTCCCTGTCGCCTAGGAAACCGAACGACAACACAGAACAGCGGTGAGAAAATCTAACATGGCTGACCCGAAACTAACAAACCTGTTGTCAGGAGCAACAGCAACTGCTGTTGACTTGGTTAGACAGGTAGAAAGTTCATGGATGGGCTGTTTGATTGAATTCCCATTTATATGCCATTGTGCTTCGATTAAAAAAAAACTAGAGCAAACTCAACAGCGCGGCATGGCGGCATGGACCGAGACCTTTCTATGTTTGCAGGCGCAATGCTGTCCTCTAGTGGTGTAATGGACAAACACCAACACACGCACACACTAAAGACACACACATGCTGTCTCTTACACACACACACCATATGAATACACGCTTTTGCTCAGAAGCTAAGCATATTAGTGAAGGTATTCAGTGTGTGGCATGTGAAACAGACTCCATGTCAAAGGCCTGCAGACTCATAACAAACCCAGACTATGCTCCTGTTAGTGGTTTGGGTGTGTGCACGTCAGAGTGTAAACATTTCCTGGAATTCTTAGTGGTCATTATCACATAGTTCCTGTTGCACAGAAACACAAAAAACACACACAAACACACAAAACACACACACATGCACGCACACATTGAGGAACCAGAGACTAATATCTCTTCCATATCGTTTTCTCCCGTCTTCAACAGAGGACGGACGTTCTAGAATGATCTTTATCATCTCCCTGGCATTTCCTTCCTTAGCGACAGTTAAACTTAGTGTGTGTTTGTGTGTGTGTGATCTGATTGCGTGGAAAAAAAAACATGTATTAAAACATGTTATGAACTGTAATAAAAGCAGTCATGCTTTTTCAGCGTGTGCCAATGGACTCTCTCTGAATCAGACTATTACATCACGCTCCTCTATTTCTCTTTTGGCTTTATTACACTCTCTGACTACACTCTTTAACCCCTGTGTGTGTGTGTGTGTGTGTGTGTGAGTGCGTGTGTGTGTGTGTGTGTGTGTGTGTGTGTGTGTGTGTGTGTGTGTGTGTGCGCGCGCGCGTGCGTGCGTGCGTGCGTGCGTGTGTGTGTGTGCGTGTGTGTGCGTGTGTGTGCGCGTGTGTGTGTGTGTTTGCGTGTTTGTGTGTGTTTGTGCGTATGTGTGCGTGCATACACCCACCTGCGGAGCTGTCGTGCGAGGAGGCTGACAGGTCCAGGGAGCAAGGCCGCTCAGGTCTCCTGGTTTTGGGCTGCCTCAGCTGGGCTGCTCCCTGGATCTCCGTCAGGGGCTGTGGAGCTGAGAATGGGGCTGGGGAGAAAGGGAATGGCCCCAAGGCCTGGACTGAAGCTGGGACTGTTACGGGGGCTACTGGGGCTGAGATTGTGGAGGGGGCTACTGGGGTTGGGACTGTGGAAGGGGCTACTGGGGCTGGGACTGTGGAGGGGGCTACTAGGGATATAGCTGTGTTCTGAGATGGGACTGCGGCAGGGGCTACTGCAGATATAGCTGTGTTCTGAGCTGGGACTGTGGCTATTGGGGCTGTGACTGTGACTGGGGCTACTGGAGCAGGGACTGTGGCTACTGGAGCAGGGACTGGGGCGGGGGCTACTGGAGCAGGGACTGTGGCTACTGGAGCAGGGACTGTGGCTACTGGAGCAGGGACTGTGGCTACTGGAGCAGGGACTGTGGCTACTGGAGCAGGGACTGTGGCTACTGGGGCAGGGACTGTGGCTACTGGGGCAGGGACTGGGGCTACTGGAGCAGGGACTGTGGCTACTGGAGCAGGGACTGTGGCTACTGGAGCAGGGACTGTGGTGGGGGCTACTGGAGCAGGGACTGGGGCTACTGGAGCAGGGGCTGTGGCGACTGGAGCAGGGACTGTGGCTACTGGGGCAGGGACTATGGCTACTGGAGCAGGGGCTGTGGCTACTGGAGCAGGGGCTGTGGCTCTTCTCTCGGGAACGGAGCGGCTGACCTCTCCTCCTCTACCCACAGGCTCTGACCCCCGGTCTCCTAGACGACCTGGGGTTGACCCCTGGCCACGGGTGCTGCTGTTGTTGTTGTTGTTGGCGTTGGTGCCGCGGCCCGACAGCAGGTTGGTGGACCTGTGCGGGTGATGAAGAGGGAGGTGAGGAAGGTGGTGGTGATG
Organism: Galaxias olidus; assembly: GCA_026901105.3. Lineage (NCBI taxonomy): Eukaryota > Metazoa > Chordata > Actinopteri > Galaxiiformes > Galaxiidae > Galaxias > Galaxias olidus. The sequence continues at coordinate 5,554 of JAPMUY010007569.1, read as the reverse complement.
ATGGTGGCTGTCTCGCCTCAGCAGGGGCTCGTGTTCGTCGGGGCTGGAGTTGATGTTAACGTTCAGGCGGCTGTCCTCCCCGCTCCCCCCCGCCTCCCCCACCGCCTCGCCCCTGTCCTCACCCCCTATCTGGGGCCCCGCCGGATTGGTTGTCCCGTACGCCCCGCCCACCCCGTTGGCCATCACCACGGGGGCGCCTCTGTTGACGTAGCCGTTGGCGATGGCGACCGTCGTCACGGCGCCCGATCCGCTCCTCCCGCCGCTCCCGGGCGGCGCGTTGTTGGTCACCATGGTGACCAGGTGGGGCTCGGCTGTCGCGGCGACGCTCACCGTGTTCAGCTTGGCCACGCCCGTCTCCACCTGCTTCAGGTTGGACTTGTGCTTGGAGCCTAGCTTGAGGCGCGCCGCCATCGTCTCCTTGGCCTTGGTGTGAAGGGCCAGGCTGGTGGGGCGCTTAGGCAGGTTCTGCTGCTTAGGGAGGGGGTAGACCGAGGAGGAAGAAGAGGAGGAGGAAGAGGAGGGCCCGTTGCGCTCCGTCAGAGTCCCCATGCCAG
>JAPMUY010007568.1:0-10000 GCA_026901105.3 Galaxias olidus | reverse complement strand
GCAGGCATCCCTTCATGTCCCCCACCGCTGTTTTATTCATGGCCCCTCCGTGCTGTCTGACTGGGGGAGGGCGCGGGGCTCTGAGGCTGCTGGAGGGTGGAGGGTGGAGGGGGTTAGCGCAATATGGAGTCTACATATTGGCATTTCTACCTTAGCTGGCCGCTGCCGCCCCGCCCGGTGGGATCAGCCCCGCCCGACCTCCCACCAGTCAACGCCGCACACTTCTGGCCGTGGACACACACACACACACACACTGCCCCCCCTGCCCCTACCCCAGCCCCCCCTAATCTAGTTCAGATTTATTCCGCCAGGTAAAATATGTGTGCGTAAGTGAGTTACTGGGGATTCCGAGGCTGAGTAGGGGGATATGAGGGAAGGCCTGCCCGGAGGCTGTGAGGGGGTTGAGGGGTTGGGGGGGGGGCGCTTCCCTGGTTCCCCCTGCTCTTCTCCGGGTAAAGCCCCAGACTGGAGCTCTGCCTGTCTGTCTGCCTGCCTGCCTGCCTGACTGTCTGTCTCTGCAGAGGCGTCCAGAGGCACGCTGTTCCGCTGGCCGCTCGAGGACTCGGCAGAGCAAATAAAAGGGACGCCGTAATCTGCTTTGCCGTTATGAAATGTCACACATTGTAGCGAGCCCGCCGCTGATCCACGGAGCCGGAGCTGGAGGGTTGGCAGCGGAGAGAGAGAGAGAGAGAAGGGGAGAGTGTTTGAGGAAGAGATGGAGAGATTAGGCCTGTGTGTTCTATAGAGAGGCTGGGCTTAGCCTGCTGGCTTATAGAGTGTAGGTTAGAGACAGAGGGCACAGGGGTGTGAGGGGGCGTTACTAGCTGGTCATAACGTGGGAGAGAGAGGGGTGCCGGCAGCGAGCATACAGGGCCAGAGCAGAGCCAGAACAGAGCCAGAGCAGGGCCAGAACAGAGCCAGAGCAGGGCCAGAGCAGGGCCAGAGCAGGGCCAGAGCAGGGCCAGAGGGCCAGAGCAGGGCCAGAACAGGGCCAGAACAGAGCCAGAGAAGGGCCAGAACAGGGCCAGAGAAGGGCCAGAGAAGGGCCAGAGCAGGGCCAGAACAGAGCATAAAAGTTCAAAGCGGAACAGAGCATAAAAGAGCAGAGCAGAGGAGAGGTGCGTGTTGTGATCTGTCTGCTTTGTGAGGCAGTGCAGCTGACTGCTGCAGGAACACCAGGGCTCGTATTACACCTACAGGACAGGATGGAATGAGGGCTGTGTGTGTGTGTGTGTGTGTGTGTGTGTGTGTGTGTGTGTGTGTGTGTGTGTGTGTGTGTGTGTGTGTGTGTGTGTGTGTGTGTGTGTGTGTGTGTGTGTGTGTGTGTGTGTGTGTGTGTGTGTGTGTGTGTGTGTGTAGCAGCGTGACAATGACAGTGTGCACCAGTCTGCGTGTGTGTCATCTGTGTAGCAGATGAGTGAGTGAGGGTAGCAGTGGTAAATAGGTGTAAAATTACCCCTTATTTCCCCTGGTAATTTGGCTCCTGACTAGGGCCAATCTGTGAGATGGAACCCAGAGGGAGGTAAAGTACCCCGGCCATTTTCTCTCTCTCCTCCTCCTCCTCCTCCTGAAGACCACCTCTCTTGTCTATTTCTCTCACTCTCTCCTTTGCTCTCTGCCTCTCCCTCACCGTTCTCTCCAGACCTCTCGCTCTGCGCCGTAACGGTCGACAAATAGACGGCTCCCGGGAAAAAAGCCCATTCCGGGCTGAATGCGGACCCCGCTGCCTTAGCGCCGGGTCACCTAGCCAAAAGGGGAAATGATGATGACCAAATAAGGGCGGCCTGCCGCCACGGGTCCGACAGGCAGATTGTGTCGGCGGGGGGTCCTTATCGTTTTCCCCCCTGGAGACGGCGGGTGGGACCGCTGGGATGGCAGGGGGAGCGCGGGGGCGCCGCGGGGGCCGGCCGTGCTGCTCTGGCTGGGCCGCTGATGAGACTCCGTGGTGGGGCCGGGAGGAGAGCAGCAGCTGTCCCAAGGAGAAAAGTGGCGTTGGAAAGCGCCGTCGTGCTTTCAGAACAAAGTGAGGGAATCAAAGGTGCGCGTCCTTTTGTCCTTTGGGCGGCGGGCAGCAGTGCTCTGGCAGAATGAGTCCGTGTTGAAACGGGGATGACGAGACTGTGTGTGTGTGTGTGTGTGTGTGTGTGTGTGTTATCACCCGGGTCATCAGCATCACCACGTGGAACAAATGCGTGTGGAATGTGCGCGTGATTTTACGCAAGGGCGTGTTTTGTTTGAATTTCCTTTAGTGTACTCGTCGCTCTTAACTGGCAATGCTGACGTTGGACGGTTTATCTAAACCAGGAAATCAGTGTTCTCAGTGCCCCCCTCCCCCCTCCCTCCCCCCTTTTCTATTCCTCTCTGTCCTCTTTCCTTTCTCCAGGCCAACGTTTCTCTGAATATCCCCGTTGCTTGCTTACGAGGCCCACCACTCCTCCTCCAGACAGGCTGCTCTTCATTTGATTGTTATCTGCAGACAGACAATGGGGAGGACTGGCGGCCTAGGTGGACACTTCCTGCTGCCTCCAGGACAGGCTAATCGAACACAGAGTCTGGGCAAGACTCATCCCTTTTTACGTCTCTTAATTCATGATGAAATGGAAAGCATCTCTTTATTCAAATCGAGTTAAGGACCAGGGGAGTGAGCCCGCTAAGATCCCAGATGGGTTGTGGGAAAGCGAGTTTCTGCGTCAGACGGCCGGCACCTGTGCTCTTTAGGATGTCCTCTTGTTTTTGGGGCGACTAGGGGAGCTTTCCAAATGTCACCCAAATGTCGAGGGGAACACAGGGACTGGTCAAAGTCTGACGTCCTCGGCTCACCGTCTGTCTCCCTGTTCGTCTGTCTCTCTCTCTCTCTCTCTCTCTCTCTATCTGTCCATCTGTGAGTCTGTCTGTCCGTATGTCTGTCTGTGAGTCTGTGTGCCTGTCTGTCTGTCTCTCTCTCGCTCCATCTGTGTGTGTGTCTATCTGTCTGTATGTCTGTGAGTCTATGTGCCTGTCTGTCTGTCTGTCTGTCTGTCTGTCTGTCTGTCTGTCTGTCTGTCTGTCTCTGTCTGTCTGTGTGAATCTGAGGAGAGCAGATGAGGCCCCTCTCTCTCTCTCGTCGTCCTCCCAGACCCTCCTCACCTGAGCTCCCCCCCCCCCCTCCTCCCCGGGGTTGACAGCACATTAGTCCAAACAAGGCTCGCCGCGCCGCGCACATGATTTATAAATGAAACAACAACGAGCTTTTTTATTTACCCAGGACTAGCTTGTAGCAGTGGATTGGCTGTCAGGGGAGATTAGGCTCCTGCTTAGCCCAGTGAATACACTAGGAGAGCTGCCCGTTTGCTCTGATGTCAGCCACCACCAGGAGGAAGAGGAGGAGGAGGAGCAGCAGCAGGAGGAGGAGGAGGAGGCATTTTGTCACGAGATGGAGGCGATTAGGCGTGGCAGACACACGACTTCACCCAGACTCTCTCCTTGGCTTTCCTTACCCTCTCTCCGTCACTCTCACTCGCTCTCTCTCCATGTTTCCCCCTCTCTCCCCCTTCTGCTCCGTCCCTGTCATTATCTCTCTCTGTCTCTCTCTCTCTCTCTCTCTCTCTCTCTCTCTCTCTCTCTCTCTCTCTCTCTCTGTTTTTCTCTCTCTCTCTCTGTCTCTCTTTCTCTGTTTTGCTCCTATTCCCTTTCACACACACACACACACACACACACACACACACACACACACACACACACACACAGAGTGATTACTGGTGGCAGGTTTTGGTGTAAAAGCGCGGTATGATAAACACGATGCGGCGGTTATTAATTCAGAATAATGGCGGCGTCACAGCGGAGTGCTCTGATAAGTATCAGCCATGGAGGAGCATTGTGACACTCTCCACACAGACACCGAGAGCAGGCAGCTGTACAGCCGAGAGAGAGAGAGAGAGAGAGAGAGAGAGAGAGAGAGAGAGAGAGAGAGAGAGAGAGAGAGAGAGAGAGAGAGAGAGAGAGAGAGAGAGAGAGAGAGAGAGAGAGAGAGAGTGTGTCCATCTGGAAGTGATGTCAGTCAGCTGGGGTAAAGAGCAAGCTCCTCCTTGCCTCACCCCCCCCCCCCTCTTCTCACAGCAGCATCATTAGGGGTCATTAAAGACATGTTTTTGTTCAAAGAACCTCGATTTAGTTGGCCGGGGTCACGCATGTGGACTAATAGCCTACTTTACTTTATGGCCTACATTAAGCCCGTGTGCACATATGTGTGTCTGTGCATGCATGTATGGCCATCGGGCTCCAGGTCCGCCCTCCCCTCAGGGAGTCTTTTCCAACTCTCCACCCCTGAGAGAGGCACTTAAAGCGGGGTGCGTTTGTTCAGCCTCCAGCTGGATCTGTGGGTCATGTGTAAAAGCTATTTGAGCCGCTCCGAGTAGGGGCGTCTGCTGAGCAAATAGGTAATGTAATCACACAGAGCGTCTCTTAAGAAGTGCTCCGCTGGCCGGGAACCAAAGGCTACGAAGGCCCCACTGCACTCAGGGAGAGAGATGGGGGTCACGCGCCGGGGCCCCCTCACACTTCCTCTGCACCCAGGCGTGTCCGTTAACGCTGCACTCGCCGGCCCCGATGCTGACTGTCTGTCTGTCTGTCTGTGTGTCTGTATGTCTGTGTGTCTAGCCGCCACGCCTACACTCTGGCAGAAGGTGGCCAACGCAAACTTGATGCTGCCACACTGCAGAGACGGATTAGCTCAAAGGACCCGCTAAGTCTGTCAAGATGGAGCAGTGTGGAGCGGCCCCAGTGACTTCCTTCTGATCAATGCTAGAATATGCATAGCTGTGTGTGTGTGTGTGTGTGTGTGTGTGTGTGTGTGTGTGTGTGTGTGTGTGTGTGTGTGTGTGTGTGTGTGTGTGTGTGTGTGTGTGTGTGTGTGTGTGTGTGTGTGTGTGTGTGTGTGTGTGTGTGTGTGTGTGTGTGTGTGTGTGTGTGTGGTAGGGTTACAGGTGGTAGGACTGAGAGGTCCCAGGCTGCTGCTGTTCTCTAGGATCCAGCTGCTGAGCAGGTTCCCCATGCTGGACCCATGCTGACCACTCAGTCAACACCAGAGCCTCCACCCCTCTCTCTCTCTGTCCCCTCCCCGCAACCCACCCCCGCTCTGGTGATTTGAAGGGCAGGGCCGCATGAATAAAACACCGGCCACAATATCAACATATCTCCTTCCTGTTTTCCTTCTTTGAACCTTGACCTCCTTATCCTTTCTCCTCCTTCCTCTCCTCCTGGCTCCCCCTTCTTCTCCTCGTCTCTCAGCCTATTTTTATCAGCCTTCCTGTAGCCCACGTCCGCCCCTCTCTATTTCACACTGGGCTCCCGTGGTCCTCGGCCGTCGTCCCGCCACACAGCGTGTCCAAATGAGAGAGGAAGAGGGAGGGAGAGAAAGGTAGAGGGGCCCCGGAGCAGCCATTAATGAACCCAGCCTAAATTAATTTACTGCCTGCTATAGAGCCGCGCTGTCCCAGGTGGGCGAGCAGCACCTCCGCCTTTCGTGTGGGCGGGCGGCGCCCCCGCGGGCCCCCTACCTGTTTGTCTAACACGCCTTTCATTAGCCGCTCCCATTGACACGGCTAATTGCGTATTAGAGCCGCGTTCGGTCGGAGAGGCTTGAAAGTGCAAATGTTTTATGCAAATGCCGAGCGTTCGGGCCCAGATGAAGAAAATGGCCTCCCAGGGCACTAAGGGAGCGAGGGGAGGGCCTCCTTTATTAACTAACAGAAGAAAAGGAAATTATAGGTATCATACTAGTGTGTGTGTGTGTGTGTGTGTGTGTTGTGTGTGTGTGTGTGTGTGTGTGCGTGTGTGAGGCTTAATGTTGCGTGGCTGATACAGTGTTTTGAATGAGTTCTGAAGAGTCTCTGGCGTGGCCCCCATCCCTAATGGGGGCTGAGTGCGGAGCGTTAATTGAGCTTCTTACCTGCTCCTATTGTTACTCAGGTAAACAGGCGGCCCCTCTACTGAGGCTTGTACTGGGGAGGGGGGGGGCAAAACATACCGGTTGCCGACTAGAACATTACTGTCAATGTGTGTGTGTGTTTGTGTGTGTGTGTGTGCACACGCCTATGTGCTTGATACCCAGCACAACAGCCATGCAATGTTCCTCCCCTCCATCCTGTTCTCTCCCTTCCTCCACCCTTAACATTAAGCCGCCATATGCTCGCTTTTGACCAGGCGCCCAACTTCGGAACTTACAAATTTCAGCTGGAGCAAATCAATGAATAAACATTCCCTGGGCGATCCCCGGCGCAACTTTCTGAAATGTGAGCTCCTTCTGGAAACTGCTGCAGTACTTATTTTGGTCCCCTATGCCTGATACCCAGTATTCTCCCTGTTCTCACAGTCAAGCTGATGAATGGTATATGGAGTAGAAAGTGCTGCCTAATTCCAAGTGTGCTGTTTGTGTGTACTGTGCGTGTGTGTGTGTGTGTGTGTGTGTGTGTGTGCTTTCCGTGGACGATCCTATAGGCATGCAGGCACTGGCATTTTCTGCGAGCGTCCCTTCTCCTGGGGCTCCCTCTGCCTCCAGGGGGGCCCGTGGTGCTCCACATCCCCCTGGGTCCCTGTGGTTGTTACCCCGGCTGCTGCGGTGGAGCGGCTCCCAGCCTCTCCGGTTCCTGGAGGACTCCAACATCGCTGTCCTGATTAGCATCACTACTCAAACATTATGCTCAATGTGTTGTCGGTTATCTTATGCTGAAGCCTCGCGTAAAAAACGTGCACGTGCGTGTGTGTGTGTGTGTGTGTGTGTGTGTGTGTGTGTGTGAGCGTTTGTGTGTGCGTGTGTGTGTGTGTGTGTGTGGTCTTCCTGGGCTTATCCTATTACTAAGCCTTCATCAGGTTGCAGGGCTGCAAAGGGAAAGGTCCCTCCCGACAGCGGCACCACTGGTCTCCAAGTCCCAGTCTATTCCACACACGCCTCCGTCCTTCAGAGACTGGTAATAACTATTTGCTCTGGCTTATACGTTTCGGCCCCTGCAGCCCTCTTCTCTCCCTCTCCTCACCCTCTCCTCTCCCTCTCCGCTCCTTCTCCCTCTCCCTCTCCCCTCCCTTCCCCTCTCCTCTCCGCTCCCTCTCCCTCTCTTCTGTCCCCTATACATTCCCAGTCATATCAGATCCCTTCGAAGCCAAAGACTATTAAAGGAGGTCTCCAATGCACAACCGGAGAGATAGTGTGCGTGTGTGTGCGCGCGAGTGTATACATGCGCATGTCCACATGTTTGTTGATGTGCAGGTTTGTAATATTGGGTCTCTGTGTGTGAGGGGGGGGGGGCGGTGTGTGTGTGTGTGTGTGTGTGTGTCTGTGTGAGGGGGTGTGTGTGTGTGTATCTCCTTTCTTATCCTTTGAATCTTCAATAGGAGAGCGTGAATTCTGGTGGGAAATCTATTGGCAGCAGATTCAAGAGATTAAGGAAATGTAGTCCAGTGGGAGTCAGTAAAAAGAGGGAAAGACTCTGCCATGACCCGGAGAGAATGGGAATGTGAATAAGCAGTGGGGTTGATATTGTGACCTTGTGGTGTGAGGTTTCCACCCGCTCTGTTGTTCTTCCTCCTTCCCTTCTCTCCACTCACCCAAATATGAAAGCAACTGAGCTGGTGGCTGTAACACTACACACACACACACACACACACACACATACGCCACACACGCCACACAAAGACACACACACACACACACACACACACACACACACACACACACACACACACACACACACACACACTATTGTGAACATAGTTCTTAAGCAGTAGAGCACACACGGTAGTGAATGGAGGCGTAGCGTAGCCTCTGAGGTGAACGCTGGCTCTTAGTCCAGGTACAGTTCCTGTCCACAGACAGGAAAGTTAGTGGGGCTAGAGGAGGTGTGTGCCCCATGGTGTGGATGAAGGAGCTGTGCAGCGCGAGCCCCCTCATTAACACACCGGATGGGCTCTCGTCGGACGGCTCTTCATGTGGCTACTGAACCCTGATGGGCCATTAGCCACTCATCCCCGCTCTATTAATGTGTGGGTGCGCGAAAGGCTGTCATGCAAATTACCCTTCCATCATAGGCCTTTCATCTAGAGGTGAAAGCTCATGAGAGAGAGAGAGAGAGAGAGAGATTGAAACGGAGAGAATCAGGGCAAACGTCCGTTTCTACGTCTTTCCCCACTCTCCCCTCGCGGTGCTCGCACGCCCAGATCAAACGGCGGCTCGGTCGCGGGTGACAGCCGGCCGTCCTAACGGGCCGAGGAGAGTGACGGGCCGGCGGAGCTCGTTAGGCCCCTCCGCCCTCAGAGCGGCCCCCCGTCCCCTGTGCTGACCTCTGCCATTAACCTCACTCAGCGTCCCGTCGCCCAGCGCACCAGAGGCCATATTCGCTCACGCCCCGCCCAAATGAACGGCTATGGAAGAGATATTAGAGCGCCTGAGCGCAGTCCAGACTCTGACGTGGCGGTAGATTTGGGGGGAGGGGGAGGGGGGGGGGGGGAGGCAGCTCGGCATAGGATCAGTACAGTTAGCGACGGCCGCGTGCTTTGACGCGAGGTGCACACTATGATCCAGACAGAGGACATCCTTGCTGTTTAAAAGTATTGTATTAGACGGCGGACGACTCGCCGTTTATCCTCCGGATGAGTCCCTGTCCTGCTTCGTCACGCTGAGCTATTGAACCTGACAGCCTGAGTTTCCCCAAAAAGAGGTTTACAGCTCCTCATAAAATACTCCATCAGGCCTCAAAATTAAGGATTAGCATATTCGCAGAGGATAGGCCGACGCGGGGTGGTTTGAATTAATATGCCCGTAACCGTAGGATGTTTCACGAGAAAGAGAGATGGATGTCTTTTTTGCCACCTTGTGAAATATGTAATACGTCTTCATTTTAACGGGCGTTGTAAATGTCAGAGCGCAGATATTCGCTTAATGAAAAGATCACCCCGTGTCCAAAGTTTGACAAATGTATCTGGTTTTTCTACCGAAAATTGGGAAGTCGTCTTCAGTCCCAATAGAATGGAGCGATCTAACACAGTTAAGCTGTGCTCTGCTTCCTCCCCTGTTGCCCAATTCGATATCGCACCGCAGGGTTTTCTCTCTCCTTTTCTCCTTAATTATTGGATGCAAAGTTTGGCTACGGTTAACTTTTCCTCACACACTTTGGCCCCTGAAGAAACTCCAACAAACAAAGATCTTTTTTTTAACCGACCGTAATCTGTGTGAAGTAAACGTTGCCTGATTGAGCTCACAGCGTTGCAGTGGGTGGTTGTTAGGGTCCACAGTGGCAGTAGCTGAAGAGTGACAAGGTGTACAATAGTCATTGAGCGTGTCTCCTGATGACTAAGACAACAATAGCTGGCTAGTCAATGCTGCAGGGCTGCTGTTAGCTCGGTATTAGCACAATGATCACAGGCAGAACAGGGTCTTTTCTTTTCTCTGGAGAAATCTCAGTGGAATGGATTCCGTGGCTTTGCCGGCACGGCAAGGTGTTTACCTTCGAGCAGTCCTATTGCTGGTGTTGAGATTATGCAAGCTGCAGTGTGCCCGTGTTGTCAAACCCGTCCGCAGCTCAGCGGGCTGTGTTTGCGTGCTTGTAGCGGGGTCACCCAGGCTTAGAGGCGCTGGAAACTACCCGCGCTCATGCAGCTGTCAATTTGTTCTCGCCTTCCCAAAGAAACTTTCCCCCGCGCTTATCTTCCCACGGTTTTATGCAAACTTGCCACAATGTCGTTGACATCAATTTATCCCTAAAAGCTACCGCATAGGCCCATTACAGAACAAACGCTCGTATGAAACCTCCACTGGCAGAGGGTGGAGGGGGGAGAGGAGGGGAGGCAGGCAGAGAGGGAAGGAGGGGGAGGGTGGAGGGGAGAGAGGAGTGGAGGCGTAGTTAAGAGGGAGAGAGAGGATTGATGCATTTCAACCAGCATCAGATGGGAAGAAGTGGCATGAGCATGCAGTGTAGATGTGTTGAGATATCGCATGTGTTATTCCATAGTGGGTTGTGAGGGTCGATGGTTT
>JAPMUY010007565.1:0-11497 GCA_026901105.3 Galaxias olidus | reverse complement strand
GTCATATCCTTTGAGGACCTCCTCCCTTCCTCACCCACCTCTTTAACACATGCCTGGCCATTTCCCAGCTGCCTTCAAAATAGCTAGTCACACTGCTTCTCAAGAAATCCTCTCTCAACCCATCTGATGTTAACAACTACAGGCCTGTTTCTCTTCTCCCCTACCTGTCCAAAACCCTCGAACGAGCTATACTCAAACAACTTTCTTTCTATCTCAAGCAGAACAAACTCCTAGATCCCCACCAGTCAGGATTCAAGGAGGGCCACTCAACGGAGACCACCCTTCTCGCGGTTACGGGGGCACTCCACACAGCAACATCTTTGTACACTTTCAGCCGTAACTTGAAGACTCACTTGTTTCGACTGCACTTCGGCTCTTAAATGTGACGCTGCGTCTACCTAGTTGTTTTGTGATGGTTCTGTTTTATATCCTGATGTTTAATAAAGCACTTGCTTAGCTCTTATCTAGGTGATTAGGTCAGGGATGCACTTATTTCATCTACCTGACTTGTGGTTTTTACCTTATCTTTTTGTAGCACTAGTTTTTGTAAGTCGCTTTGGATAAAAGCGTCTGCTAAATGAATGTAATGTAATGTAATATGACAGCGTGTGAAGAGGGCAATTTGTAGCTGGTGTTTGTTTCAAGAAAAGTTTGAGGAATAGCCTGTTGTTGTTACAGAAGTCAGGTCCTCTATAAAATACGTTGGCATAGGTGATATATTTATTCATTATTATAGACATATGAGCAAGGCCGTTTTTATTTGATCATATCATTTAATTACATTGTTGCACGTGGTCAAGATCCCGCTCTCAATATTTAGCACTCATTTTGTCTGTCATGTTGGGTGTGGGGAAAACCTCCCGTCCCCTCTACCCGGGGAGTTCTTTGATGTCAAGGAAGACCACTCGGACACAGAGACAATTCGAAGTTGTTAGGATATTAATGTATTTATTGTCACCAGTTAATAATATTGCAGAACATTTATCTATTGATTATATTTATCTATTGATTATCACACAAGCTGAAATAGTATTAATATTACCTTGCAGTATTTGTCACAAATGTGGAATACCGGAGAATAAAGCAGAGCGGCCGCTGCAGCACGAATTCTAAAACTATTTTCCTTTCTCTCCCTCTCTTGTACTCTGGCCGCCCCCCAGCCGCATCTTGTGAGCCCGATGGTGTGTCTCAACCCCCCCTGGTATGTTCTGTTATTCAGTTTCAATGGTCGGAGTGCTCTCTTCTCTAGATAACGGCCAAGCATGCTCTCCCCCGCGACAATCAGCACAGGCCTCAAGGGTATTCTCACAACACCTTATTGTTGCAACCTAATAGTTAGCTTTTTCACTCCTGCCTAAAACAGGATACTATTCTACAGTCATCAGGTACGATCTCCCGCAAAACTGTGACAAATTTCTTTATGGCACAAGGAAGTTCATCACAAAACCAGGAAGAGATTCCCATACTTGGAGAATAGTCGTTGATTGTGCAAACGATATGCAGTGACCGAGAGCATCCTGCACGTCGTCTTTGCAGCGGTTAGGGAAAATAATTACACCAAGCAAACGGTAGGGGTCGCCAAAATCACCTTCTACATATAAACTGCCTCTAGTCAATTTAATCAAACATGTACATTAGAGAGAAATCTAATCTTTAGCTATTTGAAGAAAAATACAACCCTAGACGTAGCTTTGGTTGTTCATTTGCCTGAAACTGCGCAGCCCATTTTTTCTAGCTTGGCGAACGCAGCAAAAGCAAACAGCAGCGAACATCCTATGTAATTGGTCTAAATATATAGTGGGTGGTAGCCTGCGCTGACGTAAGCTTTGGATGGCTACGTCCGGGTCAGGCATTTGCTGTGCGTTTTGGTCACAGCGGCACTTATTTTGAAAAGTTTGGAATTTTATTTTAAACCATGAATACTTTTCAGTGCAGCTTAACTGAAGAAGTTAAAAAATGTGAACACTTTTAAAACTCATAACCACGCGGAATGTTTTGTTGCGATCCGTAACGTTTGGCTCACCCTGCTGTATTTGGGTATAAGCTACCGCAAACTCAGATTAGTAGCGAACAAGTAGACCATCACAGCCTCCGCGAACAAGCGAAAGAGAACCAAGCGTACAGGAAAAGTTTGCTTTCGCTTGAAGTATACTGGAGCCTTAACATACAGTTGGAAACCCTCTCTAAATTAGCAATAGACTTGGCAGACTTGCCATATGAAATCTTGTGCTGTCCTACAATCTCAATCATAACATCCGGAACATAAGTGTAAGTGGGTTCTATGGAGAGAGGATGGTGATGATGGAACCCTGTGACAAAAAACACCAGATCAATATTATACATTTTTTTATTAAAGTAAGATTGTGTTTCCAAACAGTAGCATCAAATCTATGGAGGACCAAAGCTGCCAAAATTAAAAATAAATAAATAAATGACTCAAAAACAAATAAAAGGCCATAGCTTGTGTTTTCCTTTGTATTACAGCCCCCATTATTTACTTTCCTATTTACATTTCTTTATTGCGTTTTACATTTGCTTTGCATTTCCCCTCCTATGTATAGGCCGAATATGCAGATTTGGATGTAACAGTTACTTTTTTACTTCGTTATTACTTTCTTTAAATATTTCTTCAGAAGTTGGTTTTTACATTTCCTTTTGTCATTTCCTTTGACATTTCAGTATGCATTTCTTTCTTATGGAACTTAGTAGGCGGTGCTTTCATTTTCAGTCTTATCAAACTAGGAAAAGGCACTATGGCTACTGGCTAGACAGGTTAATAATGAGGGAGAAATGCCTACAGAAATGTAAAGGGAAATCCCAAAAGGAAATGTAAAAAGCAACTTCTGAAGAAATGTATAAAGAAAATAATACAGAAGTCAAAAAGTAAATTGGAAGTACATGGGGGAAATGCAAAGCAAATGTAAAAAATTTTTTTACGGAACAGCCTCCTGTTGGTGCAGACTCAGACTCCGTTGACTACACGGGCAGTCAGGGTCCAGCTCACCATACACTCACTAAGCTCACTGTTTGAGGTGGCACTCCATCCTCAGCCAGCTGCGCCAAGTGTTATTGTTTCCCACCAATTAAAGTGTGTTTGTTCCCCTCACACTCAGGCAGCCTGTGGGTGCCAAGTGTGCAGAAGAGTCATATTAAACACAAATATTAACCCTCTAAAGCCTCGGCTGGGTCACGCTTCTCCCCTCAGGGCTGTGGGCTACCTAGCCGGGGGCTGCGGCTCAGTGGTGTGCATGCACCACGAGCGCATGGGTGTTACAGACCGTAGCGTGCGGGTACAGACTCCAGTTTCGGAGCAGCCCGCCTCAGTTTGTGGGGATCATAGAGACCTCTGTGTCAAACAAGCTCGCCCCTATTCTAGCGGATGAGATATGCTCTCTCCTACAGAAAAAGGGGCTGTGAGATACGTGGCACCGACGGAGGCACAAAGCGGGTTCTACTCGCGGAATTTCCTGGTGCTGAAAAGGCGGGGTGTACGCCCCATCCTGCACCTGAGGCGATTAAACAGCCACTTGACTGTATTCCAGTTCAAAATGCTGACGGTCGGAGGTCTCCTATGCAATATCCGTCAGGGCAATTGTTTTACAACCATAGACCCAAAGGATGCTTATTTTCACATTTCGGTCCTCCCCGCACACAGGAAGTTCCTCAGGTTTGCGTTCAAAGGTCAGGTGTTCGAGTTCCAGGTTCTCCTCTTCGGACTCTCACTGGCACCCCGAACATACACAATTACCTGGACGATTGGTTATTGTGCACAGGCACGAGAGGTGGCGATGGAGCACACAAGTGTTCTCTTGTCCCATCTAGCCTCCCTCCCTTGTGGTGAACCCCGAAAAGAGCTGTCTGGTTCCCTCCCAGTGCATAACGTTCTTGGGAAAAACCATCCGCTCAGTTATGAACCATGCCTTTCTCTCCCGAGACCGCGTCCAGACCTTTTACAAAAGTCTGGCCGGTTTTCCTCCGCATGCGGGCCTTCCAACACTGGCTGGCAGCCAGAGTGTTATACCCCGCGAGGAGACTGGATTTATCCCTAAGGGGTCACCAACCGCTGCGTTTTGGCGCTGGTGGCGTGGCGGGACAGAGCGCTGCTGCTGACGGGCACCCTATTGGGCCCTGTAGTACGCAGGCGCGTAGTGACGATAGATGCCTCCCACACAGGATGTGGGGGGTCTGCGAGGGACGTCCAGTGAGCGGTGCGGGGGATGCGTCTCAACGCTGTCTCCACATCAATCACCTGAAACAGTTTCTCCCGTTGCTGGGCAACCAGGATGTGTTACTGACAACACAACCGTGCTTTAGTGAATCGACTTGGCAGAACCCGCTCCTGGACACTTCACAAGTTAGGCAGGCAGCTATTGCTGTGGTGTGCGGTGAACCTGAGGTCGCTCAGGGCGACTCATGTCCCGGTCCCCTGAATACTGGCGCAGACCTACTCTCCCAGGGAGAAATCCCGCCCGGAGAGTGGCATCTGCATCCGGAGGTGGTACCGAAGATTTGGTGTCGCTTTGGAGAAGCGTCCGTCGATCTCTTCACCTCGGCGGCCAGTGCCCAGTGTCGCCTTTACTTCTCTCTGCGAGAAGCAGGAGCTCCTCTGGGCATAGATGCTCTGACACATGCGTGGCCTGCAGACAGGCTGCTTTACGCATTTCCCCCTACAGCTCTTATCCCAGCCGTGCTGGCACATGTGAGGTCACAGAGTCTGTCGCTTATATTAGTAGCCCCTCGATGGTTGACCAAACCATGGGTAGAGGATATATACAGCTAGGTGGTGGGGGAGCCTTGGCTGCTCCCGTTGCACCCGGACTTACTGTCCCAGGCGAACGGCGAGAACCACTGAAAGGCTGAGGTTGACCACTGACGGGTTACACCCCAGGGTGGTCGCTACTATTCAGAGCACCAGAGCAGCGTCCACTAGGTCTCTGTATGACCTGAGATGACGTGTATTCGATTCCTGGTGCGAGGAGCGGAATTTGGTGTTGTTCCAATGCGACCTGGGGAATATCCTATTATTCCTCCAGGGGCTACTGGACAACGGCAGAGCCTTTTCCACGGTCAAAGTTTACCTGGCAGCCTTCTCGGCTTGCCTTGTCGGCTTCAATGGAATGACTGTTGATGCTCACCCGCTCGTGTCTCGCTTCATGAGAGGTGTACGCAGGCTGCGCCTGGTATCTAAACCACTCACTCCCTCCTGGGAGCTCGGGTTGGTTCTAGATGGGCTGTCTCGGGCTCCGTTTGAGCCCATGGAAACTTGCAGTATAAAGGCGTTGTCACTCGAGACGGCTTTGTTGTTGGCCTTGGCCACCTCCAAGCATGTCAGTGATTTACAGGCCCTCTCCGTTCATCCTTCGTGTACTCAGTTTGCCCCCGGAGATGCCAAGGTGACCTTAAAGCCAAACTCAGCGTTTGTGCTGAAGGTCCTGAGCCTGAATTACACCTGTAACTCAACTGAGGTGCTCCAGCTCCGTCCCGATACGGATCTGTGCTCCCTGGAGTGTCTGTGCCATGTACGCGCGCTGCGCTGTTACATGGATAGGACAAGGGGATCCCGTTCTAAGGATAAGTAGTTTGTCTGTTTTGCTCACCCTTCCGTGGGGAGGCACTGTCCAAAATCAGACTGGCTAAGTGGTTAGTGCAGGCTATTCAGTTAGCCTATGGCGCTATGGGATGCGCATTGCCTATGGCCATATGCGCACATTCCACTCATGGAATTGCTTTCTCGTGGGTGCTTTCCAAGAGTGTGTCCGTCTCGGACATCTATGCTGCGGCTAGCTGGGCTACGCCTCACACCTTTTTATCTTGGTAAAGATTGGGTGTGACGGCGCCCTCTCTGGCGCAGGCGGTGCTTAGTGTGGGCGGTCAGGAGTGAAGGATGGACCTCCGGTCATCAGGGGTTGTTCGATGTTCACGACCCATGGGGCACTGTGGTACAATGTCTCCCCATAGAGGGGAGTCGAACGTATCGACTGTAATAGATCTAGGGGTTATGTATATAACACAGGTTCTAATAAAGAGAGGAGTGAGACTCCTCTCCAAAGTCTGCCCCATGGCTGAATGATGACTGGATTCAAATCTGGAGTGAGATGGGTCTGCTACTGTATTTATAGAGTAAGGGTCACGCGCACCCACGTCAGCTAAAGTCTCACGAGCCTTGTTGATTACAAGGCGCTGTGGTATAAGTGTTCAGTGAATGATGGACGCTCTAAGAGCGTTTCCCATAGAGAGGAGTCTCACTCTGCTCCTTATTAGAACCTGGGTTATATACATAAATCACACAGTTGATATCAGTTGATATCGATGAACGAAATAATGTGTATGGCCCCCATGTGCCTGTGTGCACTCCCAACAACGTCGGAGCCCTCATGCCACCCTCTTGGAGTCTGTTTCTGACAGTTTGGTCAGAAACTTGCACATGCCTGCTGGAGATCATTTTGTAGGGTTCTGGCAGTGCTCCTCCTGTTCCTCCTCGCGCAAAGGAGCAGATACCGGTCCTGCTGCTGGGTTGTTGCCCTTCTACGGCCCTGTCGAGCTCTCCTCGTGTAATGGCCTGCCTTCTGGTATATCCTCCATACTCTGGAGACTGTTCTGGGATATACAGAAAACCTTCTTGCGATGGCACGTATGGATGTGGCATCCTGGAGGAGCCGGACTACCTCTGCAACCTGAATGGGCTGCAGGTATCACCTCATGCTACCAGGAGTGACAAGTGCACTTGCAAAATGCAAAACATGAGTAAAATCAGTGAGGAAGGATCAGGAGAGTTAAATGGTCCATGGCCACCACCTGCAAAACCATTCCCTTTTTGGAGGTTGACTTGCTGTTGCCTCTCCTGTCCACCTGTTGTCGCTTTCGTTTGCACCAAAACAGTTGAATTTGAATCACAATAACGTATGCTTCCTAACTGGCCAGTTCGATATCCGAGACGTTTAATGAGGAAAGGTTGCTTTGGCCAGTCACAGAGATTTAATCAGTTGCCTTAATCTGAATGACAATACTTTGTGTAAAATACAATATTGGTATATGATGAAAAACATATCAGAACACATCAAACTATTTAATTGCTGTATGGAATTAAATGAGTCACTGAGGCAATGACTACAAATGCAGCTGCAAAGAAGTGCAGTATTGCAACAACTGCCATTTTGCTGCTGTTAGCAACGCATTCATCTTTCTTTGACAATTTAACTTGCAAAATCTTTAGGATTCAAGCTTCTCTCCTTTTAGCATTCTTGGAATAACAACCACTCCCCTATGTAAAACCCCTGGCCTAAACAAAGTCAGTGGAAACTGGCTCTGCATTGTTTATTTTGATGAAAATGACTAGTGCTGCAAATGAGCGCTTACTTTTTTATTTCTAACTTGAGCAATCTTAAACCTTTAAGTCCTCTGACAGCCCTTATAATAATAAAAATAATAATAAATATAATACATTTTATTTGTAAAGCGCTTTTCATTTTAATTATGATTGATTATGATAATGTTCCATTCAGCAGCTCTCGTACTTCTGGGACCCAAATAAATGGTACTCTAAAGTTCAGTCACACTCAAGTCCTGCACACCATTTCAAACCAGCAAACTGCCATTGACTACAGTATAGAAATGACCCCAGGTGTCTTACAGTCTAGTAGGATTATCTGCTTCAAGTAAGTATGCCTACAGATTTCAACTTAATGTCTTTCCCAGTGGAATTGTTTAGCCACATAGAAGTTTTACTTGGTGAAATACAATTGAGTAGGAAGAATCCAAGATGCCTTTTGTTTTCTCTAAATGGTAGGCCACACACCAAGGATTGCCTCTAAATCCATTGTAGGCCTACTGTGAAAAATTTAAATGAGTTACGAATGAAAATACAGCAAGCCGATAGCCATATGTACATCTAGTTTGTTGTTAATATATGAAGACCATGCAATTTGGTATAGGTATAATTCATTTCTAGTAGTAGTAAGATACACTCTAAATAGTGGGAATGAAGCAACAGCAATTTCCAACATCTTCTCTTGTGATATTTAAGCAAGCCATTAACTTAAAATAAAAATGGAAGTGAAATAAATCTGTTTACAGAGCAGTCAAATGACTGTGTAGAAATAGAGCAACTTACTATGAGGTGTCAATTAGGCCAAAATTGATACTTGCCTTTCACATTCCCTACACTCTCACACTCACTAATCAAAACACACACTCACAAAAGTCCACTCACATTTACTACTGAATGCGCTTACATTCACAAAACAATCTCACATGTACTATTGAAAGCATTCATACAAACATTAAAGGCTCTTACTAGTGATACCTCTTACAAAGAGGTAAATTAAGAGATAATGTGGTTCATATTTCAACTGTCGTCTTTGAATCCCTTTACTGTAACCTGGAATATTGTGTATCAGTATTCATAAACCATGCATTATGAGTAATGTAAGACTTAGTTATCATTTTGAGCAGTTCTATTCATTGTAAGTTAGATATGTGAAATGAAAGGACAATCAAATCAAGTGTAATCTGTGAATTGCATTTTGAAATACTTTGATATTTTGATGTTATGCTGTGCCTTTTTGAACCGGTGATTTATGTTCAATCAACCAAATATCTTAGGTTCAAAAATCTTAACAATGTTATTATTATTATTTATTTTATTTATACAGGGTTAATCGACTGAGACCAAAGGCCTATACTACGAAGCGAGGTAACTGGCTTACCCCGGTAAGTTCGGGAGTAACTTTGTGACGTTGAGGGTAACTTCCCGATTAACCCATACTATAAAAGGTGGGTAAGTTTTACCAGAGGTATGTTGTCATAGCAATTTACGCCTCATCTCTAAACTGCTCCGAGCAGTTTATGTTCGTGGTTAACTCCATGTTGTAATGGGGAAAATTGCGCTGCATAAAGTGTTGTAAAACTGCTGGAGTGGACACGTTTTTGGCGGCAGTCATTTAGTTAATTCAAAATTAACACTTGGTTTTACAACATATAGCCTAAGTGTTAATATATAGGCTATAATACTCTTGCCAATTCAAAGTTATCTTCCAAAAAGTGTATTGTTCTAACTACAAAATCCTTTACCTTAAGTTAATTTAAAAAAAGCCTATAGGCCTAATTTCAATTGCGCTTTTCGCTGGGGTTGCAGCTAATATGATAATTAGAATGTCATTCATACAGCCAATGTGCTTTAGTGAGTAGCCCATGTGTAGGTTGTAATTTAATAGCCAATACTTATTGTTTTCACATCTTAGATATAATATTTTATGTATCCTTTTATCTCAATTATGAATGAAACAAGGGTCCGTAATGCAAAATAGTACACATTAGTTAAAATTCAAAATCATAGAGCATAGAAAATTTGGGAGAGTAAAACTGACCGAAGCTTTGCAGGAACATGCACATGACAAGAATACTGCTACGACTTTACTCTCGGCAATGCGCTGCCGAGATTTAGCCTTTAACATTAGTTTAAACTACTCATATCCTGACATTATCAACGTGCTGTCTTCCGGGTTCAAACATACGAAGTATAAGCCATTGGCCGAAATATCTGCTTACGTTGCCAACCGCACCCCTTTCATGTGAACGCGCACAAACTCCATTGAGTTAACACTGTTGCGACCCGGCTCTCGGCCGTCAACATGATCACACACTGAGTCATATAAAAGGAATAACAAAAGTTTTATTTCTATAATTCAATAAAACAATATGAGCACGGCACCACGTCCGTCAGCGGAGACAGAGAGTGCGCCCCCCCTGAGACATCTCGTCACTTCCTCATATATAGCTCCACGACAGCTGGAATCAATTAACCACCAACCTGCATCTAGATGGGCAAAAAGGTGAAATCAAAATGGCGGGGCAAGGAGGACATGGCTGTAGCCGTGACACCCCCACCACAGAAAGTTGTCCAAACGACTAAACTTCCAAACAATAACAATAACAAACAATAACAGTCTTTATGTACAACATAGTTAAAGACAATATATTTTGTTCGTCGATTCACAGTGACACTCCGGTGTCCAGGTTTGGTTTTGGGTCACCTGTACTGTGTTGTTGGTTCCACATCCCTCTTTGCAAATGACAGAACTCCATCACACCACTGTGGCGCCTCAGTAGTGAATTAAAACCTGAAATCTCAGAGGAAAGGGGAAACAAATAGACAGGCAGACACAAACATACCGGGACTATACCGGTGCACAACTAAGTGCATCAGCCAAAACATTAGCGGTTCCTTTGATGTGTTTAATACTCAGGTCGTATGCTTGCAGAAAAAGTGACCAACGCATCAGCCGCTGGTTTGGATTCATCATGGATTTGAGAAAGGTCAGTGGATTATGATCAGTGTAAATGACCAAAGGGCCAGGAACAGACCCAACATACACTGCGAAGTGTTGCAAGGCCCAGATCAGAGCCAGGGCCTCTTGTTTGATGACCGCATAGCGGCACTGACAAGCATTGAACTTGCGGGAAAAATAGCCGACAGGATGCTCAAGGCCATCTCCATCAGGCTGTAACAAGACCGCACCAGCTCCCACACCACTGGCATCCACCTGTAACGTGAACTGCCTATCGAAACAAGGGGCAGCCAGGACAGGGGCATTACATAACAAGGCTTTTGTGGCGTTGAAAGCTGTCTGACAGTTTTCTGACCAGTAAAAGGGATTTTTCACTCGCAACAAGTCAGTTAAAGGCGCAGCAACTGTGGAGAAGTTATTACAAAACCCTCTGTAATAACCTACCATTCAAAGAAAACGCAACAACTCCTTTTTGCTGGTAGGAATTGGAAACGCTTCTACTGCTACCACTTTAGCCATCACTGGTTTTACTTGCCCTTGACCAACCACCTTTTCCAGGTAAGTGACAGTTGCTTTTGCAAATTCACATTTTGCTAAATTGACAGTTAAGGTGGCCTGGGCCAGGCGGTCAAACAGCGCTTCCAGACGCTGAACATGTTGGGGCCAGGTATCACCACACACAACTACGTCATCCAGGTACGCAGCGTATCCCTCCAGGCCAGACAACACTTTAGTCATGAGCCGTTGAAAGGTACTGGGTGCATTTTTCAAGCCAAATGGCATGACCAAGTACGAATACAGACCTATGTGAGTGATGAAGGATGAAATCTCCTGTGCACGTGGAGTAAGGGGCACTTGCCAGAACCCCTTGAGAAGGTCCAGCTTTGTCACACAGACCGCTGATCCCATCTTGTCCACACAGTCCTCCATACGAGGCAAAGGGAAACAGTCAGACTTGGTAACGGCATTTACTTTTCGGAAATCAGTGCAAAAACGCTGCAACTCAGCTGTTTTAGCAACTAAGAGACACGGGGATGACCATTCAGAAAAGGCAGGTCTCGCAATACCATTTCTAACTATATAGTCTACCTCAGAATATAAGTGTTTTTGTTTAGGTAACCGGACTCGATAGAACCTCTGTTTAATCGGAGTAGCATTTCCCACGTCAATGTCGTGACTGATGACATTTGTACGGGTAGGTGTATCCGGAA
>JAPMUY010007564.1:0-11254 GCA_026901105.3 Galaxias olidus | reverse complement strand
GGCTCCAACAGAGTATCAGTGTATGTGGACTGTCCTGCTGGCATTCTGTCCTTCTACAGAGTTTCCTCTGACTCACTGATCCTCCTCCACACCTTCAACACCACATTCACTGAACCCCTCTACCCGGGGTTTTGGGTTCGGAGTGGGGAGGACTCCTCAGTGTCTCTTTGTCAGAGGTAGGGGAGAGTCCTGGAAGAACACACACACACACACACACACACACACACACACACACACACACACACACAGTCACTCACACACACCTCACAGTATGTCACCCTTTACATGTGAAATACTGATAGAACACAAACCCACATGGTCACACACACACCCACAGTATATTAACCAAGTTCATCCAGTCTCATCAGTTGTAAGTGAATACACCGGACACAGTTTTATTTTCTGTGATTTAAAGATAGGATATTGGTGTAGCTGTCTGTTAAGGTATAACATTACACAGGTACTCATATTAATGATGGAACAGATGCCTCCCTAAGCCAACGGCAGTTACATTTTCAAAATATTAATTGAATTTTTATAATAATTGCCACTCTTAGATACATCTCCCACTTAATGTTCTTCGAGATTTAGCTTATATGACACGTTTTAAATAATTTACAAGTTTACAAAACACTTTATAAACACTTATTCATCCCCCATCTGTGTTCCATAGACAAATATAGTTTATGTGCACTCTGTTGTAAAAAGCCAAGGCTTTTCTGACAGCCATGTTTCCGGTATTTATTTTAGCTTTTGTTTAAGTCAAGTATAAAGACTGTCCTATTGTTAACGACTGGAAAAAAGTAGCCATACATATTGTCATAAGTCTTAGAGTTAGACTTCACAGAATTATTAGTATTTCCTTTCCTTCCTTCCTTTCAAACAGTCAAAATGATGTATTGTAGTTGGGATTATTATTCAGTGAGATAAAGAGATGTTATATTTTTCAGATTACCCATGTCCTCTGAGAATGAAGATACAACAGGTACTTTGTACAGGTGAGTATTACACTGAAAAAAACAATGACAAGGCTAGTAATTGATTTCACATACAGTATGTGTTATGTGTAATAAGTATCACCATGTTATGCACTGAAAGCTGTATCTGCAACATGTTGTCTCAAAAAATGACAGTTTTCTTGTATCGGTCACTGCTAGTATGGCTCCATCAAAAGTAACTAGATACAGTTAGGCCCAAAAATATTTGGACAGTGACACAAGTTTTGTTATTTTAGCTGTTTACGAAAACATATTCAGGATACAATTATATAATCAATATGGACTTAAAGTGCAGACTCTCAGCTGTAATTTGAGAGTATTCACATCCAAATTGGAGCAAGGGTTTAGGAATTACAGCTCTTTAACACGTAGCCGCCTCTTTTTCAAGGGACCAAAAGTAATTGGACAATTGACTCAGAAGGCTGCAAAAAAAAATAACAACACTGCATGGGCTCTTCCCTCATTAACCTGTCATCAATTAAGCAGTTAAAAGGTCTGGAGTTGATTCCAGGTGTGGTGTTTGCATTTGGAAGCTGTTGCTGTGAACACACAACATGCGGTCAAAGGAGCTCTCAATGGAGGTGAAACAGACCATCCTGAGGCTGAAAAAAAAAAAGAAGAAATCCATCAGAGAGATAGCAGAAATGTTAGGAGTGGCCAAATCAACAGTTTGGTACATTCTGAGAAAAAAGAGTGCACTGGTGAGCTTGGGAACTCAAAAAGGCCTGGACGTCCACGGAAGACAACAGTGGTGGATGATCGCAGAATCCTTTCCATGGTGAAGAAAAACCCCTTCACAACATCCACTCAAGTGAAGAACACTCTCCAGGAAGTAGGTGTATCAGTATCTAAGTCTACCATAAAGAGAAGACTTCATGAGAGTAAATACAAAGGATTCACCACAAGGTGCAAACCATTAATCAGCCTCAAAAATAGAAAGGCCAGAATTGACTTTGCCAAAAAACACCTGAAGAAGCCAACCCAGTTCTGGAACAGCATTCTTTGGACAGATGAGACTAAGATCAACCTGTACCAGAATGATGGGAAGAAGAAAGTTTGGAGGAGAATTGGAACAGCTCATGATCCAAAGCACACCACATCTTCTGTAAAACATGGTGGAGGCAGTGTGATGGCATGGGCATGCATGGCTTCCAATGGCACTGGGTCACTTGTGTTTATTGATGATGTGACAAAAGACAGAAGCAGCCGGATGAATTCTGAAGTGTATAGGGATATACTTTCTGCTCAGATTCAGCCAAATGCAGCAAAGTTGATTGGACGGCGCTTCACAGTACAGATGGACAATGACCCAAAACAGACTGCAAAAGCAACCCAGGAGTTTTTTAAAGCAAAGAAGTGGAATATTCTGCAATGGCCGAGTCAGTCACCAGATCTCAACCCAATCGAGCATGCATTTCACTTGCTCAAGACAAAACTTAAGGCAGAAAGACCCACAAACAAGCATCAACTGAAGACCGCTGCAGTAAAGGTCTGGCAAAGCATCACAAAGGAGGAAACCCAGCGTTTGGTGATGTCCATGGGTTCCAGACTTCAGGCAGTCATTGCCTGCAAAGGATTCTCAACAAAATATTGAAAAGTAACATTTTACTTGGGGTTATGTTTATTTGTCCAATTACTTTTGAGCCTCTGAAATGAGGAGCGTTTGTATAAAAATAGCTACAATTCCTACATGTTTAATCATATGTTTTTGTTCAACCCCTTGAATTAAACCTTAAAGTCTGCACTTCAATTCCGTTGTAGTTGTTTCATTTCAAATCCAATGTGGTGGCATGCAGAGCCCAAATCATGAAGATTGTGTCACTGTCCAAATATTTTTGGGCCTAACTGTACGTGGTCAGAACTATTGTGCTAGAACTGCCTACCTGACACAAAGTATAACTAGTTCCACAATGGCATGTGCTGCGTTCACATTTTAATTCCGTGTGAAATACATAATTATTTAATATTAACTTCAAACACATATGACACACAAGTTCATGTATATCCATGAACAAAATGTAAATTCAGGGAGTTTTTTTTTGAGTTTGTACATTTGGTGACCACAGCAATAGTCATGTGACAGGATGCTCTCCTGGCTGGAGGACAAAGTTAGCTCCATAGAGGGAACTGAATTCAGAAAAAGAAATCAAGATTCAATTTAGTTCAAGAATATGTTTATTGGCAGTCATTTCCAAACAGCTCGTATTTCCTTTGGATGTACAAATATTAAGAAAATAACATTTTATGTTGTGTATTCTGAATATATTTAATGCTAACTCTGAAACGGACCTTAGCAGACTCATACATCATGAGATTCTTTAAAAAATTTGACAAAAATATCCACAACAGTTATTCCCATCACTTTGTTATTGCGAGTTCCTCTGAAAAAAAAAAAGACAAAAATATTATTTAAATTTTTATAATTTCATCAAAGCTATTTTCCGGAAGTGTTCCTAAACAGGAGTGAGAAATAAAATATATTAATACATTTATCTAAAAATGTGTTTCCAAAAAGGTGTCCAGACCAAAATGGACCATAGTTAAAGAATGATTGAGACACAACATGGAAATAACACAGCTTTGGAGTTTCTGTTACTTTTGATTGAGTCGTGCTAGCTGTGACTAATGGCTTACAGCCATTGTTGCTAAGCTAGACTAAAATGACCCATTTACCTAAGAAACGAATTATTGGATGTACAACATAAGATTGATATCAATCATCTCATCTCATCTCGTCAACTAGGTGTAAGTAGGAACATATCTTATTTCACAATAAGTTAAACTATCCCTTTAACAACTTGTTTTCCCTCAAACGGTACGTACCTCTTGACGACCATCAGCTATTGCCTTAAGTGATGATTTACTGTAATAACCTTTATGCTGAAACCAATTGGACCAAACTACTCTGATTGGATTAGCTAAAGTAGATGAATGTTACGGGTGTTAATTCCTACATACATTTTAGCTAATATGATTGAAATTATAATTTAAGATTTCAACCAGTACAGCAATGTAGTAACATCATTTGAGGCTTCTAAACACCAAATAGTTTTTCCAAATAGAAACAACAGGAAGTATTTTTTTTATTATGAACGTAATTCTTTACCATTGGCTAATGTCTTCAGTGATGTAATGTCGACACTGTAATGTGTCAGTTCTATCAACCTTGTGTCTTGCTTTGTTTGATGCAGAAAGTGTAGATTATTGCAATGTTTCTTATAAGGGTCACTGTTTATTTACTAAGAGGAGTTCACAAAACTTGAATCTCTTCATTGTTTGACACTTCTATTTGCTGCTTCCGTTTATTTAATGTTTTAATGTTTTAATACATTATACATTTTTTATTCATAAAAGAAGAACTGATCAATTGTAGTCATCTTCTGGAGAGAATCATTAGAGTGCTATATTTAATATAAAACAATTGTAGTCCACTTCACACGGAGGACTTGATGCAGCGTGCTTGTTGTGCTGCTGCCTCCAGGCTCATGTGCCCCCATGCAGGTCTGTTCCAGTGCAGCTTGACTGGCCTGATGTTTCGGATGAAGGACAAGGGAGAGGTGCGCTACAGGATTGTGAAATGGGACGAAGATCTCCTGTTCTCCACTGGACAATCTCCAGCAGGTCCTCTGTTTAGCATTGACTGTCCTCAGAGGTCCGTCTGCCAGCTCCACCTCCCACACTGTGAGCTGCCTGATGGTGAGTCACACAGAGATCTATTGGAGGGGTGTGGAGCAGGGGCTCAGCAACAAAACTAGCCCGCCAGAAATTTTATCTGACCCGCCAGATTATTTAGAAATAGCTGATGTGTGATGTGAGGTATACAAAAAATGTATAATGCCAGTTTAGTAAATCCTTCAGACTTTATTTTTGACTGTGGCCCACAGTGCCATAGGCTGCATATGAACATCAAACAAAGCAAATTCAGTTTAATTTAAGGAAAAAACATTGACAAAGAAAAGGGTGCAAAAAAAGCTGAATAATTAATCAATTTGCCTTTGATTATGCTTTGGCCCGCCATCTAATGGCTTTAAAAAAAAATGGCCAGAATCCAAATTTACTTGCCGACCATTGGTGTAGAGGAATCAAGAATTAAAATTGAAACAGCATAATGAAGGCATACATATTAAACCCAAATGTTTACAGAATTCATATTGAAACAACCTATTTGCAGCATTCATATTCAAGCAACCTATTTGCGGCATATGTAATGAAACAGCACATTTACAGCAACTCTAGGGCATACAGGACATATGGAATTAACATATTTAAATCAAATCAAATACATTAAACACCTTTCATACACAATATATAAAATTGCTAAGAAGGAACAATCATGCCAAACACAAAAGAAAACATTTAATCTGGATTTAAAAGTAGGCTAGGAGCGAGTCTCAGATCTTCTGGAAGTTGGTTCCAACAATTTGTTGCATAATAGCTTTACGCTGATTTACATTTTTGGGTTATTACTCTGGGGATGGTTCGCAGACTTGTTTCTGATGACCTGATGGGGTCTAGAAGGTTCATATTGTATTAGCATGTCGGTAATGTATTTTGTCCCCAGTTTATTTAGTGATTTGTGGGTGAAAACGGTATTTTAAAATCAGCTCTGACACACAGGGAGCCAGTGCAGTTATTTGAGAATTGAGAATATTTACAGTTGACTATAAATCTGCCAAAGACTGCTGACATATTTTGGGTCCAGCTGCTTCAGTATGCAGATAAAGAAGCGGTCTGTGGTATGGTTGCAGGAGGAGGCTGTGAGTCTCCTGCTGCTCCATTAAGGATGGTGTCTGTGGTATGGTTGCAGGAGGAGGCTGTGAGTCTCCTGCTGCTCCATTAAGGATGGTGTCTGTGGTATGGTTGCAGGAGGAGGCTGTGGGTCCCTGTCGGTGGCCCATGTGACAGACGACGGTGTGGAGGTGGTGCCCCCTCTGAGGGTGACTGACACACATGCAGTGGTGGACGTCACACACCTGTCCTTATGGGGCCTGCTTGTGAAATGGTTCACATCCCTGTACATCATCAATGCACAGGTGCTGGTGTTTTTTGAACCAGCGAGGACTATTCTCAACGTCCACTTATTACCAGGGAACGTACCAGTTAAAGAGGTAGAGTCCACTAGCATTCTCGGCAATGATTGTTTTTGTGTTTGTGTCAACATTTAAAGAATTGTATGGTTCTCTAAAGGCTAATTTCTACCAAGCAGTGTTTAACAGATCGGTTCAAGTCGTAACGTATCGGAACGTTTTGGCTTATTTCCACCCAACACTAGCCTCCAGGTCGGGTCGACTCGGATCATTAAGTATCGGAACGTTTTTGTTTTGCGTTTCCACTGGCAAAAGTTTTAGATGGTACTGTAGATGACCGTTCCGTTTCGTCTTGTTTTTTGCTGCTCTTCTGTTGAGGCTCATAGCACACTGACCCGGTACTTGGATGTGGAGCTAGAAACATTCCACAATAACTTTTTGCGGTGTAAAAGCCAAACAGATCTCGATTTATGTAGTGGTTGGAACTGTTTGATACTGATTTCAAGGGTACTATACCGAAAGTGTTTGGTGGAAATGCGCGATAATCCTTCCCATACTAAACGACCCAATCCGAAACATTTCCTACTGCTTGGTAGAAATTAGCCATAAGATTTCTTAAGTGTGCTTTGGGGACACAGGACCAGTCTGACTGCATAGTCATGAAAACATCAGTTAGAGCTTCATCATCTAGATAATAATTATTTTCTCGATGGTACAGGTGGAGGAGCAGAAGCGAAAGCAGACTTTTTTAGAAGTCCCTTCTCGTTGCAAGCTCAACAGAAAGAAAATCTACAGTCTAAGCTGTGGCCCAGAAAACAGACCAGAACTACCGAAATACACGATACAACAGAAAGTATAGTCACGACTGTGGTTCCCTAGCCAACAGAAAAACCTACCTAGTTAAAACTGTTGAATACGTTTTGACATGTTTTTCTTCCAGACAGGTCAGGTAGACGTGGAATACGGTCCAAACTACCACCCCACCTTCCAGGTGTTCCTTCTAGCAGACACAGAGGAGGTGAAGCTCTGGCTCCTAAAAGGAGATCCCGGAGGAGAGGAGGTGTGGTCTGGGTTGGTCAGACTGACAGGTGAATATAAATGAATTCAAGGTCAAAGGGGTCATCACTGAGCTCAGTAAGACAATGATTTTTTCGCATTGACACTAAATTCAGAAACTTGTGGTAATTTTTCAAAACCTAGATACAGCGTTCATAACCATAACAACCAACACTTGCAACACACAACAGCCTCTGTTTGTGTTGTGCGTTCATTACTTTGAACCTTCAGCTCCAGAATCATTGGTTGAAATAACAAATTTATCATGAAATATCATAGGAACATTCGTTTAAGATCACCCACCCAAAAGATACTGATAGTTTCACTGTCAAGTTGAGTTTACAATCCTTAAATATTGTAAAATACTTGATACATTAAGGTGACCAGATTTCTGAAACGTAAACCGGGGACATTTCCAGTTCGGCGGTGTAAACATTTAAGCTCATGGATCGGCTTCACTGTCGGGGGGTCATGACGTCTGTCAGCTCATTAGCCAATTTGTCTTTACCATCTTTTCACTCTGGAGTGCTTAACACCTGCTAAGGCTTTCTCTATGTGTACAATTGGAGAGATTGGGCCTATCTTACGGGTTTCATTGGTTTTTTGTCATTGAATGAGTAAACAGTTCAGGGTATGAGAAACATTAAGTTGTATAAGACTTTAAATTTACACACGTTTTGTAGTAGACAAATCAGTATTTGCATATGTTCCTGTATTATAATAATAATAATAATAATGAAGTTGTTATGTAAAATCTGAAAGTAACTCAGTTGTTCTGTAACATCAGTAGAGTATCTGTGTGTAATAAATGTGTTGTGTCCTGAACACCAGGTGCCTCTGTGGGTGAACCTCAGTGTGAGCGTGCTCCGAGCGTCTCAGCAGAACCGCAGCTGCCTCAGGTCAGGTCCCAGTTTGTGGAGACCGTATCGCTGCCGGTGCTGGAGAGCTTATTGGACAGACTCCTGGAGAGGAGAGTGTTCATCGCCCTGGAAGTGGAGTCTGTCAGGGCCAGGACTGAGAGAGCAGATAGGGCCAGGGCTTTCTTAACCATGGTGATGAACAAAGGTTTTGAGTCCTGCCAAATCATGATAAGCATTCTGAGGGACCTGGACCCCTTCTATTCTGAAACACTTTTCAGATGAAAAATTTAATTTTGCTCAAAATGAGTTAACTCAAATATGGAGCTTGCAGGGTAGACATAGGTAGACCACGTAAACTCCATATTTTTAAGTTTGACATTTTGTGGGTTTGAATAGATTCTCAGTTGGTAGATGTGTAGTGTATGTCTCTGATAATTATGATATATTATAATAATTATAATAATAATAACCTTATTTTTTATAGCACCCTCCAAAAACATCGAATGAAAATTGATTTGTGTGAAGATATTGATATGAAGTCCTTTTCCGATTTTGTTTACATGTTTTCTTTCCAGGTGATTTGATTTAAAAAAAAATAATCAAGAACTTTAAGTCTGTATAAAAATGATACACATCATATGAACTAAAACTAATTTGTCTATTCTATGTATTTGATTATAATAGAGTTTGAATATTTTTGTGGATTTCTTTTGATTGATGTGATGTTTCCAATCAAAACTAATTTATAGCACATTTCATGCACGAAGGCAAGTCAATGTTCTTTACACAAGGCAAGCAGAAAACAGAAAAACAAAAAGACCATGAAAATAAATCATAATAATTTTAATTAAGAGAAATAAAATTGCTAAGAAGGAACAGTTGTGCCAAACACAATAGAGAACATATACGTTTTTAATCTGGATTTAAAAGTAGTCAGAATAAAAATTTTCCTAGAGAAATTCCGATCTCAAGTTTGTGCTGAGGTTTATTCCACATGAATGGGGCTGCAAACATGTAGGCCAGTTTTTCCCAAGTGTGTTTTGGCCTTAGGTACTGATAACAGAAGCAGTTCCTGTGACCGCAAATAATTTCCCTGTTTAAAATAAATGTTTATGCGCAGAAGAAACATCGCCTTATAGATAAAGATATACCAACGATTTAGGCTGTGGAAAGACAATGCCCACCAATAGGGCATTAAGAGTGCAATGGTTTAATCTCTTGCTGCGGTGGGATGAGCAGAAGGTTTGGCATAGGAGATCCTCCTATTGGTTAAGAGAAGAAGACTTCTATACAACCATTTCCTGGTTTTCCAACTACTCCTCTGGTGGTCTCCATGGTGACTGTACTGTTT
Organism: Galaxias olidus; assembly: GCA_026901105.3. Lineage (NCBI taxonomy): Eukaryota > Metazoa > Chordata > Actinopteri > Galaxiiformes > Galaxiidae > Galaxias > Galaxias olidus. The sequence goes on along the minus strand of JAPMUY010007564.1, from coordinate 1,962 downwards.
TTTGGAGAGGTTTCTTCCTGTCCAGAAATAGCCTTTGCTTTCCGAGGCCTTGTGCCTCATATCACACGGACGGACACATATATGTTCCCAGTGTTGAAGAGTCCACAGTCTGTCAAATCCAAACGTAGGAGAGATTTAATGTACAAGGTGGTCCCTGTGCACAGCAGAGTATGCCAACTTGGGATAGAACTGAGGTACGTTTGGTCAACGCCACATGTGGGGATAAAGGGACACGAGGATGGAGATGCATTGGCCCAGCAAGCCCTACAGAAGGAGCAGGTGGAGATAGAAGTACCGCTGAGCAAAGCAGAGGCCAAAGGAATAATATAAAGGGAGGCGGTGAGATAGTGGCCGGAGGAATGGCAGGGAGAGGTAAAGGGGAGACATTGATCACATCTTTAGGATAAAGGAGGAGGAAGAGCAACAGGTGGGAAAAGGAGGGAGGAGGTCCTTAATACAAGATGAAGGAATAAGGAGAAGTGGATTAAGAATCAAATATTGTAAATAAAAGGTAAGCATCCAACAGGAAAGTGTGAGCAGTGCCAGGAGGATGAAACAGTGGAGCACGTATTGCTATGGTGTAAGAGGTTTAGGAGGGAAAGAGAAGAGTTACACATGAGGGAGAGAAAGATTGAACTCAACCTAAAGAGTTTGTTAAGCCAGGAGGAAAAGAAAGGATCTAGAGAATGATTGTTGAATGTTTGTAAGGACACAGAGGTCATCATAAGGGTTTAAAGTTCTCCGGTCCACACTCCAGATGCTGTAGGTGGCGGTAATACACCGTGAAGATGGACGCCACCCGCCGTTAAGAAACCACTGAAGAAGAAGAAGACAAGGCAAACATTTAGCTGGAGATGCTGGACTGAGCCTGATTCCTCCCTGTAGCACAAGTGGAGCCAGCGAGCCAGGCTACGTGCCGTCACAGGACAAAGCGGGGCTGCCAGTCACTGTTTCCTACGGGCCGTTTTATTAGTACCACATGTTTAGCATTCCATGTTGACTCCTATGGCTGAACCAAGTCATTAAGGCTGTGCAGTGTAGATAGAAGGGACATCTGTCCAGAGCTCCCCCCTTTAGGTGTCTACCAGCAGCGTCTGGCTCTGGGTTGGCTGTGGGAGTGGAGCTTCCCCCACGTAGTGTTCTTTAGTCTCTCTCTCTGCGGCTGAGTGTCCTGACCTGGGGGCGTGGGGAAGGCAAGCGGGCGCCTCGAGGGTTCAGGGTGGAGACGGTGCCTGGTGGGCAGCTAAAGGACTGTTTCTCATTCCAGGAACACATTCACTGTTTACTGACATAAAGTCCCTTCACCTCATTCAGCTGAAGGTGGCCTAGTCTTTTCCAATGTGTTCATGATATTATTCAGAGTAACGGACCAGCAGATTTAAACATTAGAGTCACCAAACTAAGGACCTTTGTTATACAGTACCTGTCAAAAGTTTGGACACACTTTTCCATTCACTTAAATGGGAAAGTGTGTCCAAACCTTTGACTGGTACTGTATGTTACACATAGGTTAAGAATTCTAACTTCATTTATTTCTAATTGCACTAATTTACAAGCATACCTAAACAGGATTTTCTCCTAGTCCAGACCTTGCTAAGAGAGCTGCTAGGTAGCTCAGTGGACTGAAGTAGAAACCGTCAGATTAAATACAAAGTTATGTTGTGGATTCAAAGTCCTTCCTCTGGTTTACTGTTACGGAATGAGACTTTGTGTCACGCCATAAATATGCTGAAATAGTCCACTGGTCTGTGGGTTCAAATGAAAAATCACATTTATTCAGATTTATTAGTGAGAATAAATGTGTTAGACACGAATATTATAGAGGCACTGGTATGTAACTCAACAAGTTGACACAGTAGCTGTTGAAAAGGTTCGCTGACCCCCTGAGAGAAGAAATGGAGGGAGTCTTACTGAGTGAGAAAGAACTGGAGCTGTACAGGAGGAGCCTGTGTTGTACTCTGT
>JAPMUY010007563.1:97500-115441 GCA_026901105.3 Galaxias olidus | reverse complement strand
ACACCTGAAGAAAGAAGAAGAAGAAGAATGTTAAGTTTTAAATACTGTTGTCTGGCAACAGGAAGACTGGTCATGGCGTCTCTGCTATTTTGGGTCTAGGATGTGGCTCTCTTCAGAAGTCAAAGTCCAGATGGATGTCATCAAGTGTGTTTGTTGTTGAATTATTGGTGGGTTTCCTCAAACGATTGTTGTTTAATGATGATGTCATGGTCAGGTGTGTTGTTGTTTAATGATGATGTCATGGTCATGTGTTGTTGTTTAATGATGATGTCATGGTCAGGTGTGTTGTTGTTTAATGATGATGTCATGGTCAGGTGTGTTGTTGTTTAATGATGATGTCATGTCAGGTGTGTTGTTGTTTAATGATGATGTCATGGTTGTGCAGGTTGTTTGTTACAGGGTGTGTGTGTTTTAATGACATGTCATGGTCAGGTGTGTTGTTGTTTAATGATGATGTCATGGTCAGTGTGTTGTTGTTTAATGATGATGTCATGGTCAGGTGTGTTGTTGTTTAATGATGATGTAGTCAGGTGTAAGTTGTTTAATGATGATGTCTGTATTGTGGGGTGTGTTGTTGTTTAATGATGATGTCATGGAGTGGGTGTGTTGTTGTTTAATGATGATGTCATGGTCGGTGTGTTGTTGTTGAATATTGATGTCATGGTCAGGTGTGTTGTTGTTTAATGATGATGTCATGGTCAGGTGTGTTGTTGTTTAATGATGATGTCATGGTCAGGTGTGTTGTTGTTTAATGATGTCATGGTCAGGTTATTGTTGTTGTTTAAATGATGATGTCATGGTCAGGTGTGTTGTTGTTTAATGATGATGTCATGGTCAGGTGTGTCAGGCTCTTGCTGTGTGCTTTTTGTGTTCCCACAGTGGAGAGGAACTCAGCCTTATGACATCACTGGACTCACTGCGGTACCTGAACACACACACACACACACACACACACACATCAGCACATATCACATCTCCCCGCTGAGCTCTGGTCTGTGGTTGGTGAGAGATGCTGTAATGACAGAATGGACCCTGTACCCTAGGTGGTGTCGTGCTGTGGAGACTCAGAAGGACCGCTGGGAAGGACAAAGAGAGATCTGTCTCATTATTCAGACAGCTGCAGCACCAGGTCCAAGTGTCCGCAGTGCAACAGTACTATATGGTCTAAATCTCTGCTTTCATTTACTTAAACCTCAAACTGTGTTCCTTCTGGCCTCTTTGTTCAGATTACTAAACACCCATGTTATCAGATTCAATGTCCCTTTGTTTTAAAGATGATACCTAAGCCCTTTGCCATGCTGTGAACAACATGAGCAGAAGTGGATTATAATTATAATTATAATTGTATTTGATTATGTAGATTGGATTGGTCCATGGATTGTCTACTCAAGTAGGAATGAGTCTTACCCCCCAAGTGAAGGAGTTCAAGTATCTCGGGGTCTTGTTCTCGAGTGAGGGAAAATGGAACAAGAGATGGGCCGGAGAATTGGAGCAGCGGGTGCGGTGTTGCAGTCGCTTTATCGCACCGTTGTGACGAAGAGAGAGCTGAGCCAGAAGGCAAAGCTCTCAATCTACCGGTCTATCTTCATTCCTACTCTCACCTATGGTCATGAAGGGTGGGTCATGACCGAAAGAACGAGATCGCGGATACAAGCGGAAATGAGTTTCCTCCGGAGGGTGGCTGGCATCTCCCTTAGGGATAGGGTGAGAAGTTCAGCCATTCGTGAGGGACTCGGAGTAGAGCCGCTGCTTCTTTGCGTAGAAAGGAGCCAGTTGAGGTGGTTCGGGCATCTAGTAAGGATGCCACCTGGCCGCCTCCCCACTTAGAGGTGTTCCAGGCACGTCCAGCTGGGCGGAGGCCGCGGGGCAGACCTAGGACCAGGTGGAGGGATATCTCCACACTGGCCTGGGAACGCTTGGAATCCCCCAGTCAGGCTGGTTAATGTGGCTCCGGGGAAAGGGAAGTTTGGGATGCCCTGCTGGAACTGCTACCTCCGCGACCCGACCCCGGACAAAGCGGATGAAGATGGAGATGGAGTTTTAAAGATTAAACTGAATTATAATATTAAATATATATATATCATTACAATGGGAAAGATGACAATTTTAGAGGCAACCTCTATAAATGAGTTGTTAGCTGGCCTGGGGCCTGTACAACGAATGGAGGTTAAACAACTCTGATCTAACTCAAGGTTAACAAGGAAACTCGGAGTTGACAAACTCAGATTTTCCAAATGGGTGTTAAACGGTACTACAACGGTGATTATGATGTGTGTTAGTTAAGTCGGTGTTAACTTCATGGAGTTTGTGCTCGTTCACATGGAAGGAGTGAGGTTGGCAACGTAAGCATACATTTTGACCAATGGCTCATGCTCCGTATTTTTTAACAACGGAAGACAGCACATTGATAATGTCATATGACTAATTTAAATAAATGTGAATGGCTAAATCTTGGCAGCGCATTGCCAAGAGTAAAGTAATAGTATTCTTGTCATGTGTGCATGTTTCTGCGAGTACGGTCGATTTTACTCTCACAAATTTAAATAATATAACCTCTATGATTTAGAATTTTAACAAATCTGTCCTACTTTGCATTACGGACAGTTGTTTCATTTGTTATATAATTGAAATGAAAGGATACATAAAATAATACATCAAAGATGTGAAAATTCTTTGTAATAGGCTATTAAATGATAGCCTACACATGGTCTACTATGGTATAAATGTAATGACATAACGATCATATCAACTGAAACCACAGCGGAAAGCACGAGATTAGGCCTGTAATACCTTTTTTTTAATTAACTATTAAAGAAAAGGATTTTCTAATTAGAAAATACACTTCTTGGACGCTAACATTGAATTGGCAAGAGCTTTATAGCCTATATATGAACACTTAGGCTATATGTTGTAAAACCAAGTGTTAATTTTGAATGATCTAAAGGACTGCTGACAAAAACTTTATATGTGTCCACTCCAGAAGATTTACAACGCTGCACGCGGCGCAATCTTCCCAACTTCAGCGTTATAGAGCACTTAACATCGAGTTAACCACGAACATAAACTGCTCGGAGCAGTTTAGAGATGCAGCGTAAATTGCTATGACAACAAACCTTTGGTAAAACTTACCCACCTTTTACAGTATGAGTTAATCGGGAAGTTACCCTCAACGTCACAAAGTTACTCCCGAACTTACCGGGGTAAGCCTGTTACCTCGCTTCGAAGTGTAGGACTAAAGCTGTTGTTGTTGTTGTTGTTGTTGTTGTTGTTGCTTACCGTCTGATGTGTCCAGATCAGCATCATCCACCTCTGCAGAGGCTGGTTTATGAGTCACATCACCATCTGAGAACCCCCCCCACCCCCCCACCACCACCACCACCACACACACACACACACACACAAAGTAAATCCCAAAAATTTATCAATTGAATCTATAACATTTTATTTTCATAATTTCAAAAAGAGATATAGAGCGACAGAGAGAGGATGAGATGTAGAAAAGGAGAAAAGAGAAGGAGAGAGATAGAGAAAGTGGGATGAGATGTAGAGAAGGAGAAAAGAGAGGGAGAGAGATAGAGAAAGTGGGATGAGATGTAGAGAAGGAGAAGAGAGAGGAAGAGGAAGAGCGTACCTTCAATGGAGTCTGGGTCTTCGGTTGGCTCCTCTGATTTGTCATGGCTGTCTTCAGAGTCGCTGTCGTCACTGTCATGGCTGTCTTCAGCCTTGTCTATCTCACTGTCATGGCTGTCTTCAGCCTTGTCTATCTCACTGTCATGGCTGTCTTCAGCCTTGTCTATCTCACTGTCATGGCTGTCTTCAGCCTTGTCTATCTCACTGTCATGGCTGTCTTCAGCCTTGTCTTCCTCAGTGACATCACCTTTGCTGTCATCCTCTTCCTTGGTGTCTTCATCATCTTTGCTGTCATCCTCTTTCTTGGAGTCTTCATCATCTTTGCTGTCATCCTCTTTCTTGGAGTCTTCATCTTTGCTGTTGTCCTGGTCAAACACAGCGTTGGAGTCTGTCATGACCTCCTGCTGTTTTGGCTCCTCCTTCTCTGCTTGGAACACCGTCTGCAAGGACTCCAGCAACTCTCTCTCCTCCTCGGGCATCTCCTCCGTCTCCTGTGACTCTGGTTCTCCAGTCACTTCCTCCTTTGGCTCCTCCTCCACCGATGTCTCCGCCATCATCGACTGGTCCTCCTGCACGTCCATCTGAATCTCTTTGGGCAACGCCTCCTTCTCCTCGCTATTGCTGCTGTTCATCTCCTCCTCCTTCTTCACGTCTGTGTCCGTGGCTCCGCTGTCGGCGCTGTCCTGCGCCTCCTGGCTCTGGTCGGGCTGGGTCTCCTCCTGGCTCTGGTCGAGCTGGGACTCGGGGACAGTGGACTCTTCTTCACTCTTCACCTCGGCCGTCTCGTCTGAGTCAGACTCTACAGGTGACGGACACACGGTGGTATTTTGCTCATACTGTCTTAACCTTTCATGCATTTCAGTCTGTCTAGTTTTGATGACCATTCCGTTGTCTAACATTTTGATGTCTTTCTCAAAAATGTGTTAGTGTTGTTTTTAGCTAGCATGGTAGCTTGGGTTAGGGTTAGGGTTAGGGTTAGGGTTGATGTGTTAGTGTTGTTTTTAGCTAGCATGGTAGCTTGGGTTAGGGTTAATGTGTTAGTGTTGTTTTTAGCTAGCATGGTAGCTTGGGTTAGGGTTAGGGTTAATGTGTTAGTGTTGTTTTTAGCTAGCATGGTAGCTTGGGTTAGGGTTAGGGTTAGGGTTAATGTGTTAGTGTTGTTTTTAGCTAGCATGGTAGCTTGGGTTAGGGTTAGGGTTAGGGTTAATGTGTTAGTGTTGTTTTTAGCTAGCATGGTAGCTTGGGTTAGGGTTAGGGTTAGGGTTAGGGTTAATGTGTTAGTGTTGTTTTTAGCTAGCATGGTAGCTTGGGTTAGGGTTAGGGTTAATGTGTTAGTGTTGTTTTTAGCTAGCATGGTAGCTTGTCATGGGTGGTACGGTTGGGGCCATTGTAATGCTGTGTTACAATTGACCACAACACCATCAAAATTGTTTCTGCCGTAGTAATGACATTCAAAAAGATATTGTTTTGAGATAATAATTTAAGGAAATTGTTTTGTGTGCCATTATATTTTCTATTTTGTGGCATAGTCCAGTGGTTAAGTGTTTTGCACCGATGGGAGCAAATACAATTTGACCCACACCTGTGAAAGCAGCTGAGGTGGGTCCTCCATCCCTCACTTCAAAAATGTATTAGAATAAGATAAGAAAATAAGATTTTTGGTGATAGTTTTGGCTGTATTATTTTCCTTACATACATTTAGCAGGTTGGGAGTACTGGCAATTCTATGAATTATCAAATTGAAATGTTTTTGGTAAAATGGTTTGTGACTCATTTCATTTTGTTTTCAGCTACACTGACTTTTTAATGTTGAGGGGAAAATCCTTTTATGTGTGATGCGGCTTATTTTGCTTATTAATTTTGTATATTTTTTATATTTCTATGATTATATGATTCATTATTTGGAACGAATTGTTCAATATATATTAAATAGTTTTAACTATATTATAAGGAGTACATTTTGGTCCTTGGTATTTTGTAGCATTTAACTTGTGCTGTTTTAATCAATATTGTGAATCTTAGCAGTGTTTGTAAATACATTTAAAGACTTAACAAATATAACACAGATACAAGTTATCTACATACAAAAATTATACAAATAGTTGAAAAGGTGTTTTAGAAATGACTTCAAAACCAGAAATGGTTACAATGGTTACAATTGCCCCAGATCTCCCCTACTGACCTGTCATGTCAGCTGATTCTTCGCTGGAAAGGTCTTGTTCTGAAAACAAATAAAAACAGTCTGTTAGTCAGGAGTACCATTTTTAATATTACAACCAAAATGTAAAGGGCCCATAATCTCATATATTAAATAATTCTGTGTTTTTCATTGTTTTATCACTCAGAGGCATAGAACCAGCACTGTAAAAAATGGAAATCACATTTTTTCCAGTTTACCTATGACAAATATCTATCCTGTTTTACAAGCCGTTCTGAATCACAGCCTAATGTAATGCCATATAACTAGCCTAAATGTTCCAAGCTAGCTGTTCTGAATCACAGCCTAATGTAATGCCATATAACTAGCCTAAATGTTCCTAGCTAGCTGACTAACAAGCTATGCTTGTGGTCCATAGGAACTAGTTGTGTGTGAGTTTGTGTGCGTGCTTGTGTGTGTCAAAGCATAGTGAGAAAGAAAAGGTCTAACAACTCTAACCATGATAACAGCTGAATGTGGTTATACCTCTAGCCTATCACAGAAGTCTGCTAATGAATATTAATGACGAATGTGTGTAAACGTATTACTAGTGGGCGTTCACCACCAAACACTGGCTGTGTGTAGGAAGTGTAGAGACACGCATCATAGAATAATTAATACACAATACATGGAGATCATTTTAAGTGTAAAGATTATTTTAGACGTGCTTAATACTGAAGAATGACACAAAACTGTTTGAAAGTGCTATAAACATATATATTATTTAAAATAAATAAGAAATGCAATTATTTTATTTCATTCTTTCTCACCAACAATGATGGCCTCTGCTGTCACTACAGAGGCTGAGGTAGCTATGATGTTTGTTTGTTTTCAACACAAACACACACACACAAACACACACACACAAACACACATACACACAAGCACGCACACACAAACACACATACACAAACAGAGGAAAGTCAGAGAGTACAGATTAGAATTGATTTTCTTTTACAGTGCTGAGACATCTTTGTGCTGTTTGACGATTGTGGTTGAAGAGTTTTAGTCTGACTTTACCTTCTGAGGAGTCGTCTGTGTCGCTCTTCACATCTTCAGCCTTGTTGTCTTCTACTTCTGTGGCGCTGTCTGTGAGATCACAATGGAGGGATGACCATAGCAACACTCACAGACACACTGAGATCACAATGGAGGGATGACCATAGCAACACTCACAGACACACTGAGGTCACAATGGAGGGATGACCATAGCAACACTCACAGACACACTGATGTCACAATGGAGGGATGACCATGGCAACACCCACAGACACACTGATGTCACAATGGAGGGATGACCATGGCAACACCCACAGACACACTGATGTCACAATGGAGGGATGACCATAGCAACACTCACAGACACACTGAGGTCACAATGGAGGGATGACCATAGCAACACTCACAGACACACTGAGGTCACAATGGAGGGATGACCATAGCAACACTCACAGACACACTGAGGTCACAATGGAGGGATACTATATATATATATGTTAATATATTATAAAATATAAGGATTAACTTCATGGTGTGTATTCACTATTATCATACTTTGGCCCATAGCTAACAGACATCAGTCCATTAGCTCCTTACACCTCTGGTAGCTGAGCTGACTCACGCTCCTTATTTAGAAAGAATGTGTTGAATACATTTAGTAATGTGAGGAGAAAGGCCATGAGGTCTATTTGATTTCAGAGGAAGCTGGTGTTTTGTAAGTCGCCAATGGTCACTAGTATCGTTTCCTACTGGTGAAATGAAGAGGAACATGCTTAATAATAGTCTATTCAATAACGAGGACAAAAAAAGCTTGTCTTCAGGCCAATTATATGTGCAAATTATTCGAACACGCTCATTGACCAAGAAAAACTCATTCTAAAACTAAAATGTGTTCAGCACATCACTAAGTTAAGAAAAACTCATTCTAAAACTAAAATGTGTTCAGCACTACGTTAAGTTGAGGCCCTCAGGAACGTTTATTGTGGTCTGAGGTCTAACTTTATACAGGTAACACAATTTAACTCAGCCTGTAGGGATAACTTTCTTATGTTGTAAATTCATAATTAGTTAATTCTCATCCATTCATTAGTATTTTCATTCCAGTTGGCCGCACGTCTTACCTGTGGAGTCAGCGTCTGTCGAGTCTAAAATAGAATTAAAACGCATTAGTTCGTTTTTTTTCTTCTTCTAGCTACGATCATTGTCAACTAATAGAGATAATGATGATAATAAAACTGTTAGCATAATTTCCAAGGTTGAAAGTAATTAGAATCATTTTTGGAATATTGTGTTACCATGCCATTTTAATTAGCAACGCAGTGTGGCATTGTTAGTCAGTAACGTTACCTGCTTCCTCCAAGGACAGACCAGCATCTGTAAGGGGGGGGGGGGACAAAGGTCAACAAAGGTCAAAGGTCAAACATTATTTAATGGATGCCAAAGGTCATTTCTAAAGTTAATCTGCTGATCCTAATCCTAGACTGGAGCTCGAGCACAGTCTCAGGACAGAGTGACCTGATGCTCTCGTTACCATGGAGACGTTGTTTGTTACTGGCATGGGAAAGTGTTCTCTGCAGCGCCGTGGAAACAAACACTAAGTGACATACACAATCCTAACAGAGTCAGTTGTTGTTGTTTGTTGCTAGGACAGACTATGTTGGACGAGCTGTTGTCGTTATCCTGTTGTGTACCTTGTGTGGTTTTATGAAATGCTTTAGAGGGTTTATTGAATCATGTTTTTGGTTAGTGCCCTGCTAAAGGTCTGACCTTTGACCCTAAACCTTTATAGACGGGTCAGTGGTCCAAACTCCCCTGCTAAATGTTTCATAAAGACTCACAGTGGGTGAGCTTTATAAACCTTTCCTAAACATTGCCTATTAACTCTCCTACATGTTTCCTAAAGACAGTGGATGACCTCTGACCCTTCCTATATAGCTCCTATAAACTCTCCTCAATGTTTCCTAAAGACTCAAAGTGACCTTTGACCCTTCCTATATATCTCCTATGAACTCTCCTACACGTTTCCTAAAGACTTACAGTGGATGACCTTTGACCCTTCCTATATATCTCCTAATAACTCTCCTTCATGTTTACTAAAGACTCACAGTGGATGAGCTTTGACCCTTCCTATATATCTCCTACATGCTCCCTAAATACTCAAAGTGGATGACCTTTGACCCTTCCTATATATCGCCAATAAACTCTCCTATATGTTTTATAGGACTCACAGTGGATGACCTTTGACCCTTCCTATGTATCTCCAATAAACGCTCCTAAATACCTCCTATAAAATTACAGCGGGTGACCTTTGAATTCTAACAGTGGGTGACCTTTGAACTCACCTGCAGCGTCAGTAGTGTCCTGGCTTTCTGCTGAATCAGCAACATCTACAAACAGACAGCATTAGCATCCCTTAGCGTCATGTCTACAGGGTTAGGGTTAGTTATTCTGCTTTGTTATCATGTCTTCGAAGGCTAAGAATGTTTAATTTCCTGGGTTATTATATGACCTCTGAACTCACCTGCTGCATCAGTAGTGTCCTGGCTGTCTGCTGAATCAGCAACATCTACAAACAGACAGCGTTAACATCACTTAGCATCCTTTCTAAAGGGTTAGGGTTAGTTAAATGTCTAATATAAAATAACAGTGGATGACCTTTGAACTCACCTGCAGCATCAGTAGAGTCCTGGCTGTCTGCTGAATCAGCAACATCTATAAACAGACAGCATTAGCATCCCTTATTGTCCTGTCTAAAGGGTTAGGGTTAGTTAAATGTCTAATATTAAATAACAGTGGATGACCTTTGAACTCACCTGCAGCGTCAGTAGTGTCCTGGCTCTCTGCTGATTCAGCAATTTCTATAGGGAGAGCTTTAGATACACATGCTATTAGGAATAACTCATTTATATTTTTGTGTCAATACCTAGGAAACTGAAGAGAGAATTGATTTACTCATTTTAATTCTAATATGTATATGCATATATAATTTGTATATTATAATGTGGTTGTCCGGTGAGGTTACCAGTAAAGATGACAAAAAATGTTTTGTTAAACTTTGTATTCCACTGATACTGAACGGATTTCAATATAACATCTTGAAGGTGTTTTTGTGTGTTTTGGAGGACGTAAAATTTAAAATGCAAAGTTACCTACTATAAAATAAAAGTGGATGACCTTTGAACTCACCTACTGCTTCAATAGTGTCGTGGCTGTCTGCTGAATCAGCAACATCTACAAACAGACAGCGTTGACATCACTTAGTATCCTTTCTAAAGGGTTAGGGTTAGTTAAATGTCTAATATAAAATAACAGTGGATGACCTTTGAACTCACCTGCTGCATCAGTAGTGTCCTGGCTGTCTGCTGAATCAGCAACATCTATAAACAGACAACGTTAGCATCACTTAATGTCCTGTCTCAAGGGGGAGCATTAAAGTCTGTTCTCCTATCAGAAGCTACCTGTTTGTTGCTGAAGGCTTTTATTGATACTAAACGTCCGACATTAACATATTCAACAAATGTGCATTCAACATGAAACATGTCTCCTCCTACAGTCCAGACCACCTGTTGGTCATAGAGAGTGAAGAAGTAGAAGGGACAGGTGTGTTAATTCTTTACACTGCCCCCGGTGGCGGTGTGTGGTGATGCAAAGCCAAACTCAAGTGTCAGAGTTTGTGTCTCTGTCTATTTAAGCCATTCTGTTTCCACGGTGACTAGCCTAGCGTCATTATGACCACGTTCTGTTTTTATCATTTGGCAAACAATAATTGTAGAAAGTCTCACACACACACACGCACACACACACACACACACACACACACACACACACACACACAGAGGGACAAACACGCTACCTGGTGAATCCGTGGTATCTGCTGCAGCAGAGTCAACAGGGGCTGAAACATGGAGTGAGAGTGAAAGAGCTTTCCATGTTAACTCAATATTTAATCAGGGACTGATTAACTGAATCACTGAAACATTTCCTGGATAAATAATTTACCATTCCCTCACTAAAATATTTTTCCATCTGGTTTTCTTGGAACTTCTTTAGTAAACGATTGTATAAGTGTCATATGTCAAATACTAATTGTGCTTGTTGGAAGGTAGACAGACAGACAGACAGACAGACTAGAGAGGGACACAGGTGTGAATCCTTACCTTCTGCTGTTTCTGCTGAGTTGCTGTCGGTTACTCCTAGGGGTTAGAAATGTGTCCGTTAATCAGTTACTGTTTACAGGACTGTTTCATGGTTACCTCAGGATCCCGTCAGAGTAGGTTATGGATGAAAAGGTCATGGTTAGGGTTCCATGTCGGAGCCTTTTGTTAGATCCTACAGAAGAACCTTCTAGATAGATCTGGTTGAACAGGAAGTGGTCTGCAGTAAAAATGTGCACATTCCGATCCACAGATTCTAGTTTAACAGTTCAGCGCTCAACAGTGACACCTCGCTTTTCTTAATCTTTCAGGAAATGGTTGTTCACCCCATTGAAATGTTTGGAATTTCAAATAAAAATGAATGTACATCCTGTTAGGATGCAAATTAGTTGCATAATATGTGAAGTACTTACATAAGAATTCCTTAACATTCCGCGCAATCTACTCTGCACTTGTAATTAGTTCTGATCTACAATAATTAAAATTATGAAAAGAGTTATATCCATTTTAAATTATATTAGTTACAAGAAAATCCTTATATACGATATTTCTAATTATCATAGACATCAAATGAAGATATTCTGTCTTTTTCTCAGGAGTGTGTGGTGGTTTAAAGCACCCCCTGTGCTTTGTGTTAGTTCATTTCCTAACTGGTGATTATGAGCAAGACGATGAGGATGATGGTGGGGAAGCTTTGAGATGGCTGTGTTCTAGAGTCTGTGGTGGTTTTAAGGAGCCCCTGCTTTGAGATGGTTGTGTTCTAGAGTCTCTTGTGGTTTTAAGGAGCCCCTGCTTTGAGATGGCTGTGTTCTAGAGTCTGTGGTGGTTTTAAGGAGCCCCTGCTTTGAGATGGTTGTGTTCTAGAGTCTCTTGTGGTTTTAAGGAGCCCCTGCTTTGAGTTGGATGTGTTCTAGAGTCTGTGGTGGTGTTAAGGAGCCCCTGCTTTGAGATGGTTGTGTTCTAGAGTCTGTGGTGGTTTTAAGGAGCCCCTGCTTTGAGATGGCTGTGTTCTAGAGTCTGTGGTGGTTTTAAGGAGCCCCTGCTTTGAGATGGCTGTGTTCTAGAGTCTGTGGTGGTTTTAAGGAGCCCCTGCTTTGAGATGGCTGTCTCTTGTTTTAGGAGCCCCTGCTTTGAGTGGATGGTTTTAAGGAGCCCCTGCTTTGAGATGGATGTGTTCTAGAGTCTCTTGTGGTTTTAAGAGTGCTTTGAGATGGTTGTGTTCTAGAGTCTCTTGTGGTTTCAAGGAGCCCCTGCTTTGAGATGGATGTGTTCTAGAGTCTGTGGTGGTTTTTTGAGATGGCTGTGTTCTAGAGTCTGTGGTGGTTTTAAGGAGCCTGCTTTGAGATGGCTGTGTTCTAGAGTCTGTGGTGGTTTTAAGGAGCCCCTGCTTTGAGATGGCTGTGTTCTAGAGTCTGTGGTGGTTTTAAGGAGCCCCTGCTTTGAGATGGATGTGTTCTAGAGTCTGTGGTGGTGTTAAGGAGCCCCTGCTTTGAGATGGTTGTGTTCTAGAGTCTGTGGTGGTTTTAAGGAGCCCCTGCTTTGAGATGGCTGTGTTCTAGAGTCTGTGGTGGTTTTAAGGAGCCCCTGCTTTGAGATGGCTGTGTTCTAGAGTCTGTGGTGGTTTTAAGGAGCCCCTGCTTTGAGATGGTTGTGTTCTAGAGTCTCTTGTGGTTTTAAGGAGCCCCTGCTTTGAGATGGATGTGTTCTAGAGTCTGTGGTGGTGTTAAGGAGCCCCTGCTTTGAGATGGATGTGTTCTAGAGTCTCTTGTGGTTTTAAGGAGCCCCTGCTTTGAGATGGTTGTGTTCTAGAGTCTCTTGTGGTTTTAAGGAGCCCCTGCTTTGAGATGGATGTGTTCTAGAGTCTGTGGTGGTTTTAAGGAGCCCCTGCTTTGAGATGGCTGTGTTCTAGAGTCTGTGGTGGTTTTAAGGAGCCCCTGCTTTGAGATGGCTGTGTTCTAGAGTCTGTGGTGGTTTTAAGGAGCCCCTGCTTTGAGATGGTTGTGTTCTAGAGTCTCTTGTGGTTTTAAGGAGCCCCTGCTTTGAGATGGCTGTGTTCTAGACTCTGTGGTGGTTTTAAGAGCCCCTGCTTTGAGATGGCTGTGTTTTAGACTCTGTGGTGGTTTTAAGGAGCCCCTGCTTTGAGATGGATGTGTTCTAGAGTCTGTGGTGGTTTTAAGGAGCCCCTGCTTTGAGATGGCTGTTTTCTAGAGTCTGTGGCGGTTTTAAGGAGCCCCTGCTTTGAGATGGCTGTGTTCTAGAGTCTTTGGTGGTTTTAAGGAGCGCCTGCTTTGAGATGGATGTGTTCTAGAGTCTCTTGTGGTTTTAAGGAGCCCCTGCTTTGAGATGGATGTGTTCTAGAGTCTGTGGTGGTTTTAAGGAGCCCCTGCTTTGAGATGGTTGTGTTCTAGAGTCTCTTGTGGTTTTAAGGAGCCCCTGCTTTGAGATGGTTGTGTTCTAGAGTCTCTTGTGGTTTTAAGGAGCCCCTGCATTGAGATGGCCGTGTTCTAGAGTCTGTGGTGGTTTTAAGGAGCCCCTGCTTTGAGATGGCTGTGTTCTAGAGTCTGTGGTGGTTTTAAGGAGCCCCTGCTTTGAGATGGCTGTGTTCTAGAGTCTGTGGTGGTTTTAAGGAGCCCCTGCTTTGAGATGGCTGTGTTCTAGAGTCTGTGGTGGTTTTAAGGAGCCCCTGCTTTGAGATGGCTGTGTTCTAGAGTCTGTGGTGGTTTTAAGGAGCCCCTGCTTTGAGATGGTTGTGTTCTAGAGTCTGTGGTGGTTTTAAGGAGCCCCTGCTTTGAGATGGCTGTGTTCTAGAGTCTGTGGTGGTTTTAAGGAGCCCCTGCTTTGAGATGGTTGTGTTCTAGAGTCTCTTGTGGTTTTAAGGAGCCCCTGCTTTGAGATGGCCGTGTTCTAGAGTCTGTGGTGGTTTTAAGGAGCCCCTGCTTTGAGATGGATGTGTTCTAGAGTCTGTGGTGGTTTTAAGGAGCCCCTGCTTTGAGATGGCTGTGTTCTAGAGTCTGTGGTGGTTTTAACTAGCCCCTGCTTTGAGATGGTTGTGTTCTAGAGTCTGTGGTGGTTTTAACTAGCCCCTGCTTTGAGATGGATGTGTTCTAGAGTCTGTGGTGGTTTTAAGGAGCCCCTGCTTTGAGATGGCTGTGTTCTAGAGTCTGTGGTGGTTTTAAGGAGCCCCTGCTTTGAGATGTACATGACTGACCTGCTGGGACTCTTGGGCTGGTCGTAGGAGATCCTCCTAAACAACAACAACAACAGAAGCTACCATCACACACAAGGATGATCGGTAGTACAGGCAATAAGAGTGTGAAGTAGCCTATTGATGCATCTCTTAGTGTTTGTGTGTGTCAGTGTGTACACGTTGTTGTGAGTGTGTATGTGTGTGTCAGGGTGTGTGTGTCAGGATGTGTGTGTCAGAGTGTGTGTGTGTGTGACAGGATGTGTGTGTCAGAGTGTGTATGTGTGTGACAGCTTACCGTTCAGGAATGATAGCAGGGCAGCTGCTCTCTCTTAAACACACAGTGGAGTCACAGAGGGGTATTTAGTTGTGGGCCGAAGAGAGCAACACTGGCACCAGAGGAGGTGTGTGAGTGTGTGTGTGTGTGTGTGTGTGTGTGTGTGTGTGTGCGTGGGGAATTTTGAGTGTGTGTCTGAGCTTTAAAGTGTAATCTAGCCTACAGATTAGCCTTGCTAGGCCCTGAAGTGTAAACTAGCCTACACATTATCTCTGCTAGGCCCTTAAGTATAAACTAGTCTAGAGATTAGCCATGCTTCTCTTCTTGAAGGTGAAGTCACACAATCCAAAGCACCATTGAGTGCATTCTATTCTATTGTAAAGCGTTCTAAAAATAAACCTGTTTACGTTGGAGAGTCATTACATGTTTGTTAATAATGGAAGTCCTCTGGAATGTCTGTGCAGAACGTTCCGTCAAAGCTCAAGGTAGCGTCAGGAGTGTGAGTCTAATGTCTAATGTGTGTTTAGACTTCAGAGGGGGATAAGGACAATGAGGGGCGCTCTTCCTCTCTTTTCCTAGCTGTGGTGATTATGAGGAAGATGATGATGATGATGATGATGATGATGATGGGGAGGTAAAAGGAAGATTATAGCTTATAGTTACCATCGTTATCTTTTTCAAGGCCTCCTGCGGAGAGATGAGAGAAACAGAGAAAGGAATAAATAATGATTAGTGCTCTGAGGTCTATCATACAGAGAGAGAGAGAGAGAGAGAGAGAGAGAGAGAGAGAGAGAGAGAGAGAGAGAGAGAGAGAGAGAGAGAGAGAGAGAGAGAGAGAGAGAGCAATACAGAGGGAGATACAGAGAGAGAGAGAGAAAGAGAGAAAGAGAGAGAGAGAGAGAGAGAGAGAGAGAGAAAGAGAGAACGATACAGAGAGAGAGATACAGAGAGAGCGAGATACAAAGAGAGAGAGAGAGAGAGAGAGAGATACACAGAGAGAGAGAAAGACAGAGAGAGATACAGAGAGAGAGAGAGAGAGAAAGACAGAGAGAGATACAGAGAGAGAGAAAGACAGAGAGAGATACACAGAGAGAGACAGAGAGAGAGAGAGAGAGAGAGAGATACAGAGAGAGAGAGAGAGAGAGAGATACACAGAGAGAGAGAAAGACAGAGAGAGATACAGAGAGAGAGAGAGAGAGAGAAAGGTAATGTTCGTTTGAGAAAGTGTTTGAACACACAGGCTTTTGTCCAGTCGTTCAGTAGGAGAGAGGAAGCGTCTAGTTACAGTCTGTGTACCACAGCACAGAGGGACTGTGCCATTATAACCCATTAGAGAAACTACCACTGTGACATTCATCTTATGTAATGCTAACCAGAGTCTACATTAACCTTCCAGGGTGAGTCCGGTCAGCCCACAGAGACCACTAAATAAAGTGAAGATAGTTCTGAGTGTCTTGAGGAGTTCAATTAAGTTAGTGGGTCAAACTACTGCTGGAGGTAACATATAACAACAGCAAAACATTCTTGTGGGTTTTGAAGTTATTGTAAAGTTTTGGATGTATTGATATATTTGTAGATAGTGTAAGTTATTGTAGAGGTTTGGATGTATTGATATATTTGTAGTGTGTGTAAGTTATTGTAAAGTTTTGGATGTGTTGATATATTTGTAGAGAGTGTAGGTTATTGTAAAGTTTTGGATGTATTGATATGTTTGTAGATAGTGTAAGTTATTGTAAAGGGAGAGTTTTGGATGTATTGACATGTTTGTAGATAGTGTTGGTGTTGTAAAGGGAGAGTTTTGGATGTATTGATATATTTGTAGAGTGTTGGTGTTGTAAAGGGAGAGTTTTGGATGTATTGATATGTTTGTAGAGAGTGTAAGTTATTGTAAAGGGAGAGTTTTGGATGTATTGATATATTTGTAGAGAGTGTAAGTTATTGTAAAGGGAGAGTTTTGGATGTATTGATATGTTTGTAGAGTGTTGGTGTTGCGTGTCCTTACCTGTGATTGGTGCAGAGAGGCAGACTGTAGCTAGGGCACAAAGACCCAGAACAACTACCAGGGATCTAAACACACACACACACAAAGAGAGAGAGACACACACATACACAGACATACAGACAGACAGACAGACAGACAGACAGACAGACAGACAGACAGACAGTGTCAGTGGCGTATAGAGTCTCCATTCTTTTTCTGTACATTTTTAATGTGACCCATTTACCCAGAGAAGTATCAGACCAAAATAATGATATATCCAATCAATGATCCAATGACAAGCTGACCGTCCTTCTACCTAGCTACCCGAGAGGCCTGAAGGAACGTTTGACTGCAGGGCGTCCAATCAGAACCAAGACCACTCAAACTGAAGAGCCAGAGCATTTGAGTCTTTATTTACAATAAAAAAATAAACCCAAACAAGCAAACACAACCCTGATTAACCCTATTAACAATTCTGGTTAATCTTATTAACAACCAAATACAACTTTGGTTAGTCTTCCAAAAAAAAAAAAAACTACTCAGGTTAATTTTCTAAAAAAGAAAACACTATTCAGGTTAATCATCCATTCACTCCAGCTATGAATACTGGCAGACCTGTAACTGAGGGATGTTGTTAAATGGAGGGTGAGCATGTCAAACATTCAGAAACAAAGAACACGAGTATTCAAATCACAGCCAGGGGTGCAGCGGCACGCAGAGCTTCACACCGCGTAGCTCCATGGCATTGTGTTTAGGCTAATGAATAAACAGTTAGAGGAGGAGGGACACGTCAAACAAATACACCCATCACCCAGTAAAGTGCCCCCCCACCCATCACCCAGTAAAGTGTCCCCCCACCCATCACCCAGTAAAGTGCCCCCCCACCCATCACCCAGTAAAGTGCCCCCCCACCCATCACCCAGTAAAGTGTCCCCCCACCCATCACCCAGTAAAGTGCCCCCCCACCCATCACCCAGTAAAGTGCCCCCCCACCCATCACCCAGTAAAGTGCCCCCCCACCCATCCACCCATCACCCAGTAAAGTGTCCCCCCACCCATCACCCAGTAAAGTGCCCCCCCACCCATCACCCAGTAAAGTGTCCCCCCACCCATCACCCAGTAAAGTGCCCCCCCACCCATCACCCGGTAAAGTGCCCCCCCACCCATCACCCGGTAAAGTGCCCCCCTTAGCCCCCCTAAACATCACCCAGTAGAGTGCCCCCTATCACCCAGTTAAGTGCCCCCCTTAGCCCCCCTAAACATCACCCAGTAGAGTCCCCCCCCATCACCCTGAGTCTCCAGTAGAGTGCCCCTCCCTCTCTCTCTGCTATCATTTACATAGCTCTGCCCTCCTCCCTGTCCCTCTCTCTCTCTATCTCCCCCCCCCCTCTCTCTCCCCCCCCCCCCTCTCTCTCTCTGCTATCATTTACATAGCTCTCCCCTCTGGTGTCTTCTTACCCCCCCTGCCTTCAGTCAGCACAATGCTGTCCATTCTCTCTGTCTCTGTGTCCGGTGTGGA
>JAPMUY010007563.1:92500-95000 GCA_026901105.3 Galaxias olidus | reverse complement strand
AGAGAGAGAGACGGAGAGGGAGAGAGAGAGAGAGAGAGAGAGACAGAGAGACAGAGAGAGAGGGAGAGACAGAGAGAGAGAGAGAGAAAGAGAGAGAGAATGAGAGGGAGAGAGAGATTTTTTGATTTTAAACTGTCAGTTTATTTACAGTCTTTCATAAACATGGAACGGTTTTTCAAAATCTCAGCTTGATCTTTCTAATAACCACCAGACTGCTGATCAAAATGTGAGTATGAGAGTGCCATCCTCATGCACCCTGCAAAGCACCTCCCCCAGCCCCCGTGTCAACATAAATCCGTCCATATTGTCCACAAGTTTAAAGTACGCATGTTCAACCCGGAGACGGGACGCAATCAGTCCCTTTAAGATCTGAACAGAGTCTACTGAGCATAGACCTTCTGCCCGCTTCTTCCTGGTTTTCCAGATGGCAATTTTTGCCGTGCCTGAAATGTAATTGATCATTGTATGCACTTGCTTCTTTCCAACAGAATACCTTGGACCAAAAATAAACAAAGGAAAAGAAAACACCTCCCCAAGCCGCTCATACCACCTCCCTAGTAGCTCAAACAGCCCCACTAATCTCCGACACTGTACAGAGACAGCGAGAGAGAGAGAGACAGAGAAA
This sequence comes from Galaxias olidus, assembly GCA_026901105.3. NCBI lineage: Eukaryota > Metazoa > Chordata > Actinopteri > Galaxiiformes > Galaxiidae > Galaxias > Galaxias olidus. The sequence goes on along the minus strand of JAPMUY010007563.1, from coordinate 94,375 downwards.
GAGAGAGAGAGAGAATGAGAGGGAGAGACAGAGAGAGAGAGAGAGAATGAGGTGGAGAGACAGACAGAGAGAGAGAGAGAGAGAGAGAGACAGAGGGAGAGAGAGAGAGATGGAGAGGGAGAGACAGACAGAGAGAGAGAGAGAGAGAGAGAGAGAGAGAGAGAGAGAGAGGAAGAGAGAGACAGGGAATGATGTCATGGGAACCGGTGACTCTGGTCTCCACAGTTCTGGTATTGATCCGGATGTCAGAAATAGAACTCTCCTTAGGTAACACTTTACACAGTGAACTCTCCTTAGGTAACACTTTACACAGTGAACTCTCCTTAGGTAACACTTTACACAGTGAGGTAATGAGAGCCTCAGGTTTTATTTAGTCTACAGTTTTATACTCAAAGATGAATCTTGTTTTTCTTTTGTCACATGGACAACATTACAGTGAGAAATGATGACGGCACTTCTAAGTGCACAGGATGTGGTGTTCTAAATCCCATGATGATATGAGCCAAGATGAGCACTTTGAAAACCAGGTGGCTTTGGGTTGAGAACAGACCGACATGTCCTCGTGGTTTTCCAGTGGGAACCCTCCATCCCGGATGTTTGTTTAATACATTCAATTATTATTTTATTTTACATACAACTGATGGGTAACACTTTATAACTTTATTAGACTATCAATAAATTATTATCTCATTATTAGTAAATGTGTGATAATGATTTATAAATTATTTCTAAAAGATGAGTTACTGTATTTAAGCATTAGTAAATTATGAATTGGAAGCTGATCATTATCATCTGATTAGACAAATAATCAGTGCAGAGTAACAGGAAGCAGAAAGCAGAACCAACCAAGAATGTGCACTTCATGTCAACGCAAAGTTCTCAATACAAAAAACTAAACAAAATAACAGTTATTGATCTTAATGAAATTATTTACAGATAATTATCACACATTTTACTAATAATAAGAATCTAGTTTATTGATAATTGAATAACTGCTTATTAAAAAAGTTATTATAAGTGTTACCAAGCGACGCTTAAGAGGTTAGTTTATATGAAAAATCTCATTATTAAATGATAACATCTTCAAACAGATAATACATTGTTGTTGAGTTAGACTAAGGTTCTTGGAAGGTTCTATCATGTGCTGTTCCCAGGAATGCATACGGACGTGGGGGTGGCCAAACTGATGTGGGAGTGGCCAAATGGATGTGGGAGTGGCCAAACGGATGTGGGAGTGTCCAAACTGATGTGGGAGTGTCCAAACTGATGTGGGAGTGCCCAAGCTGGCGTGGGAGTGGTCAAGCTGACGTGGGAGTGGCCAGACAGCTTCTGTATTTTAGCCACGCCCCTCTCTTTATCATCAAAACAGACTGGTTGGCTCGTGCTCTAATCCCACCCTTAAACCTACCTGTTGCCCGCCTTCTAAAACCTTCACAAATCACACCTCCTGTGTGTGTGTGTGTGTGTGTGTGTGTGTGTGTGTGTGTGTGTGTGTGTGTGTGTGTGTGTGTGTGTGTGTGTGTATGTTATGTATTGAATATAAGTTTTGGTCCCCACGTCAGCATTTTTCCTGCTAACCAGATTTTCCAGCCTGCTCTCTGTGTCAGCGAGAGATGACCCAGAGAAGAGTTAGCGCTGATAAAAATCCCTTCCTGGGTTTGTGATGAGTGCACCTCCCCATGGCCTGTGATGCGTGACTCTCATCTCCCACCAAACCCTTTGATTCAGCTGAATTAACGCTGAGTGGACCTTTACTACCTGTATCACTGATCACCTGAGACAGACACAGGTGCAGCGGCCTCCTCTCAAAGACAAACACGCCATTCTTTCACCTTCTTTAATGAAATATCCAATATATACGTAAATATAGAAAAG
>JAPMUY010007563.1:80000-85000 GCA_026901105.3 Galaxias olidus | reverse complement strand
ATTTAATTCATTGAGTCATAACTATAACGTGATTATTTTAAACGTGGATATTTAATTCATTGAGTCATAACTATAACGTGATTATTTTAAACGTGGATATTTAATTCATTGAGTCATAACTATAACGTGATTATTTTAAACGTGGATATTTAATTCATTGAGTCATAACTATAACGTGATTATTTTAAACGTAGCTATTTAATTCATCGTATTACAACTATAGCGTGATTATTTTAAAGATCGATATCTCATTCATCGTGTGAATGCTTCGCGTCTTGGTCTCTTGTCTGAAAGGTGCAGTTGGAAAGTTTCAATTTCTAGCAATTTTTTTTATTTTTTTATATTTATTTACGTTTATTACATACCTCCCGGAGGATATCATTAAACCAAATGCTAGGAGAGAAGGTGCGCTATATATGAGCGCCCTGGGCCCTGTATTCAGCTTTTAAAAAATCTAGGAACGACCGCCTATACCCAACCAATCAGGAGAGTTTTTGCAAGGAGTAAGGTAAGGGCTACCTGCCTGTCAATCACCTTGCGTGCACACTCCTAGGTAAAATCCCCGTTTACAGCGTCACCCTCCAAACAAGCTTGTTGTTACAATTGGCGTTGCAGACAACAGTAGCAGCAGTGTGAACTAGTAGTTGCAAGGCGGCTGAAGTTGTTGCATGTCGTCGCAAAAGACTGTTTGTCAAATCGCCAAGTGCAGTTTGATAACGTTAGGAAGTCGTCCCAGATCTATGTCAAAAAGGCATTATTCGTTTACATGCATATGTTGAATATACTCGGCAAGGTATATTAGCTATGGTGCCAATCGCAGCTAAATACAAATGGTTGTCATGCATTAGCTCATACTAATAAGGGAATCAAATTCCATTCATCCATTAGCGATACCGCATATCCTTTGCAGGGTCGCGAGAGGCGGGGCACACCCTGGACAGGTCGCCAGTGTATCACATCACAGGGACAGACAACAACTCACTCACAGGCAATTTAGAGTCACCAATTAACCTGCATGTTCTTGGACTGTGGGAGGAAACCGGAGTACCCGGACGAAACCCATGCAAACACGGGGAGAACATGCAAACTCCACACAGAAAGACCCTTGGGTCAGACGGGAGTTGAACCCAGGATCTTCTTGCTGTGAGGCAACAGCGCTAACCACTTGATATATATATGATACAATATTACTGTGCTGGGGATGTAATTATGAAATTGTTTTTGTTAACGTTATCTTACTAAATGTATGTCGTTACTATGGAAACGGTAATTTGTGTCTGTGCTCCTTGCTTTGGTGTGAACCACTAAGTTTGAGCGTTTACGATCAGACGTTCGGGATTCTTTTGTTTCTCACCTCGGAATCAGACATGGCTTTATGCGTTGTTGGCGAGAACCAAAAATATGCACAACATACACATGATTCATGAAACACTGCCTTGCTCAGGCTCATGAAGTCAAGTCAGAGCGTGCATGGGCATGTGTGGGATGGGCCATTGAGGGATAGGAGGGACCAAAGACTCAGGAGGTTGGCCTTTTTGAGTGTTGTGATTCAAATTCTTGCAATTTTTTCCCCAATTCTGTAGAACTACATACTGCACCTTTAAGCTGGCAGAGAGAAAGCCAAGCAACTCACCGTGTGCTCCTGTTTCTCCACTGGTGCTGCTGGTATCTGGTCCACAGAGAGGAGGTTAAGCACCAAATACATACAAAGTGTTAGCTACAGAGAAATAGAGCATACTGTCACATACATAGAGCATTTGTTGTGTAAACTACCACAGATATTTGTTATGTTAACTACCAGATAACTAGTTAACTACTCGATAACTAGTTAACTACTCTGATTCAAAAGAGAATATATCTCAATGTTAGTAATTTCCGTGAATGTGTTACAGTTTAAACAAATGGAACATAATTGAGTACACTGAAGAGGAAATAAATAAAAAAAAACTGTTTAATTAAGTTGCTTTAATTACCTGCTGTCCCTCCATTATAATACTGAGGTTCATCTGCAACATAAGAACAATGTAAATAGTGGTAGGGGGGGTTTGTTAAAGTCTGCCTTATGTAATACTGTATGATCACCACCAGATGGCAGCCTAAGCCATATGACGTATTATAAAAGTTACTGTCGCTATACTTTCCTCTACCCTCTAGTAATGTCTGAGGCCTCTACTCAGTAAAGCATTCATTCAGCCAGAGAGTCCGTCAGTCGTTCAGTGAGTCAGTGCATAGTAATACTGATGTACAGAAAGTTAAAACTAAAATTGTTACAACTCAAAATAGTTTTAAAAACATTCAGTCATTCACTTATAAAAGAGCTCAGCTCGTCGAATGTTGTAGTGAGTCACTGTGGTTAATGTGTGTGTGAGTTGTGAGGTGTGAGTTGATATGGAGAAGATTTAAAGACAGTCAGTGACCGTGCTTAGTCATCTTCGTCTTCCTCAACGTCATCATCATCATCATCATTACGCGTAGAAACGCAACTGTATTGAGTTTCTAGCCAATCTTAGGACCCTCCCATCACCATCCTAGCACCCTAGCAACAGCTCCGCCAAGAGCTCTCCAACTTTCTACCTCTCTCCCTCTCTCTCTTCTACCTCTCTCCCTCTACCTCTCTCCCTCTCTCCCTCTCTCTCTTCTACCTCTCTCCCTCTCTCTCTTCTACCTCTCTCCCTCTCTCTCTTCTACCTCTCTACCTCTCTCTCTTCTACCTCTCTCCCTCTCTCTCTTCTACCTCTCTCCCTCTCTCTCTTCTACCTCTCTCCCTCTCTCTCTTCTACCTCTCTCCCTCTCTCTCTTCTACCTCTCTCCCTCTCTCTCTTCTACCTCTCTCCCTCTACCTCTCTCCCTCTCTCCCTCTCTCTCTTCTACCTCTCTCTCCTCTCTCTCTTCTCTACTCTCTCTCTCTCTCTCTCTCTCTCTCTCTCTCTCCCTCTCTCTCTTCTACCTCTCTCCCTCTCTCTCTTCTACCTCTCTCCCTCTCTACCTCTCTCTCTCTGTCTCTCTCTCTCTCTCTGTCTCTACCTCTCTCTCTCTCTCTCTCTCTCTCTCTCTCCCTCTCTCTCTTCTACCTCTCTACCTCTCTCTCTTCTACCTCTCTCCCTCTCTCTCTCTTCTGCATTTCTCCCACTCTGTCTCTGTGCCTCCTCCTATGGCCGCAACAATGACACAACAGTGCTCACCGTTTGGGTGGTCAGGTGAGACAGCGTTCATACTCTCTGTGGAAAGTAACAGGCAAACAAACAGGTTAACTGCCTTTATGTCCAAGACAAAAAAAGTCATCTTGATCTTGATCTTGTACAAGTTAACACAGAGCAAAGACAATGGACAGAGTGCAGAGAGATAGCAAGAGAGAAGCAGATGAGAGAGATAGAGAGAGAGAGAGAGAGAGAGAGAGAGAGAGAGAGAGAGAGAGAGAGAGAGAGAGAGAGAGAGAGAGAGAGAGAGAGAGAGAGAGAGAGAGAGAGAGAGAGAGAGAGAGAGAGAGAGAGAGAGAGAGAGAGAGAGAGAGACAGAGAGAGAAAGAGAGAGAGAGAGAGAGAAGATGGAAACCCCTGTTAGAGGAAATAGAGTTGGATCATATCTTACCTGTTGGAGCTTCATCTGAGGTTGAGTCCCTGTCTAAATGCAGGAGAGAGGAAAAGTGAAATATACAATGTAATAAATAAAACAGAATGCAGTTATTGTTCAGCGTCGTCCATCCCATAATCCATAGTTACCTGTGGACATGGCCTGGACTACCCCCTCTGGAGAGAAGGAGAAACAAGAGACATTTCCACACCACGCCAACGTTGATTACAATGTATATTATATAACAACTCAAACAAAATACATATTATTAAGTATATAAAGTAAACTCAATCAAAAGAGATATTATTAAATACATAAAGTAAACTCAAACAAAATACATATTATTAAGTATATAAAGTAAACTCAATCAAAAGAGATATTATTAAGTATATAAAGTAAACTCAAACAAAATACATATTAAGTATATAAAGTAAACTCAAACAAAATAAACATAATAAAGTAAATAAATTAAACTCAAACATTTCTTACCATTGTTAGTGTCAATCTCTCCATCCACCATAAGCACCAACAGAGAGAAGAGAAAGATAAGATTCCTGCAATAGAAATATTAAACGTTCATAAATGAATAGTCTCAAATGCTTGGTCATATCAGCACAACATGTGTTTGTTTTTAACAATGCTGCATCTCCGTTTGCACAAGTCTATATTTGGCCACTAAGGGAAAAGAAACCTATGAAAATCCATTGGAGCTTTGAGTCCTCCTCCTCCTCCTGATCATCATAGTTCTACCTCCAGCTACGGAGGATCACCATGGAGCTTTGGGCTTTAAGCAGGGGAACCAGGGGGCCTCAAACATAACGGAGTCGGATCTGAAGGTACCGCCACCTTTGACCTGTCCTTCTAGTCAGCCAGTCTTTCTAATGGGATGGGATCAAATGAAATGTACTTTATTATTTATCCCCAGAGAAATGATAAGAGGCAACGTCTGACCACGCACCAGGACCAGCTGAGCCTGTCTCTCTGGACCAGCTGAGCCGTCTTTCTGGACCAGCTGAGCCTGTCTCTCTGGACCAGCTAAGCCGTCTCTCTGGACCAGCTAACTCGTCTCTCTGGACCAGCTAAGTCGTCTCTCTGGACCAGCTGAGCCGTCTCTTTGGACCAGCTAAGCCGTCTCTCTGGACCAGCTGAGCCGTCTCTCTGCAGCTTAAAAACCCAGAGACTGGTAGACAGTTCTCTGTTTGAACTACTTGGTAGAGATGGGAAACGGAGTCTGGCGTTTCCACGGCGAAGCAAAAATAACCCCGTCCTCCAGCCCTCTAAGCTGAACTCTATAGAACTCTGTCTGCACACACTTTAATGAGGATTACACCTACTGCAATCCCTGAGGATGAGGAGGATGAAGAGGCACCTACCTAGTCCACATTGCTGCAGAGTGAGGTCCGACTTGGCTTGTCAGTGGTGTACAGTAC
>JAPMUY010007563.1:65000-77500 GCA_026901105.3 Galaxias olidus | reverse complement strand
CCTTCACTTGAATTTACAGTACGAGTCAAAAGATTGGACACACTTTCCAGTTCTCTTGGATTCCATCTTTTGGCTGGTACTTTAGTTGTGTCAGTGCATTTATTCCAACAAATTGGGTATCGGAAAAAGGGAAAAAATGGTTTGTAACTGTGAGTTAAGTACTTACTTCACCAGTGTTTCATAACCCTTAATGTAAACAAACCACTTATTAACTCAAAACACATGAATGAAACATTTTTTATCTACACAAACTCAATGCTTGGATTATCCTGTTTATGTCAAAATGTCCAGGTGGTTCCTTAAAATGAGAACCTCAGAAAACTAGTTATAGATATACATGTTACATGTGCTATATGTAATATAAAGGTTTATATGCACAAATACTAATATTTAATGTATAGACAAATATGTTTGTGTGTATATGTATATTATATATCCGACAATCTATATGAATATTTCAGAAGAAAATAAAAAGTAATGAGGATTAGTTTCCCGTTTTGAAACATTGAGCTGTGTTGTCCTGTGATGACGACGTTAACCTCTTGGGTTTCCTGTTCAGTCTGCCGTGAAAACTGTTGACCGAGATAAAACCAACAACAAAACAGCTCTGAACAAAAACCCCAGAATAGATTTAGTCTGAACAAAAACCCCAGAATAGATTTAGTCTGAACAAAAACCCCAGAATAGATTTAGTCTGAACAAAAACCCCAGAATAGATTTAGTCTGAACAAAAACCCCAGAATAGATTTAGTCTGAACAAAAACCCCAGAATAGATTTAGTCTGAACAAAAACCCCAGAATAGATTTAGTCTGAACAAAAACCCCAGAATAGATTTAGTCTGAACAAAAACCCCAGAATAGATTTAGTCTGAACAAAAAACCCTTGGAACAGTTTCAGATGTCTTAGAAGCTTTGGTTTTCTCTAGTTTTAAAGTCAATGGAGCAGCAATGTTTAAGCCAATGGGATACAGTATTCACAAAGTTTCCAGCCAATGGTCTTTACAGTCAAAGGAGGCTGAAGCCTTTAGTCTGAATTCATTGACCGTCACGCCAAAAAAAATGTCCAGTGTGAAAGGACCCCTTTGAAGGTGAGTCCCAGACAACTTATAAGACCAGGGTGAACTCACTCCCCAGTTCAAACACCAAGCTGTCGACGGCGGTCTCAGAAGCTGGAGGAGCAGATATAGCACCACATCCATCGACTGAATTGGGACAACAACTGTGGTTCATAGTTTCAGTTATTAGAACTTAGAATGAGAAGAGAATTGCCACATAATACATCCTTCCATCCATCCACCTTTTTACACAGCCACGTCTTCCACGTATCCCTCCACCCACCTTTTTACATATCCATCCTCTCACAGACCTATTTGCAGCACATGCAGTATCCATCCAACAACTCATGTATTTATCATCCAGATACCCACACATGCCCACTCACTCCAGCCTAAAGCCGAAGAATGTCCCCCCCCCCCCCCCCCCAGCTCTCATCCTGTCACTGGATCGCCAGCCTCCTGCTTATTTGCTATCAGAGTGCACAGATGCCAGTGAAAATGCCTCTCCTGGGACAGCCAGATAGGTCGGGGCTCCTCTCTGCTTGGATCCCCCCCCCCCCTTCCTAGTGAAGTTACATCTGACACGTCCTGGGTCTGGTACTCAGGCTCTGGCAGAGCCCGCTATCAATGAGCCCCTCTGTCCGCCCCACTAAAAGGATTTCTCTCTTTAAGTGTAAAAGGATAATTAGAGTGGGTCGGGGTCCATTATGCTGGTGGCTGAGGGGCCGCGGGGCCGTAGGGGCCCACGGAGCCTCTATTCAGGGGCAGACAGCGGCCCGGAGGGGCTTTGAAAGACGGTAAGGTCAGATTTACATGTTTATAGAGCAAGAGAGCCCGGGCCTGAGTGGGCCATCCTACTCAGGTATCAGTCCTCCTCCATCCTCTCCTCCCTCTGGAACACACACACATGCACACGCACACGCACACACACCCACACACACACACACACACACACACACACACACACCGTCCCATCGAACAGTACACACACACACACACACCGTCTCATGGTACAGTACACACACCACACACACACTGTCTCATAGTACAATACACACACACACATACACACACACACACACACACCATCTCATAGTACAGTGTGCACACACACACCATCTCATGGTACAGTACACACACACACACACACACACACACACACATACACCATCTCATGGTACAGTACACACACACACACACACACACACACACACACACACACCATCTCATAGTACAGTACACACACACACCATCTCATAGTACAAAACACACACACACACACACACACACACACCACACAGTACACACACACACACACACACACACACACACACACACACACACACACACACACACACACACACACACCCACACACACACACACACACACACACACACACACACCATCTCATAGTACAGTACACACACACACCATCTCATAGTACAGTACAGTACAGTACTCACACACACACACAGACTCCCATCCAGCATGCTACTCCATTGTAACCTAAAATAAAGTAAGATACACCACAATATTGTTGATAATTAAAATGCTATTACTAGTACAACTGTAACTACTAAACACAAACACCCAATTTACAACTCTACACACACACACTACCACTACACATAACACACACGCTACTGCTACACATAACACACGCTACCACTACACATAACACACACTACCACTACACATGACACACACACACTACCACTACATGTAACACACACACACTACTACTACACATAACACACACACTACTACTACACATAACACACGCTACCACTACACATAACACACACACACTACCACTACACATTACACACACACTACCACTACACATAACACACACACACACTACCACTACACATACCACTACACACACACACACACACACACGCTACCACTACACAAAACACACACACACACTACTGCTACACATAACACACACACTACACACACGCTGCTACACATAACACACACGCTACTACTACACACACTACACATTACACACACACACACACACACACACACACTACTGCTACAGCTACATGGAGAAACACCTCCGGTAACACACACACACACACACACTACTGCTACACATAACACACACACGCTACTGCTACACATAACACACACACTACTGCTACACATAACACACACGCTACTGCTACACATAACACACACACGCTACTGCTACACATAACACACACAAGCTAGCTTAACACCCCATTCTAGGAAGAGCCTTATATTGTTTTTCATCAGACTGTTATTGAATTTGTCCTTAAATGAAGAAAGGAGAGACACGAGAGGAGCTAACGTTGATTAGAAGTTGAGCGTTTTAGTTCCTCACTCAACCTCCTGATAGCTCTGCTTCGATTGGTAGGGCTCCGCTTTCAGGAGACTAATCTGCTCTGATGGTGAGTTGATGACACCAGAGAACAATGTCCAAGTGTCTGGAAGTGAGACACAAAGGTTTGACCTCTGACAGAGTCAAGTGACACAAAGGTTTGACCTCTGACAGAGTCAATGTCACGGGTAAGAAGGATGCCAGCCAAACCCAGCCAGACAACCTATAGACCAAGAGAAACAAGTTCTCATATCCTCATTGAGCAGTGTTGAGCAGTGTTGAGCAGTGTTGAGCAGTGTTGAGCAGTGTTGAGCAGTGTTAAGCAGTCTTGAGCAGTGTTTCACTTTGTTTGATTCATTTGGTAAGGTGTATAAAAGCTAAAACACAACACAGAATACAACAGCGGTGTGTTTAAGAGGATCATTCGGAAAAGGACAGAAAAGTCTTCCCTGCTTCTATAATTTAGGTTGTCCTAAATAAAATATCCAAACAACATAACGTAACAATCTTTACATATCTCTTTTAGAAAATAAAGCTAAACTTTCAACTAAATAAAGCATATCGTCTTAGACGAAGCATTTGTTTATTGTGTCAGGGGTATTTCCAAGGTTACAGGTGTTCACTGGAGACAGAGACCTGGAGTGTTAGGATGACAGAAGAGGAGGGCACACTTTTGTCCTAACTACCATTCAGAGTAGTAGCAGGCTACAAGCAGCTTTATCTAGCCATGGGAATGTGTGGTGTAGAGGGGTAGAAGGCTACAAGCAGCTTTATCTAGCCATGGGAATGTGTGGTGTAGAGGGGTAGCAGGCTACAAGCAGCTTTATCTAGCCATGGGAATGTGTGGTGTAGTAACTACCATTCAGAGTAGTAGCAGGCTACAAGCAGCTTTATCTAGCCATGGGAATGTGTGGTGTAGAGGGGTAGCAGGCTACAAGCAGCTTTATCTAGCCATGGGAATGTGTGGTGTAGAGGGGTAGCAGGCTACAAGCAGCTTTATCTAGCCATGGGAATGTGTGGTGTAGAGGGGTAGCAGGCTACAAGCAGCTTTATCTAGCCATGGGAATGTGTGGTGTAGAGGGGTAGCAGGCTACAAGCAGCTTTATCTAGCCATGGGAATGTGTGGTGTAGTAACTACCATTCAGAGTAGTAGAAGGCTACAAGCAGCTTTATCTAGCCATGGGAATGTGTGGTGTAGTAACTACCATTCAGAGTGGTAGCAGGCTTCAAGCAGCTTTATCTTGCCATGGGAATGCGTGGTGAGGTGACGCTGTACCCATGGCCTCCAATACACTTAATACATGGCACATCATGTGCCAGCTATTTAATAAAATCAAGGGGCAGTCCCACACATCTCTCTGTCATCCTGGGCATTGAGCCCCCTTTGTCTAGCTCACATTCCAGACGGGATTTATGGGGACGTATCCCATGATTCCTGATAAGCTCTATCTCTAGACTGGGTGTAAAGTGAACCACGATCAATCATGATGGCCTAATTGGTTTAGGAATGATCCAATATAGAAACGGCATTGGAGTTGTTTTTTTCTGATCTTGGAGCCTTTACTCATTAGTGTAAAGTAAACGTGCCTACATATCTTATATTAGAGCTACAACACTTATACCATACAGTACTTTAAAGCTGATTATCTTCATTATTTGAAAGCCCATGAAACCATATAGGTACTTCTTTTGGCACTTAGGATGGTGAGATAATTGTGTGAAAGCAGACAATTAGACAAAACCCCTTTCTTAGATATCCCAATATCCCTCAACAAGTATAGTAGGCTATTAAAGGGATAATCTGCTCCTATTCTCAGTAAATTTACATTTTTTGAGGGAAGGTCAGAGTAGGCCAATTCCATGCAGTCATTGGGCATGAGTGCAATCTTTCATTGTAACTACAGGGAGGACCATCAATGATAGGTAGAGGGTTAACATGCTTGGTGTCAATCACTTGGATTGTATATGGACGATGTGATTTTGTGGAACCCTTTCAACATATTAGAATTGTATGAACTACACTATGAATTGTTTAAAAACTATAGTTGGCTTTGGGAAACTCAGAGACCAGCCTACTTATAGGATTCTCCCTGCTCCCCTGCGCCTAGCAGATTTGAACGTTGCTTTGATCCCTCTTTTAAACTCATATTCAGCATATATATCATATACCATATATACCATCTATGAGGTGAATTTACCCTGGCTAAAGATATGTTGTGCAATAGTTCCTAGCTAGTTACACAGTAGCCTGTTGTGTTAGCGCCACCTGGAGGAGGGAAAGGGTCGTGCTAGTTGCTTCTTCTTCATCCTGAACCCGGTTGCCCAGAGAGAGGTGTCGCCATATTTCGCTCCGAGAGGTATAACACTGTACATTTTTACAAATATAAATAGTCTATTATTGATGTTATAAACTAGGAAAACATAAAAAAACCTAACTATTAGTTGGCAGTCTTTTCTAAAGGATATTATTCTTGTTGTGTATGGGGTACGAGTTAATGGCTAGCATAAGCTGAACCAGGCATCCCTGCCACGGCGAAGTCTATTTCCTGGAACTTAAATCTCACTATTCACCAAAGTCTTATTTGGTGTAGAAATGAAAATAATAACAAATTAAAACTTTTGAAGTAAACCAGTTCATTTTGAATTGTTGGCAGTATGAATAGTTGTAAAATGATGAGAGAATAGCGCTTGAATTTGTCTTAAGTCAAACCGTTCTAGACCAGTAAATAGACTTAACCCTATTACAAACGCTACTTAGCTGTTAGCTCGAAGGTTAGCGTTGTGACAGCTGCGCTGACCGGCGAGCTTTAATGATGTATATAGCTAGCTAGCGTAGCTAACCGGTAGTGAGCTAGCTACTACCATAGCTAAATGCGTTAGTAACGCATTATGTAGCTAGCAAGCTATCAACTAACCGTAACCTACACCACAGCTAGTTGGCAAGCAAAGCCGAGGCTTTTGGCCTGTGCCGCACTGTGTGCTACTTCTTCTATAGTATAATGAGGAATTTATAAGGGGTTCAGTTATTGAATGTAGTAAGACCTTTTTTTTTTTTTTTTACCGAACACCCCAATTTTCGACCGAGTAACGACGTTAAACAACGCATTAGCTACTGCTACTTATTACTACTAGTACTACCACCAGCTAGCTTGTAGTAACGTTAGATGATGTTCCATCCCAATAAATCATTGCATTGGCTTATTCAATTGGGTGGCTAAATATCTAAATGTTCGCTTTTATGTCAGAAATATGCTTGGACTTTGATGGGTAGTCGTTGCTAACAATCTGTTAAAACTGGGTGCCTAGCTAACTAACACTATCAACGATGGAGTACATTGACCAGACTATGTTATTAAAGATAGTTGGTAAATCATAAATTATTGCTATTAATCTGGTAGTCAGACAGGATCGGTTAGGTTGCTCCCTGACTTTACCGAATGACCTGGCTAGCTTTGTGGCGGTCAGTGAATATTGATCCTTTAGCTTGAAGGCTGCCTGCCCCTGGCTTTTCAAATCAGGGTTTTACATCAGTTTGGGGATAAAACATGATGGAATAGACTACATATGAACAAAATCGTTAGATAGTAATGGATATGTTCCCAATCTAAATGTATGCTGTTATATGTATTGTACGATACTGACTGGATTGTAAGAGCTGTATTTAAAGTTGATCCACAACCCTATTGCTATATCAATACTGTGGGCTGAGGGTCTTTTTTTGGCTTCTGGGGGCGTTGTCCTGGTGATTCTGTCAGCATACACTGGAGAGGATGGGAATGTTCTTCAAGTTGTCTGAACCTGGGTTGGCAATTGAAGGAAGCTATTACAAATTTTATTTCAGGCAAGACAAATGCGGTTTAAGACAAGGACCCTAGACACTAGTGCTCTTTTTTGTAGCTTGGCCAAACCTGTCCCTGATGTAACTACACAGGAGTGCAAAACAAGTATGCCCAGACTTTCTGTCACCAGTCTCAAAACATATTGCAGTTGTAAAGTGGAGGTGCCAAGCTACCCCTGCATGAAAGAGAGCACACGAGTTGGATGTGACTAGAATAGAAGGGAAGGAAGGTGTGTGCGTGTGTGTGTGTGTGTGTGTGTGTGTGTGGGAAAGAGCATGTGATCACCTGAAGGATGGATGGGGGGTGGAGAGGAGACGGACAGACAGACAGACAGACAGGCAGGCGGACAGACAGACAGGCAGGCGGACAGACAGACAGGCAGGCGGACAGACAGACAGACGGACGGACAGGCAGAGAAGCCAAGGCGGTGCCAATCGACAGTCATCTCTTAATGCTATTGTCCTGCTATTTAATCTAAGTCAAGAGAGAAATGGCCCTTGTGACTCGAAGTGTGTGTGCGTGTGCGTGTGCGTGTGCGTGTGCGTGTGTGTGTGTGTGTGTGTGTGCGCGCGCATGTATTTCATTTTCAAGGTTAGTTTCTGGCTACTCACTTTGGGCTGAAACTGTAGATGCTGTCAAGTAGCAGAATTCTGGTCGAGCCCTATGTTATTGGTACGGCACATGGTTGGAGTTGTCATTAAAGGAAGCTGATTAGTCTGACTTGCAATTGGAGTAATCTCTGAAGGAAGCTTATTGGTCGGACGTGTGGCTCAAGTTGTCATTGAAGGAAACTAATTGGTGGGACTCATTTCTCGAGTTGTCTTTGAAGGAGGCTGATTGGTCAGACTGGTGCAAAGGGTTGTTACTGAAGGATTCTGATTGACAGCCACTGCTGGTGCTGGTGATACAAGAAGTGGATGTGAACATTGTTGGAAAAACAGAGAGAGTGTTGCGGAAACCGGAGGTATAGTGGAAAAGAAAGGAGTAGAAGCCAGCTGCTTTGTGGCGGTAGAGAGGAGGAGGAGAAGAGGAGGAGCTGGAGAGATAAAGGGAGAGTTAAAGGGAGAGTTAAAGGGGAGAGTTAAAGGGGAGAGTTAAAGGGGAGAGTTAAAGGGGAGAGTTAAAGGGGAGCGAGGCTGAGCCAGAGCCAGATTAGTGGCTTCATGTCCAGCCACCTGCTGCTGCTGTGGAACTAGGCCACCCCACGCTACCACAACATGCCCTCAGCCACGAGGGACACCCTGCTAGGCCTGTCGCTCTGGCCTGTCTGTCTGCTCATGTACGTCTGTCTGTCTGTCTGCTCATGTACGTCAGCCTGTCTGTCTGTCTGTCTGCTCATGTACGTCTGTCTGTCTGTCTGCTCATGTACGTCAGCCTGTCTGTCTGTCTGTCTGCTCATGTACGTCTGTCTGTCTGTCTGCTCATGTACGTCTGTCTGTCTGTCTGCTCATGTACGTCAGCCTGTCTGTCTGTCTGGCCTGTCTGTCTGCTCCTGTACGTCAGCCTGTCTGTCTGTCTGGCCTGTCTGTCTGCTCCTGTACGTCAGCCTGTCTGTCTCCCTGTCTGTGTATAGCAAGTCTGTCTGTCTGGCTGGCTAGCTGGCCTGTCTGTCTGTCTGGCTAGCTGGCCTGTCTGTCTGTCTGTCTGGCTAGCTGGCCTGTCTGTCTGTCTGGCTGGCTAGCTGGCCTGTCTCCCTGTCTGCTCTGTCATGTTCAGCCTGTTTGTCTGTCTGTGTGTAGCCTGTCTGTCTGTGTGGCCTGTCTGTCTGCTCATGTACGGCAGCCTGTCTGTCTGTCTATGTGTAGCCTGTCTGTCTGTCTGCTCATGTACGGCAGCCTGTCTGTCTGTCTATGTGTAGCCTGTCTGTCTGTCTGCTCATGTACGGCAGCCTGTCTGTCTGTCTATGTGTAGCCTGTCTGTCTGCTCATGTACGGCAGCCTGTCTGTCTGTCTATGTGTAGCCTGTCTGTCTGCTCATGTACGGCAGCCTGTCTGTCTGTCTATGTGTGGCCTGTCTGTCTGCTCATGTACGGCAGCCTGTCTGTCTGTCTATGTGCAGCCTGTCTGTCTGTGTGTAGCCTGTCTGTCTGCTCATGTACGTCAGCCTGTCTGTCTGTCTATGTGTAGCCTGTCTGTCTGTGTGGCCTGTCTGTCTGCTCATGTACGTCAGCCTGTTTGTCTGTTTGGCCTGTCTGTCTGCTTAAGTACGTCAGCCTGTCTGTGTGTGTGAGTGAGAGTGTTTTGCTGTTAATAGTGTGTAGTCTGAAAATCTGGACTGGAAATCTGCTTGTTTTTTTTGTTTATAGTGTGTGTTTCCCAGTGGGAGTTCTGATTGTATTGTGAGTCAGCCTGTGTGTGTGTGTGTGTGTGTGTGTGTGTGTGTGTGTGTGTGTGTGTGTGTGTGTGTGTGTGTGTGTGTGTGTGTGTGTGTGTGTGTGTGTGTGTGTGTGTGTGTGTGTGTGTGTGTGTGTGTGTGTGTGTGTGTGTGTGTGTGTGTGTGTGTGTGTGTGTGTGTGTGTGTGTTTAGTCTGGTTGTCTGTGGCTCGTTCCCTGCTAGGTGTGTGAACAGCAGCAGTACCAGAGCAGCAGCAGAGTGTCTTGTACGCGTCAGCGCGTGTGTGTGTGTGTGTGTGTGTGTGTGTGTGTGTGTGTGTGTGTGTGCGTGAGTGAGTTTGTGTAGTCTGACTGTGTTGCTTCCCTCCAGGTCATGTGAATGTCTTATACGCGCACGCGTGTGTGTGTGTGTGTGTGTTAGAGACACTGTCCTGGCGTGTGTGTGTGTGTGTGTGTGTGTGTGTGTGTGTGTTCGAGGCACTGTCCTGGTGTGTGTGTGTGTGTGTGTGTGTGTGTGTGTGTGTGTGTGTGGTCTGACTGTGACTGTGGTGTGTGTCCTGGCTGCAGGTCTAGTGAGCAGCACCGGTACCAGAGCAGCAGCAGAATGTCGGGTCCAGCCACCAGCCGCTCCAGAGTCTACCCTGACGTCAACACACAGAGACCCCGCGAGTACTGGGACTACGAGTCCCACGTGGTGGAGTGGGGGTGAGCGCACACACACACACACACACACACACACACACACACACACACACACACACACACACACACACACACACACACACACACACACACACACACACCAGGACGGTGTCTCTAACACACACACACACACACACACACACACACACACACATACACAGACCCAGACTCAGGGAGTACTAGGGGCAGTATTCTAAATGAAGGCAGACTGGCCAGTGTGTGGGCAGTGTGAGGAAGTGATGTCATAGTGAGTGGTGTTTACTGTAGCACACCCTGCATCATAGTCTCTGGTCTAATGGTAACAAAGCTTTATTTATAGTCAACATTTACCAGAATGGAACAGCGTAACCAGGTGAAACCACTTACCTACCATTATCCTTACCTGACAATCAAAATGGGCTCTGATGAAATAAAAAAAATGTATTAAATGAAAGTAGGGCTACAGACTAAAATCAAAATCGGCCAACCGTTTGACTAAAATGTGACTTTAGGATTTTAATAATAATAGTAAGAGTAAGAGTCTTAAAACATCAAGGTCAGCTAGTCACCAGTAGCATGCCAAGCTGCTTTCAGAGTAAGAGTCTTAACATGCTGTCGATCATGTGTCCTGTGCAGTAACCAAGATGACTACCAGTTGGTAAGGAAACTGGGCAGGGGGAAATACAGCGAAGTGTTTGAGGCCATCAACATCACAAACAACGAGAAAGTAGTCGTCAAAATACTCAAGGTAAGAGGGGAGAGAGGTAGAACAGAGTGAGTGAGAGAGAGAGAGAGAGATAGAGGGAGGGAGAAGAGGTAACCGACTTTGTCCTGACTTCAGCCGGTGAAAAAGAAGAAAATCAAGCGAGAGATCAAGATCCTGGAGAACCTGAGAGGAGGCCCCAACATCATCACGCTGCTGGACATCGTCAAAGACCCCGTGGTACGCTCTCTGCCTTTCTTTATGCCCTCCATCCCTCCCTCTCGTCAAAGACCCCGTGGTACGCTCTCTGCCTTTCTTTATGCCCTCCATCCCTCGCTTCACTTCTCCCTCTCGTAATCTGTGGCTCATTACTGTCTGTGTGGCCTGTGTGTGTTTCAGTCTCGGACCCCCGCCCTGGTATTTGAACACGTCAACAACACAGACTTCAAGGTGATTATAATATCTGGTGGTGATGATGATGATGATGATGATGATGATGAAGTGCAGCATCATGTTAATCTTTTCTTTCTTGTTGGATTTCTGCAGCAACTCTATCAAACGCTATCAGACTACGACATCCGGTTTTACATGTATGAAATCTTAAAGGTAAACACACACACACACACACACAGACTTTGCAGCAGGGTCAGAGCTGTGGTCTGGAGGTTTAGCTGTTGCGTCGAGGGCAAGCCAGTGACATGCGCGGTTGCCGTGGCAACGGCCTGAGCCTGATGAGTCGGCCTGACCTGACTGCTGTGTCACACCTGAGCCCCAGGCGCACGAGGAGATTAGCATCGTCACAGCAGTGAGAGAGCTGAACTTATTTATTGATGTTATTTTTCAAGTTTTAGGATGTTCCATCTGCACTGCTTGTTAACTTTAGCAATCCCCTTACAACCAAAGTCCTCCATTTGACTTTCAAATAGCTTTTCCTTCTCTTTTGAGTTCTGCTACAGAATATTGTGTTGTGTTCTGGTCCAGTGTGTATTATAATGAGTTCTGATACAGAGTATTGTGTTCTGGTCCAGTGTGTATTATAATGAGTTCTGATACAGAGTATTGAGTTCTGGTCCAGTGTGTATTATAATGAGTTCTGATACAGAGTATTGAGTTCTGGTCCAGTGTGTATTATAATGAGTTCTGATACAGAGTATTGAGTTCTGGTCCAGTGTGTATTATAATGAGTTCTGATACAGAGTATTGTGTTGTGGTGTTCTGGTCCAGTCTGTATTATAATGAGTTTGCCATTCTGTACCGCACTGTATAGGGCTGCATGTCAAACTGTATATTTATCGCGATTACGATTTTGCTACCAACAAAATATCTTGTAAAATGTGCGTGATATTAAGCAGTTAAATGAAAAATACCCACTCGCTCCACTGCATCAAAGCAAACTCGGCTTTACGTTTCAACTCCAGATGAGCGTTACGAGCGATCACAGGTGATCCTGTTCCTAACAAGTTGATCCTCACTCTCACGACTTCTGCCATCTCCATTCTGCTAGCCTGCTACCTCTGAACATCAGTAACATCCTG
>JAPMUY010007563.1:52500-62500 GCA_026901105.3 Galaxias olidus | reverse complement strand
CTCCTCCCCTCCCAGAGTCCTTGTTTTAATCTGTATAGAAGCTGTGGTTAACCTGCTCCATTGCACTCTGACCCCTGTCTAGCGTTCCCTATAGATCTAATGTTAGCTGCACATGTACAGCTCCTCTCCTGTCTGTTTACGCTGTGTATGTTGAGTGGATACTGCAGCCATTGTGATAAGATCAGGTCCCATTTATTGTGGGTCTATACAGGTGAGGACATACACACCTCCGAGTGTGGTATCAGATCAAAGGTCACCGTAGGGTCAATGTGGTCACGCTCCCTGGTTAACCCTTCACCTTACTGGAGCTGTTTACTGGGACCTCTTTATGGCCCCTCGAGCTGCCTAGCGTGGCCTGACCGTCACCGTGGTGGTAACGTGTGGTGTGTGTGTGTGTGTGTGTGTGTGTGTGTGTGTGTGTGTGTGTGTGTGTGTGTGTTTCCAGCTGCGCCTCATAGACTGGGGTCTAGCAGAGTTCTACCACCCCGCCCAGGAGTACAACGTCAGAGTGGCCTCACGCTATTTCAAAGGACCTGAGCTACTAGTGGACTACCAGGTCATATACATACACACACGCACACACACACACACGCACACACACACACACACACACACACACACACACACAATGTGGCCTCACGCTTCTTCAACGGACCCGAGCTACTAGTGGACTACCAGGTCATATACAGAGCACACATACACACACACACATATATACACACACACACACACACACACACACACAGGTTGCGACTGTAAACCACTCATAATTACTACTGCTCGTTTACTAAGTGAGACACAACCCCCTCTCTATTAAAACACACACACACACACACACACTCTAACAAGGAAGCCACAGAGCTGTCAGTGCACTGAAAGGCTGTGTGTTGTGGCTGTTGTGTGTTTAGATGTACGACTACAGTCTGGACATGTGGAGCCTGGGCTGCATGTTAGCCAGCATGATCTTCAGGAAGGAGCCCTTCTTCCATGGCCACGACAACTACGACCAGGTACACACACACACAAACCGAGCCTGAACATGGTTTGGGTCATCATAGTTACAGTCTCAGAGTCTGATAGGGAGGATGTCTTTAACTTGTGTTTGCTGCAGGTAGTTCCCATAGCAGGTGCTGCCCTCTAGTGTCCACCACAGTCATCACATCACAAACACAGCTCCCATTAGTAACTACACTACAACACAGCAAATAGACAAAGGCTGACCTCTGCTCTTTCCCCCTCCTCTCCTCCTCTCCTCTCCCCTCTCCTCTCCTCCTCTCCTCTCTCCTCTCCTCCTCTCCTCTCCTCCTCTCCTCTCCTCCTGTGTAGCTGGTACGGATTGCCAAGGTGCTGGGGACAGAGGACTTGTACGACTACATAGACAAATATAACATAGAGCTGGACCCTCGCTTCAACGACATCCTGGGCAGGTGAGAGAGAGAGAGAGAGAGAGAGAGAGAGAGAGAGAGAGAGAGAGAGAGAGAGAGAGAGAAAGAGAGAGAGGCCAAGATAACTGGTCTTACACATGAACTGTGTTCACTGTTCAGATGTGGACTGGACTGTGTGTGTCAGTGTTTAACGTGTGTGTGTGTGTGTGTGTGCACGCTCAGACATTCTCGTAAGCGGTGGGAGAGGTTCGTCCACAGTGAGAACCAGCACCTGGTCAGCACAGAGGCTCTGGACTTCCTGGACAAGCTGCTGCGCTACGACCACCAGGCCAGACTGACCGCCAGAGAGGCTATGGACCACCCCTACTTCTGTGAGGACACACACACACATTAGAAACATGACCTCTGCATCTCTCCTCTGCTTCTAACCATCTGTTTTGTGTGTGTGTGTGTGTGTGTGTGTGTGGGGGGGGGGGGGGGGGGGGTGTGGGGGGGGGGGGTTTGTTGGTGTGGGGGTGGGGGTGGGGGGGGGGGGGTGGGGGGGGCATGTGTGTGTGTGTGTGTGTGTGTAGACCCCATAGTAAAGGACCAGGCCAGGATGGGATCAACGTCAGGTCTCTCTACTGGCTCCACCCCCGTCAGCTCCTCCAGCATGATGACAGGTAACACACACACACACACACACACACACCCCACGCTGTGATCTCACAAGCACAGGACAGTGGTTTTAAGCTGCTTTTGTAGTTTTCTATTCTGAAATAACTTACCCTTTAAAGATGGCACTGCTGGAAAGAGACTACAAGTAATAACATACAAATAAAATCATAATCTCCTTTGTTCATGAACATAAAATACGAAATATTCTTCCTTCTCTTATTTCTCCTTCTATCTTTCCTCTCTCCTCCTCTCTCCTCTCCTCCTCTCCCCCTCTCCTCTCCTCTCCTCTCTTCCTCTCTCCCCCTCTCCGCTCCTCTCTTCCTCTCCTCCTCTCTCCCCCTCTCCTCTCCTCTCTCCTCTCCTCCTCTCTCCCCCTCTCCTCTCCTCTCCTCCAGGTGTGACCTCCATGTCATTGTCCCAGCCGTTGGCCAGTGTACCGTCAGGTTCCCCGGTCATCCCTGCCCCCAGCGCCCTGAACACACAGGTCCCCGCTGTCGCAGGAGCTCAGCCCTAAACACACACACACACACACACACACAGTCACACACACAGTCACACACACACACACACACACACACACACACAGTCACACACACAGTCACACACACACACAGTCACACACCGCTACAACAGGGGGTAGCTCCAGATGCCAGCCCTCCTCACACCTCCTCCCAGACCACAGCAACGTGACGCTCCCAAACAAAATGGCTGTTATCACCATGGATACGGATATATACAACATGTATATTATTTCATGTATCGATTTGTTTGAAGATCCAGACAACTTCTGCAGCGGAATCCTGGTCTACTCACAAAAACATACTGTTGTTGTTGCCTGGCAACGGTAGCTGTTGTGGATCTTTGGGACTGTTTTGACGACTCAGAACTCCTTTCAATCAAGACGCTGTTGTTCTGCCTTCTAGTTTACCAGCTCCTGTCACGTGTAGATCTGAGCATGTAGGGATCTGTGGGGTATGGGGGGGGAGGGGGAGGAGGGGGAAGCTAAGGCGCTGATACCCCAGGGAGGGGGAGGAGGGGGGAGTGAGGGTGAGACTGAGAGGGTATTTTTATGTTGGTTATCAGAAGAGACAATATTAGGTTCCCTTGTTTCCTTTTGTGTACAATAATTCTATATGCGGGAGGAAAGCAAAGATTCTGCGGCAGAGCGGCGTTCTTTCATCATGTTTAGAAACTACCATGTAGAAGTGAAGCAAAATGGATAATAAAATTTATTTTATATGTCCCTAAAGCACTTTTTTGAAGTAATTTCTTCAGTCTAAAATACTGTGTATGTTTTTGTGAAACAATTGTCATTATCGTTTTTGGTTTTTTTAGCTACTTGCTCAACACTTTTCAGCACTTTATATTATAATTGTTCTATATTTATGTAGTAGCATGTTTGCAATTATTTTACTTGACAGTAATTTCTCCTTGGCAATTGCGTTCCAACTCTTACTATTATTTATTGCATTTTAACGATTAGCCCTTCAGTATGTTGATCGCTGACATAAAGAGAGAGAGAGGGGAGAGGGGTTACCTGTTGTCTAGCCTTTTACTAAGGCACGGGAGGATAATTTACCAAAGTCTTCTCGGAACCCTGGCTGGAGGTTCCACATTTCAAGTCAGGACAATAGGAAGAGATTCCATTCTGGAATTCCATTATTCTGTAACATCTACCTCGTCGCGGCCATGGTTCCAAATCCAGTATCTCTACCCAGCCAGTTAAGTGCTGAATTGACTTACCTGCTCACTATACATAAAACTTATTCTGCGACAAGTAAACCACTAGGCCTACAGTAAATTGTATGGACTTCTAAGAGATGTATTTTTAGAGCAAATCTATCTGACAAAAAAAATGACGTCTGGTCGATGTGAATTAATCGAGAGATGCAGATTAAGTGGCAGATGAAGGCTGCTGTGAGGAAAGTAAGACTACGGGGGTTATGAGTAGTTCGGCAAAATCCAAGGAGCCTGTGACGTCTCTCCAGGAGAGGGCGCTGGAATGCCGTGAAAATGGCTACCTGCTGTCTGCTAAGAAGATCGGCACGGGAGCTTTCTCAAAGGTTTACCTCGGCTACGCAACACCCAGTAAGATCTGTCAGAACTACAAGCTAGCCAACGACCTCCGCAGCAAGAACCATAACATGGTAGGAAACGTCCCATTAGCCTAGACACTCAAGACCATAACATGGTAGGAAACGTCCCATTAGCCTAGACACTCAAGACCATAACATGGTAGGAAACGTCCCATTAGCCTAGACACTCAAGACCATAACACGGTAGAAAACGTCCCATTAGCCTAGACACTCAAGACCATAACATGGTAGGAAACGTCCCATTAGCCTAGACACTCAAGACCAAAACATGGTAGGAAACGTCCCATTAGCCTAGACACTCAAGACTAACACGGTAGAAAACGAACCATAACATGGTAGGAAACGTCCCATTAGCCTAGACACTCAAGACCATAACATGGTAGGAAACGTCCCATTAGCCTAGACACTCAAGACCATAACATGGTAGGAAACGTCCCATTAGCCTAGACACTCAAGGGGAAATAAACAGGTCACTGAGGACTTTTGCAAGTGTTACCAGGACTTTTACAAGTGTTACCATAGATGTGACTTAAGTTTAAGTTCACTCGGGTTTATTGGCAAAAGTGAATTCACACACCATGTAATCTTGCAAGATATATCTGGACCAGGTATTTAAATGACAGATATTTAAATTATTTTAAACTAAATAAAAATTGTTATATCTGTCTCTCAGGTGGCCATAAAAATCATCTCCATCAACGATGCTCCTCCAGAATATGCGAAGAAGTTTCTTCACAGAGAGATTTACGCTCTGAACGCTACATACAGACACCCTGGGGTGGTGAGAACACACACACACACCAGAGACATGCTTCCTTCCCGATGTTGGATAGCAACACATTCTGGCAAAACTTATGCAAAGAACTGATTGGACACAGAAGTACAAATTAAAGGATAAAATATCAGACTTTGCTGATTTGAAATCACGTTTAAAATTGAAGTGCTACCTTTCTTTTAATCTTATACACACACTCACAGTGTATCCTCGTTGTGGCTGTTGCCCGTCCCAGATCCAGCTGTACGACATGTTCCGTTCGGCTAAGCGGTTCTACCTGGTTCTGGAGCTGGCGCTGAGGGGGGACCTGCTGGAGCATGTGAACGCTGCGTCCCACGGCAAAGGGGTGTCGGGCCTCGGGGAGGACGAAGCACGGACCATCTTCAAACAGATCGTCAACGCCGTCATGCACTGTCACAACAACCACATAGTGCATAGGTGAACCCTGACCTCTGTAACCCAAACCACATAGTGAACTCTGACCTCTCTAACCCTAACCACATAGTGATCACATCGTGAACTCTGACCTCTCTAACTCAACCACTTAGTGAACTCTGACCTCTCTAAACCTGATCACATAGTGAACTCTGACCTCTCTAATCCTACCCACATAGTGAACTCTGACCTCTCTAATCCTACCCACATAGTGAACTCTGACCTCCCTAACCCTAACCACATAGTGAACTCTGACCTCTCTATCCCTATCCATATAGTGAACTCTGACCTCTCTAACCTTAACCACATAGTGAACTCTGACCTCCCTAGCCCTAACCACATAGTGAACTCTGACCTCCCTAGCCCTAACCACATAGTGAACTCTGACCTCCCTAGCCCTAACCACATAGTGAACTCTGACCTCCCTAACTCTAACCACATAGTGAACTCTGACCTCCCTAACTCTAACCACATAGTGAACTCTGACCTCCCTAGCCCTAACCACATAGTGAACTCTGACCTCCCTAACTCTAACCATAGTTCACAGATGAACAGGGACTAGTCTCTTCATCCTCTGTCCCCCTGTTTATTCTCTCTGACTGTATATCTCTCTCTCCTGCTTGCTCTGAATCTTTGTTTTCTATTTCACATTTCCTCCCTTTGTTTCTGTCTCTTTGGTCTCGTTCTTCCTGTGGTGGACCAGCTTCCTAACAGCAAGTGTTTCTCTGTGTTGTTTGCAGAGATCTGAAGTGTGAGAACATTCTTCTGGATGAGCAGGGCTTTGTCAAACTGACCGGTAATATAATAATATAATAATCTCTCACCCAGTCAGTCAGTCAGTCAGTTCTATAACGTATACTGTGTGTCCATGTTGTTTTCTTTGCATATGATGGTGATCCTGTACCACCTGTGGCTCCTTGCCTTACCATCTTTGTGTGCGTGCGTGCGTGCGTGCGTGTGTGTGTGTGTGTGAGAGCAGACTTTGGCTTTGCTAACCACTCCACAGACAGGGCTGCTCTGATGAACACGTTCTGTGGCTCTGTGGCCTACACGGCTCCTGAGATCCTGCTGTCTCGCAAATACAACGGGGAGCAGGCTGACCTCTGGAGCCTGTGAGTGGGATGGACACACACACACACACACACACACACACACACACATACTAGTCCCATAACACACACACACACACACACACACACAACTCCGCTCTTTGTCTTTGTCTCTCTCTCTCTCTCTCTCTCTCTCTCTCTCTCTCTCTCTCTCTCTCTCTCTCTCTCTCTCTCTCTCTCCCCCCTTTCTCTCCTAGGGGTGTGATCCTGTATGCCATGGTAACGGGACGGTTACCCTATCATGAGAAACATCCCCGCAAACTGGTGCAGCTGATCAGGAAGGACCTCCCCTTCCAGCACCCCGTCTCCTTAGGTCAGATGACGGACAGCCGTTGGGGCCAGTCAGAAACCGGGTCATATTCAATCTTTGTTGTTTAAGCAGATAGTTTAATCAATTTTAACCTCTTTTCCTTCCTTCCTCCCTCCATCCCATCCCTCTCTTCCCCTCTCTCTCTCCCTCCCTCCCTCCCTCTCTCTCTTCTCTCTCTCCCTCCCTACCTCCCTCTCTCTCTGTCCCTTTCTCTCTCTCCCTCCCTCCTCTCTCTCTCTCTCTCTCTCTCTCTCTCTCTCTCTGTTCTCACCTCTCTCCCTCCCCTCTCTCTCCCTCTCTCTTCTCTCTCTCCCACCCTCTCTCTCTCTCTCTCTCTCTCTCTCTCTCTTCCCTCCCCCCTCCCTCGGTTCCTCTCTCTCTCTGTTCCCTCCCTCTCTCTGTTCCCTCTCTCTCCTCTCTCTCTCTCTCTTTTCCCTCTCTCTTCCCTCCCTCTCTCTGTTCCCTCCCTCCCTCGCTATCTCGGTTCCTTCTCTCCCTCTCTCTCTCTCTCTCTCTCTCTCTCTCTCTCTATTCCCTCCCTCCCTTCCTCTTTCTGTTCCCTCTCTCCCTCCCTCTCTCTCTTGCTCTCTCTCCCTCTCTCTCTCTCTCTTTCCCTTTTGCTATCTCTCTCTCTCTCTCTCTCTCCCATCCCTCTCTCTCTCTCTCTTCCCTCTCTCTTCCCTCCTCTCTCTCTCTCTCTCTCTCTCTCTCTCTCTCTCTCTCTCTCTCTCTCTCTCTCTCTCT
This sequence comes from Galaxias olidus, assembly GCA_026901105.3. NCBI lineage: Eukaryota > Metazoa > Chordata > Actinopteri > Galaxiiformes > Galaxiidae > Galaxias > Galaxias olidus. The sequence goes on along the minus strand of JAPMUY010007563.1, from coordinate 54,989 downwards.
CTCTCTCTCTCTCTCCCTCTCTCTCTCTCTCTCTCTCTCTCTCTCTCTTCCTCTCTCTCTCTCTCTCCCTCTCTCTCTCCCTCTCTCTCTCTCTCTCTCTCTCTATTCCCTCCCTCCCTTCCCCTTTCTGTTCCCTCTCTCTCCCTCTCTCTCTCTCTCTCTCTCTCCCTCCCTCTCTCTCTCTTCCCTCTCCCTCCCTCTCTCTCCCTCTCTCTCTTCCCTCTCTCTCTCTCTCTCTCTCTCTCTCTCTCTCTCTCTCTCTCTCTCTCTGCAGGTTGTCAGGACCTCATCAGGAAGCTGCTCCAGTGGAGCCCGTCGGCCCGCCTGGCCCTGGGTGAGGTCAGCACACACCACTGGATGGTGCCCTCCGTGGCAGGGCTGCAGTGCAAGCTCCGTGCCACCAAGAGCGACATCGCCGACAAGCAGAGAGTCCTCGGCAACAAAGGTCTGCAGGGTTACCAAGGGGATCAGAAACTCTGCTTTAGCAGCACAGAGTTCAAATAACTGACCCCTGACCTTTGACCTTTGTTTGACCTCTCCCCTCAGACGTCAGCGTGGGAGTGACGGGTCATTCTTGCCACTCTGGTCCGGCAGACACCCTGCCCTGTTTCAGGTACTGTCACCTCCTCTGATGTGTAGCTAAGGCTGCTTTGGTACGCCAGGCTTTGGCTAGTATTGAAGTTGAACACTGGTTGTGTTTCTTCATCAAACACAGCTTGCTAGTCTGTGGTACTGTAGTTAAACGCTGGTCTGTAGTACTGTAGTTAAACGCTGGTCTGTAGTACTGTAGTTAAACGCTGGTCTGTAGTATTGTAGTTATGAACTAGTCTGTAGTATTGTAGTTAAACGCTGGTCTGTAGTATTGTAGTTAAACGCTGGTCTGTAGTACTGTAGTGAAACGCTGGTCTGTAGTACTGTAGTTAAACGCTGGTCTGTAGTACTGTAGTTAAACGCTGGTCTGTAGTATTGTAGTTAAACGCTGGTCTGTAGTATTGTAGTTAAACGCTGGTCTGTAGTATTGTAGTTATGAACTAGTCTGTAGTACTGTAGTTAAACGCTGGTCTGTAGTACTGTAGTTAAACGCTGGTCTGTAGTACTGTAGTTAAACGCTGGTCTGTAGTACTGTAGTTAAACGCTGGTCTGTAGTATTGTAGTTAAACACTAGTCTGTAGTACTGTAGTTAAACGCTGGTCTGTAGTATTGTAGTTATGAACTAGTCTGTAGCATTGTAGATAAACACTGGTAGTTGTGTTTCTACCTCAGACATAGCCACACCAGTCTAGCTGACGGGCCCCAGCGGACCCCCGGATACGGACCCCCCCGCCACGGAGCCACTAGCGCCGGCGGTAGCTACAAGGACAAGAAGGACAAGGATCGTAGAGAGTCTTCGTCAAACTACTACCGTCAACACCAACCTCATCATCCCTCTACTCACCTGCCGCGCCCTTCCTCCTATCGGCCTCAGCCTTCCTCCCAGCCCTCCTCCGCTCCTCACCCTCACCCCCCTGCCCAGCCCAAATCCTCCAGCTCCTCCCTGGGTCGTCTGCTGATGCGAGCCACCCAGGGGTCGGACGCCAAACCCCCGACCCGACTGTTTCTGTCCCGGCCTCGCCCTCCGACCGCCACCCGTCAGCAGCCCTTCCACAACCTGCCTAACTTCAGGAAGCCCGGGGGGGCGTCCCGGGACGTGGTACAGCCCAGCCACCCGCTGCAGAGCCTGTGTGCTCGCCTGCTCAGCGGCCCCGGGGCCACCAGTCACACCCGCTACCAGCTCAGGACCCCGCCCACCGGATACTGACACAGCTCACAGACTAAATTGCCCACAATGCACTTACACTTCCTTCAACTCTGACCCAAACTTCAGTCAGATCTCTTTGTTTTTTTATACTTTCATGTGGACTTTAAAGACAGACCACCTGAGTGCTTCTCCTACATTAAAAACACAATGCAACTTTATTTCACTAAATGGAGTCTTTCTGTGCACATTTACATGATGACACAGGATAGATATTTTGTTACACACACTTCACTTTGCTCATATTGATGTATTGGTTTCATAGATGACAAAAAACGACTTCTTAATCTTTGATATTGAAATTCAGATGCAGGTTTCAACTTTAATTTTAGAGTGTTATTTTAGACTTAAGACACATGAAATTTGCCTGTGGATGGATCAGGAAGCAGACTGTTCTGTAGACTGTCCATTCAGGCCTAGCAGCCTGTTCTGTAGACTGTCCATTCAGGCCTAGCAGGTTTCCACTGCTGCGTCTCAGTCTATGTCTCTGGACTGCATGTCCACCTGGTCAGCTCACGGTGACATCACGCTGGTCCTAGAGCAGTCTGCACAGAGAGCTGCCCTTTCTCTCAGAGTTCCTCTCTCTTCCTGAAGGCCACTTCCATCCATCCATCTATCCTTCCTTATCTCTCCATCCCCTCTGGACATTTCTCCTCCTCATCCTCATCCTGTCTCTTCTTCTTCTTCCTCTCCT
>JAPMUY010007563.1:22500-50000 GCA_026901105.3 Galaxias olidus | reverse complement strand
AACAGAGGGGTCGGAGGTCAGAGTCACCAGGGCTTTGAGGCAGTGGGGTTTGGAACGGAGCCAGTGGCAGCCTTCCCTGGTACCTGATAGGCCCAGGACGTACTCCGTGGCTTGACCTTTGACATCTGGCCGAGTGCTAGGGGTCAGGAAGGTCAGAAGCTCCTGGGCCTCTGAGTCACTCAGCATGGTGGAGGGCGTTTCACTACTCCCTCTTTACACCAGCTATTCCTCTTTAGTCAAAATAGCTAGTTTCCCCTTGGGCCAAGGCAAGAGCAAGGAACTGTGAACTGAGAAGTCCCAGTTTGATCAATACCGGTGTTTCTATATGTTATGTCCCTGATCACTTTAGGAGCCAGGACCGAGTCAGGCAGTGATTAATTTGTTGCAATCTCTTTTAAGTTACCTGTGAGAAAAGAGACAATGTTAGAAGCAGTTTCAGCATCACTTATGTTCGTATTTCACTCTTTTCGGTGAAGTGATGATTTTAACCCACTACCATTTAAGTATTTGAAAATTTGAAACGTTTGAAACTTTACGGCAGCTAGGTAGCAAGTTTAAATATTCACATTCAATAACAAAATAATATCAATTTCACATCAAATACCTTAGCAGAAGACAACTTGTTGAAAAAGTAGCTGCTAGTGTAAACACTTTAGCCTTTCCTACTCAGTCAAGGCTCATACATTTGGGCACCGACAGGCCATGAGGATTGCTCCCTGTACCGAGTAGCAGAAACATAAAGTACATAAACACGGTCACGTTTGCTAGACCGGAACGCTTCAACCCACTTGTATTGCAATTTCGCTATCTAACCTATAATGAAATGATTATGATATCATTAATAACGATCGGTCGATTTTAACCATGTAAAACTATGTGTCTTGCACTACAAGGAACACTCACCACATGAACGGTGCCATGCTGCAAAAAATATATACATGCACTTCCGTATTGTGAGCCGAGTACACCGAATAAGTCAGCCCACGAAAAACAACCAACCAAAACACTTGCACCAGACGTCCTTTCTTCTTTTATTTCACATTAAGAGCATCTGGTATAAATTCTGCTTTTATTTTGGAGGGAATTAAATCACGACACACGGAACCATACCTGGGTTTTGATGGGGGAAGTCGGAACAGCACGTGAAACACAAACTACTTAAAAATTTTAGCAGGCTATTGTTTGCCGCCTAACGTTGATAAAATGTCTCAAATTAATCTAATGAAAGCATTATTCAATGAGAGACTTACACAAGCTGTGGATGAAGTGTTTGGAGTGTTAGGAAAAACGATAACAGAGTATGAAGATGATGTCACTCTTTATAAGAACGAAATATATCGGCTTCGAATAGTGGTGGAAAATCTAAAAGTCGAGGCAAAATTTCCGTTAAACAATGCAGGTTTGTTTATCCGTTGATTTAATCGATTTTAAATGCTGCATTATAACTAAGAACAAAGTCCATGTGCAATGAGTCCCCAAAACTGAGCTTTGCAATCGATAAAAGTTACTAAGAGTAAGAAGATGGTAGCCCTCATATATTTATAGGCAATATTGTGAGAAACCAAGACGAATTGGCTTGTTAGATGTTGGTGTTTATTTGTTAGGGAGGGGCTAATTCATCTGTGAAACGGTATTCTGCATATATATACCTTTGATATAAGCAACCAAGGTGAAATGTTTTTTTTGTTTTTATCTATCTCTTTCTAGACCCTCCACAGTACTCAACTTTTAAAGACGAGGTGCCCCCTGAGCAACAGCCCTGCGAGCAGGAGAGAAGCTTTGGGCTGGCTGAAGAGGAACCTGACCCCCCACAGATTAAACAAGAACCTGAGGAACTCTGGACGAGTCCGACAGGAGAGCTCCTCCATAGGCTGGAGGAGGAGGCTGGTCCACTGGGAGATCCTTCTCCTAGCGCCATCTCTGTATTCCAAATGGGACTGGATGACCCGGAAGCCTATGCCGTATCAGAACCACCTAGTGATGGTTCTGTAGATGAGCATCAGGACAGTGACGATGATTGGACGCTGAGAGGAAAACGTCCGTCAGGTCGGAGGTCAAAGCGAGGACAAAGTCCTCGTAGTTCTACTGCAGGAAGCATTAAAGAGGAGATGTCCTCCGGACTGAAACCTGATTCTTCTATTTTGTACAGCTGTAAAGTTTGTGGAGAACAGTTTTCATCAAAGGGCCTTTTGTTGTCCCACGCTAAAAATCACAACTGTGTGAAAGCTTGTGTTTGTGGGGTGTGTGGGGTCAAATTAGACACGGCAGATAGTCTAAAATATCATTTACACACTCACAGAACATGTGACTTTTGTGGGAAAAGTTTTCCTACATCCCAGCGTTTAGATGTGCATATAAGGATACACACTGGAGAGAAACCGTTTGCATGTAGAACATGTGGTCAGCAGTTTAACCAGAGAGGGTCCCTACGCAGACACATGACCCGTCACAAAGGGAAGAAACCTTACAGCTGCAAACACTGTGGAGCAGGCTTTAAATACGTGTTTGCTTTGGAGCAGCATCTCAAAACTCACTCCATTAAAATCACAAAGGCCACAGACCATACAAAGAGTCTAAATGATAACGGAGCCCCAAATCTAGACAATGGCCCGTTGGGTCCAACACCTCTCCCCAGACCAGAGCCAGCTTATGAAGAGGCCTCTGCTGGATCAGAACCAACCAGTGACTATCCTCCTGTAGCTGGCTATCAGAACAGTGACCGATCAGAACCACCCAGTGACTATCCTCCTGTAGCTGGCTATCAGAACAGTGACCGATCAGAACCACCCAGCGACTATCCTCCTGTAGCTGGCTATCAGAACAGTGACCGATCAGAACCACCCAGTGACTATCCTCCTGTAGCTGGCTATCAGAACAGTGACCGATCAGAACCACCCAGCGACTATCCTCCTGTAGCTGGCTATCAGAACAGTGACCGATCAGAACCACCCAGCGACTATCCTCCTGTAGCTGGCTATCAGAACAGTGACCGATCAGAACCACCCAGCGACTATCCTCCTGTAGCTGGCTATCAGAACAGTGACCGATCAGAACCACCCAGCGACTATCCTCCTGTAGCTGGCTATCAGAACAGTGCTGGAGAACAAGATTGGACCCCGAGTGGAGAATGTCTGTCAGGTCGGAGGTCAAAGAGCAGAAGTCCTCTTGGTTTTTCTGCAGGAAGCATTAAAGAGGAGATGTCCTCCGGACTGAAACCTGATTCTTCTATTTTGTACAGCTGTAAAGTTTGTGGAGAACAGTTTTCATCAAAGGGCCTTTTGTTGTCCCACGCTAAAAATCACAACTGTGTGAAAGCTTGTGTTTGTGGGGTGTGTGGGGTCAAATTAGACACGGCAGATAGTCTAAAATATCATTTACACACTCACAGAACATGTGACTTTTGTGGGAAAAGTTTTCCTACATCCCAGCGTTTAGATGTGCATATAAGGATACACACTGGAGAGAAACCGTTTGCATGTAGAACATGTGGTCAGCAGTTTAACCAGAGAGGGTCCCTACGCAGACACATCACCCGTCACAAAGGGAAGAAACCTTACAGCTGCAAACACTGTGGAGACAGTTTCAGATATGCATCAAATTTGAAACAGCATGTAAAACTACATAATGTTAAAAGAGTTAATACTCCAAAGCAAAGGATTTCGTTAGATTGTACCCATTTAGCAAGTGTAAGAAGGGCAGAAGGAGAGCTGAACAGAGACAGCCTGGATGCAAAGGAGGGGACAGAGAAGAACCAACCAGTCGCTGCTAGCCCCTCTCTCCAGATGGCTCTATAGCTGAGAGAGAAGAAAGACGTTTAGAGAGAAAGTGGAGGACCTCAGTCTGTTTAAAATGGGAGACATTCTCGTATTACCTCTGGAAACAAAGAAAGAGAGGAGACACCTGGTTTGAAGTGAAACGCTGTCCACACTGGAACCTCTAATGACTCAAAACACTTTAATGAAGCAAATTCAAGCTAACGCAACTCAGTGTGTTTTGGGTTTGCAAGGAAAGGCTTTACAGTCCACAGAAAGTTTGAAAGATCACATGCAAGCCCACGGAATAGTTTTGGAAATGGATGAGAGAGTTGTGGAGAAAGGGTAGATCTATAGATACTGCTCAACAGTTTAATCAGAGAGCTTCAATGAGTATAGACACCACTCACAGCTGCAGGGTTTGTGGCTACACGTTTAGGCACTAAGGAAATCTGAATACACACATGGAACAATTCACTGGAGAGAAACTTAACAGCTGCAGTGAACGTGGTAAAAACATTAGTTTGCCTCCGTGTGAGAAAAGAAGCATGTGAGAAGTCAGAGTTAAGAAAACAGCCTTTTCTGTTGGGAGAAGACTCCCCTTTGTTAAAATGTTGTTCCCTCCACAATGGTTTGCCAGTACATGGCACTGAATAAAGCATTATTTCTTGATTACTCAACCATGTTGTGATTTTGTGTAATTACTCGTTACTAGTTGGCAGAAACTATATTTCACAAAAACTGACAATATGTCTATGTTCCCCAATACGCCCGCACACTACCTGCTACGTGCACGTAGAATTTGTGAAGAACTTTTGATTATTTTTTACATTATATTTTTGCCAAAAACTAGGGCTACCTGATTAGGATCAGAGCAGCAGCACTGTGAGCAGGAGAAGAGCCCCAGTCTGGACCAGGAGGACCCAGAGCCCCCACAGATTAAACAACAACTGCAGGGACTCTGGACCAATCAGGAAGGAGAACAGCTTGAAGGACTTGAAGATGTGGTTGATAGAGAGGACTGATACCAAGGAAGTTGGAAGGAAGTCACCGCCCAGGCCAGAGCCAATCCTCACATCTTCCTCTCATGCCTTGCACTCCAACCCAGCACCTAAACTGATCGAGCCTAATGGAGAAAGTTGTGGAGTACCTTTTTTCTTAAATAATTCCCATGTTTTACTACGTGGTGCTAAATAGTCCATATGAGTTATCAGGCTAAAAATGTGAAGACATTATGATAGGATAAAAAAAATCGCTAGTTCGTTTTATAAACGGAATACGTATGTTGCACACATACTATACCAGCAGATGGCGTTGTGATGCCACTAGTATGCTTTACAATGAATGTCCCGGATATGCATTTGTTTTCATCCGCGTTCGTAAATATGGTGGATTGTTTTGAAAGTTTCTATCCTAAAATAAAATAGCTCAACAAACTGACTGAGTAATGTCTAAAATTGAAATGTTGCGAGTGTTAGTCAACGAACGGCTTCAAATTGCAACGGAGGAAGTATTTAGGATTGTCGAACGAACCATTGTGGATTATGAGAAAGAAGCTTCTCATTTTAAGAAGGTGATCGACTATCAACGCAGACTTCTGGCCACCCATAACACATTGAAAGAAGCTGCAGGTAACTTGTTTGCTACAACATAATATACCCATTCAATTAATGTTAATGGTATTGTGCAAATTGTTCTTTGAGAATAAAATGTGGTGGTGAGGTGTGCTGAAAAAGACACATGTATATCAAAATGTTGGTGTGTTACAAATACCATAAGCTTTAGGCTAAATTCATAATAACAGTCATCGATTGGCTAGTACAAGTTTACTAGTATGCGTCAGAGTACAATATTAAATTCGCAAAAAAAAGGTTAACTTGTCTTAAGCTAACAATGTTAACTGATTTCACTTAAGCCGAAATGGACTTCATTTAATTTTTTTGTAATTTCAATAAAAGGTGACTTCTGCTGGGCAGAAATTTTCTAAATCCTAAAGCAGGTCCGGTGTTATGCTTCTCAGTGGAGGCCACCCTAACCCCTCTAACCCTAACCCACCCAAAATAACTAATTCAGCCCAGTAGTGCCTGGCTCAGAACCAGCGACCGAGACGATACAAAGCTAAATATGAAGTATTTATTATTCACATTTAATCCCAGTTGCTCTATTTGTATATCATGCCTCAATGCGTTTAGCATCATTAGTCTCGGGTGGTTTGGGAGTCTAATTAAGAGGAAATAGAGTTTACCCCACAGTGTATGATGCAGGCTTTGTCAAGGTTTTGTTTCTCCCACCAGAACCCATCCAGTTCTCTGTCTGTGAGGCAAAGGTTTCCCCTGAGCAGCAGCACTGTGAGCAGGAGAGGAGCCCCAGTCTGGACCAGGACACCGAACACCTACAGATTAAAGAGGAACCAGGTGAACTCTGGACCAATCAGGAAAGAGAACAGCTTGGAGGACTGGAGGAAGTGGTCGATGAGAAAGACTACAAGTTCACTATTACATGTGTGACTAGTAAACATAACATCAGCAAATCTCAGTCGGCCCAGTCGTACCTCCCCTTACCCAGCACTTCTGCTGAACCTCTTGGAGAACTCTGTGGAGAAGGGGAACCCACCAGTGACTGTCACCCCCTCTTCTCAAACCACTCTAGAGCTGAGAGCGAAGATGCTCACAATGAGAGTAGAGGAATGTTGTCTGCTTCAATGAGATGGAACTCAAACAAGATGATTCGGTCAGAGGGTGATAGTTCCTTTCGCAAGAAATCAACACATTTGTCTGACCTGAATTCACAAATTCAAACTGCTAATTGTTCTTGTAAAATATGCGGAATTCATTTTCCACAACATAGTTGTTTGATAAAGCACGCACATACACACGCAGGAGATCCCAAATGTATTTGTGGTGTTTGTGGAAACCAATTTGCCTCCGCAAAAAGTTTATTAGAGCACATCAGAATTCACAGTAGCCTACAAAGAAATCCTGTGGACGTGTATAGCAGTACAGTGTGCCATTACTGTGGGAAGATGCTGGGCACCAGACAGCTGCTGGCGGAGCACGTTAGAACCCACACGGGGGAGAGGCGACACAGCTGTGATTTCTGTGGCAGGAGCTTCTCACGCCACTCAAACATGCTGCTGCATCGGAGATGCCACACTGGGGAAAAGCCCTACAGCTGCAGCCTGTGTGACAAACGCTTCAGCGACCGCTCCACCATGAACATGCACAAGAGGGTTCACACAGGCGAAAAGCCCTACCAGTGTAGCTTCTGTGAGAAAAGATTCAGTCAGTCTGCGCACTTAAAACGTCACTTGAAAGCTCACACCATGTAGAGGTTTTTCTTGTGTGTTAGGGGAGGGAGAGAGCTTCACTCGGTATTGTGAACATTTAGGAATATCCTAGTGATTCCTAATTTTGTGACTTGACTTATATAGTTTGATCTTCATTAAAACAAAAAAGTGGATTTTCATGTTTTTTTATCAGACAGCAATAGTATAATACCATGTTATTTGCTGTACACAAAGAGACTCATACTAATGTGTATCGTCATGGTTTTTGTTCCTACAGCAAAAATAATTATTTATTCTTGATCAAATGTAAAAAAAAAATTTGAATTTTACATAGCGTTGTGTCAGAAAACCTGGCCAGGTGTTGTTAAGTTTAATAGAATAAAAATCCATTGAATAAGATTTTACTATAATTTTCATACATTCTTTTTTTGTTTGTTTTATTTTTTATTTTAAATGGAAAACATTAGTGCTTGTTATTTTCTTCTGATTCTAGGTTCATGCACTAGGTGGCGACAATGTGCTTATGTTTGTTGATAGTCTATCACTGTTATCCACATATTGTCTGGAGTCTCATACTTGAACATTGTGCCTGCCCTTCTGTTTAACAAGAGCCGTGTATTCACATCATAGTGTCAGGGAAAACATTTTTAATGGGAATGCAATCTGAATCTTAGTGTGACCAAACATAGTCTTACTGATTATGACATTCAAAATTCATTATGACACTCAAAATAAGCAAAACACTTTTTCCAATATTTGTTTTGGACAGCTACACATTGTTCATATGTTTATAGATTATACTCTTTATTGCATTTTACTGCATCTTACTATGAATATCGGGTGCTTTGGACGTTATTTATTGAGTTTTCTAATCAGATTCCTGAGGGTCCCTTTCTTCCACCTCTTTCTATCAAAATCAATGTCATGTAAAATGCCTTAGAGTGTGTGGCCCCTATGTGTAGGTGTCAGTTTCCTAATAGAACCTTTGTTAGTGTCATCGCTCCCTGTCAGGTCCCGGGGAGTGTTTTTTAATCAGGGTCGGCAGCTTAATTACATCTGTTCATGCTTCAAAGCTCCGTCTGTCACCCGCTGAGAAAATCATTCCCCCTTCAAAACACAGGTTCCATTTACCTTTCGCCAGTGAATAGGGAGCATATGAAGCAGAGAGAGAGCAGTCACCATCTTCTAATTTACTACCTACACATTCAGATTAATGCCCTGTACGTGTCTGTCTTGTGTTGTTCCATGTTAGTGGAGTACGGTTCAGTGTGCGTGGTGGCCCCTATAGAGCCCAGGAGATGATCCTTTGGCTGATCATACTGTTCAGTGTGCGTGGTGGCCCCGCGGGCCCCTGTAGAGCCCAGGAGATGATCCTTTGGCTGATCAGAAAATAGATGACTAGAACGTTAATGTTATGATGGTGAACAGAAAACAGGTGGATGGCCCTGACACACACACACACACACACACACACACACACACACACAAACACACTCACACGTTCAGATCCACTATAGATGTCTATGTAATTGGATGCAAGTCTGATTGCCAACGCTGTCATCGCTGATTGGCTTATCAATGCTGAAGAAATCTGTTATTATTATTTGACTACAATATGAATATTATTATTTGACGATACAATATGAATACTATTATTTGACTGTACAGTATGAATAGTAGTATTTGACTGTACAATATGAATAGTAGTATATGACTGTACAATATGAATAGCAGTATTTGACTGTACAATATGAATAGTAGTATATGACTGTACAATGTGAATAGTAGCATATGACTGTACAATGTGAATAGTATTATATGACTGTACAATATGAATAGTAGTATATGACTTTATGCACAGTATGTCCACCTCTGCTGCATGTCCCCTTAATTTCTGTATATTTGTGCATTCTGTATTTTCTGTATATCTGTATTCTGTGTATTCTGGGGTGATCTGATCAGGCCTCTTACCTTTCTGTCCAGAGGGTGCTGTTCTCTAAAGGAAGCTGATCCCACTGTGGGGTTGACCTATGACCTCCATACCTTGACTGTCCTCTTAATGAAAACTCAGTCTTTAACCAATGATCTCTTGAAACAGAATGTGATCCTAGGAGATCTTGCGCTGGGCATACCTATTGCCGAAATACCCAGTAGAACTTTAGTTATGTATGTTTAGTCATTCCACTTTCTCGTATGACTGTCAACAGAGAAGGGTGCTTGCTACAGATGGGAACGTTGAGTTGCTTAGGATGATTTACAGCCTGCAGATGTGAAATGTTCTACTGTTGCCATGGGATACCTTAGATGGGTGTGTGTCTGAAGTTTAGATTCCTTTGCATATAATTAGACCCAAATGCTCAGAGATACTCTCACTTTCTCAAACAAGCATGCACACACATGCTTTTAATGGTCTTTTTTTAGAGCAGGTTCGTCTTATCGCCTCATTGACAAAGACTCAGGGTAATTTAGGCTAAATCTCTAATTAAGCAATTACACTCCCTCACCTAACCTTTGATTGAATGTCTGTTTGTACGCTTGCCTTTCCAACTGGAAAATCCATCTTAGACCAGCTTGAATTGAGCTGGTGGACAATATTGGTCAAGCTGGTATTAGCTGGAGGTAGCTGATCTTGCTGATCTAGCTGGTGGCTGTCAAAAAACGATCTTAGCTGGTCAACCAGCCACCAGCTCAAGCTGGATTTAGATTGTATATTTGAAACTGACCACTACGTTGCTTTGAGCTAAATTTGAGATGAGTCTCAACTTTTCAAACTCAACCCAAAGTTTGCCTATAACTTTTTTGACATTTGACAATTTTATAAAACAAGAAAATCAGCTAGCTGTCATACGAGCCCGTGGTGTTGCTAGGCAACGGGGTTTATACGTTGTCGGCTAGGGGCATCGCATCTATTAGAGACGGTCCAGCGGTCGAGTGATCATTAGAAACTAGAAAGTTAGAAATTGAGACACACTTTAAAGTCCACATCCAGCGACAGAGCTAGGACAGCTAGGAGGGATGTGTTGGAAATGCCTATGCATTTACGAGAGAGATCAGTTGGTTAATTATAGGCCTATAAGGTATCGAGATGCCAATTTGAAATATAATATTTGTTTTAACTGGGCGCAGTACACACACAGGCTATTTAAAAAATGAGAAATAATGACTTACGAAATCAAAGAATCCATGTTAGAGAACGTCAATGGGACATTGAATAAAACAAAAGTGTTTGAGGAGGGTAAAAAACGGAGAGGAGAGAGAAAAGAAGAGGGAAATTCAAAGACATGAACTAGCAGACTGACGCTAAAACTAAAATAGCTTTAAATTTGAGGAAGTTTGAGGTGAACTGAACCTGGGTATCGTCCGCGTAACAGTGGAAATGGATATTGTGTTTGCGGAAGATCAGGTGGGGAGGTAGATGATGAATAGGATGGGGCCAAGGACGGAGCCCTGGGGAACACCGGATGAAAGGGGGGGGGGGAAATGATTTTAATTGAATGAACACGTTTCATGTGTGTGATAGTCCAACATACTGAGCTGAAAGAGAGATTCAGCTGCATGCATGTAGAGTTCAAAATAAACTACAAACAAGTGCGCGGTTAATTCTCTGTGGTTTCATGCTGAGGGACAGGCAGAGGGGCTTTTGTTTTCACCTGGCTAAACATTACATAATGAGGACAGGTTTTCAGTGTCTATTCTTCTGGGGATCCGGCACAACACCAACAACTGAAATAATTTTTTAATAAGCCATATTGATTGGATTTTTATTGGATTTTTTTCCCTTGGAAGTGTTAGCTCATAAGATTAACTGGAGACTCTAGCCTAGAGTTCTTCAAGTGTTGTTATTGTTGACTGAGTAAATAATCATGTATTTCATTTTCGAATGAATGAAGTCTCTCTTCTGGTCTATATCCCTAATCAAATCCATTCTCTTGTCCTATTATTTGAATGAATTGCATGCCTCCTCTTTCACAGTAGATTTCAATGTGGAATACAACCAGCAGGAGTCACTGTTACACATCAGGGTCAATGATTGTGTGTGTGTGTGTGTGTGTGTGTGTGTGTGTGTGTGTGTGTGTGTTTGTGATAGTGTGATAGTGTGACTGACATTAAAGAGGAACTGTTCTTGCTCTACACTGAGAGGTACCAGAGAGACTGATAATGGAGCAGTGTGTGTGTGTGTGTGTGTGTGTGTGTGTGTGTATGTGGAGACAGGCTCTGATGTAGGAGTACCATAGAGCAAAAGCCTTGCAGTGCCAAAGGGAGAGAGGATGTGTGTGTGTGTGTGTGTGTGTAAAGGGAGTGACTGTGCTAATATCCAGGATGAGGGACATGGGGAGTAAAAGGGAGAGAGGAACAAAAACAAGAAGGTTAAAGGTAGTCAGACCGAGAGCTATGGAGGGAGAGGACAGAGAGAGAGAGAGAGAGAGTGTGTTTCTTTGGGGGCTTGCAACACAGAACTGCATGTCCTGTAGAGTGTATCCTGTTGCCTTTCGGAAGGGGACGCAGAGTGGTGGGTGGAATGTCATTGTGTGTGTGTACGTGCGTGTGCGTGTGTGTTTGTGTGTAGGATGCAGACTGAAATGAGTGAATGTATTTTAATGTGTGTAAGGAAACGTGCTATCTATGTAATGCTATGGAGTGTGCTTGCTAGGCGTGTGTGTGTGTGTGTGTGTGTGTGCGTGTGTGAGACAGTGTGTGTATGTGTGTGTGCGAGAGGAAGAGGAAGATGGAGGCTGTGTGTGTGTGTGTGTGTGTGTGTGTGTGTCTGTCTGTCTAGGGGGTATTGAAAGCATCAACAGCACTCCAGTAGACGGCTAATATTTATGACTCGCTATGACACACAGGCCCGTCCTGCTGCAGCTTGGCAACCCCCAAGTTCCTCACACACACACAAACACACACACACGCTAACTCAGCACACCTACACACAAACACGCGCCCGTGCACAAACACACACACTCAGCACACCTACACACACACAAACACACACTTTCAACACACCTATACACACATCTACTCACACACCCCTACACACACAGGCGCGCAACACACACATGTTTTTGACTGCTGGCCGGGAAGCCAGCAGTGTTTTATTTTTTCTATTGATCTAAACGATGTCGGACTAAGAATGAAGAGGTGAATGAAGAGGGGAATAAAGAGGGGAATGAAGAGGGGAGTAGAAAGGAAGGAAAGAGGAAGATAAAGGATTACAAAAGAAAATAAAAATAAAAAAGACAGACACCAAGTAAGGGAAGGGATACAGAGAGAGTGATGAAGGCTTAACGCTAAATTATTTGATTCAATACTTTAAATGCTTTTTCATAGAAAGATAAATGATGTTTATCATTTCATATGTGAGCATCTATGGTCTATTATTGTTTTTCCAGTTGATGCTCTCTATGATTGATTTATCATTTTAAACTAATTGTTCCTGAACTTGAAATTTTTAAAATCTAGGTAAAGAAATCTAAAGAGAGAGAGGGGTAGAGGAGGGGAGGGGTAAAGCGCAGGATAGAGTTACAAAGAGTTCAAACGAACTGGAGTCTTCCTGAGCCAAAAACAGGCCGTTTTAATGGACTTTTCAAAAATAGCCACTGGTAATTGAGAGGAAGAGAGAAAAAATTAAGGAACAATGGAGAGAGGAAGAGAAGAGGAAGAGGAGGTAGTGATTAAAACAAAAGGTAAGTCTATAATCACATGCAGGGTCCATTCCTCTTTACCCCGCTCTCCTCTCTTTCTCTCTTTCTCATAGCGTTATTTCAGTTCTCCTGTTCCTGGCCTTCTCCTATTTTCACGAGTCGTCATTTAATGGTAACGGTATATTCCCATGGTCCACGCGCCGTCGCGCGGACTCTCTCTCTCTCTCTCTCTCTCTCTCTCTCTCTCTCTCTCTCTCTCTCTCTCTCTCTCTCTCTCTCTCTCTCTCTCTCTCGTTGCCCTTGTGCCTTGTCTTTTCAGAACCTCTTCGTCAGAGGGGTTCAGAGGAGCGCTGACTGTGTTCAGCTTAGCGGAGAAAACGACGCGCTTAAAGGACTAATACCAGAGTGGACTGTTATCATTCTTAAGTTAAGGAGGGCGGGAAACTCCGAGACTATGGCACGGTTTGTAACGGAAGACTACAAGGTAACGGAGACGCATCCAGAATTCCCCTGAGGCTTATGGATAAATAACATCTTAAATTCGAAAAATAATGGCGTTTGGCAAACTTCGACGTTAAGGTTGCGAGAAAGCCCATTGCAAAGAAAATGTTCATGTATATTTGCCAATAAGCAACTGTCCACCTAAAAATATTAATTGGCAAGTTTTTATTTTACTTGTAAGTACAATATCATCACACGGAGCTCGCCAGGTGAGTAAAGTTTTGGATCAACATGTCGTCGCGTGCCTATGTTGCTATGTGCTAGAATTACGCAAAACATTCAAACCACAGTTTTTGTTGACTTGGGGTCATTATTAATTAATCATCTGTCTAAAGTTAAACTTAATAAAAGCCCTGACTATTTCAGGGTTTATCCCTGTCCGTAATAAACACTATAAAAATACCTGTTTAACGCTGCCTGCAATATGAGGGTTGTTTTTTTGTGATATGTTATAATCCTGATAGGTTATAAGACTTGCTTTGAGCTAGAAGTGTATAAGGCACGCTGTAGTGTAGCTAACGGATAAGAATCTCATAATTAGTCAAAAATGTTTTACTTTAGAAGTCACACCATCAGCCACAATGGTTAACTGGTGTTTCTAACTGTGGATATTTTCAACAGCTTGTGACTTGTAGCCATATTTGATTATATCCTCACCCGTTATTTATTAATCTTTTTTTAAATTTTTTATCAGTGACAGTCCTCCATGACACAGCACACAGCATCCTCAGTCCCAACCAGCCTAACCCAGGCCAAAGCAATTAACCCAGGTCAAAGCAGACCAACCCAGGCTAAAGCAGCCTAACCCGGACCAAAGCAAACCAAACCAGGCCAAATCAGATTAACCCAGGTTGAAGAAGCCCAACAGAGGCCAAACCATTCCAACCCAGGTCATATTACAGAGGTTCAGTTCAACACAATTTAAACAGCCATGCATCTTAGAGCCAACCCCCTCCAATGGGAAAGTGGAGACCCCTGCCTCTTCTTCCTGCTTTTGCCCTGCATCATCATGCAAACCAGCCAATCATCGGAGCTCCTCCTCTCCTCTGCCTTGTCTACTTCCTCCTTATCGGCCAATAGCGGTGGTGGCAGTCCTTTAGAACCTCAGAATGTGACATTGGCGGCCATCTTGCCTCTAACCAACACAGACTATCCGTGGGCGTGGCCTCGCGTCGCCCCCGCCCTCTACAGCGCTCTGGACCGCGTGAACTCTGACCCCTACTTGCTCCCGGGTTGCCATCTG
Source organism: Galaxias olidus (assembly GCA_026901105.3). Lineage (NCBI taxonomy): Eukaryota > Metazoa > Chordata > Actinopteri > Galaxiiformes > Galaxiidae > Galaxias > Galaxias olidus. The sequence goes on along the minus strand of JAPMUY010007563.1, from coordinate 35,579 downwards.
AACCTGGTGTACGGGAGCTCCGAGAACAAAGACGGCTTCTGCTCCGACTCAGCCGCTCCGCTGGTCGCCGTCGACCTCAAGTTCTCCCACGACCCCTGGGCCTTCATCGGGCCGGGCTGCGACTACGCCTCCTCCCCCGTCGGACGCTTCACCTCCCACTGGGAGGTTCCCATGGTGACGGCGGGAGCGCCCGCCATCGGCTTCAACACGCACACGTCCATCACCAACACGGGGCCCACGCACGCCAAGCTGGGCGAGCTGGGCGTCACCATCCACCGGCACTTCGGCTGGCATCGGCACGCCATGCTCATGTTCTGTGACAACAAGGATGACAACGACGACCGGCCGTGCTACTTTACCGTGGAGGGGCTGTACACACACCTCCGAGCCCAGAACATCTCCATCGCTGACATGGTGTTCAACGAGCAGCAGGACCGCGTGGAGTACCTGGACCTGGTCAACGGGATCAGCCAGAGAGCCAGGGGTAAGACGGGGGGGGGGGTCTGACTGACTGACTGACTGACTGTCTGGATGACTGACTGACTGACAGGTTTGGTGTGTCTGTTAAAGGTTTGGTGTGTCTGTTAATCTGTTGATCAGTACAGTGTTAGCGTAGCAGTGTTGGCCTGTCAGGAGTGACTTTGTAAAGCGGCCTGGTTTCAGGGCGACGAGGTCGTTTGGCTAGTGCTACCTATAGCTACAGTGGTTGCTAAGTGGCGGGTGTAAAGACCCATTAGGAGTGCTAAGCTTCACTGGTCAAAGTTCGGCTGTGTTGATGTGTACATATTTAGAACCACAACAAAAACATGACCATTTCCTGGGTGCTGTTTTATTTTATGTTTTATATTCTGGACTGGTGGTGTTAGCTTCCCTATGAGAACGGACAATATGAAAATGTTATTGAGTTCATCTTGTCACCGTGTCAGCTCAGGACCTCCTCTGCCTGCTCCTAAACCTAACCACCCTACAATGTCATTTATAAACCATCATAACCACCCTACAATGTCATTTATAAACCATCATAACCACCCTACAATGTAATATATTACCCATCATAACCACCCTACAGTGTAATATATTACCCATCATAACCACCAACATGTGGGTAAACCATTGTAACGACCCTACCCAGAGTTTAGTTTATGAAGCATAGAAGTGTTTAGGTTTAGGTTATGTAGGTACACCATTGAAGTGGCCCAATACCTACAGTTTAATTTATGAACCATTGAAGTGGCCCTATACCTGCAGTTTAGTTTATGTGGTAAACCATTGAAATGGCTTTATGATTTATGAAGGGAAGTGTTTCTGTCTGAGTACCAGAGGGGAGCTTTAATGCTGTCAGTGTTTCTGTCTGAGTACCAGAGGGGAGCTTTAATGCTGTCTGTGTTTCTGTCTGAGTACCAGAGGGGAGCTTCAATGCTGTCAGTGTTTCTGTCTGAGTACCAGAGGGGAGCTTTAATGCTGTCAGTGTTTCGTCTGAGTACCAGAGGGGAGCTTTAATGCTGTCAGTGTTTCTGTCTGAGTACCAGAGGGGAGCTTTAATGCTGTCAGTGTTTCTGTCTGAGTACCAGAGGGGAGCTTCAATGCTGTCAGTGTTTCTGTCTGAGTACCAGAGGGGAGCTTCAATGCTGTCAGAGTCTGAGCGGTGACAGCCGAGTGCAATGTCACCTATAGAGAGAGCCAGCGTGTGAAACTGGCCTCATGGGAGGAGAGAGAGAGAAAGAGAGGACCAGGGGAGGGAGGGAGAGAGAGAGGACCAGGGGAGAGAGAGAGGGAGGGAGGGAGGGAGAGGATCAGAGCCACACACACTCAGAAATAGAAACAGTCATACGGACACACAGACAGATACACTCACAGACATAGAGACACAGACACACACACACACACTCACAGACACACACACACACTCACAGACACAGACACAGACACACACTCACAGACACACACACATTCACACACACACACTCACAGACACAGACACACACACACACTCACAGACACAGACACACACACACACTCACAGACACAGACACACACACACACTCACAGACACAGACACATTCACACATAATTAGATATAGAGACAGACACTGAGTGCAATATTAAGCAAACATGAATGGAGCTGAGCTTGCAGACACACCCACTTAGACATACAGACACACCCACTCTGACGTACAGACACACCCACTCAGCCATACAGACATACCCACTCTGACAGACACACCCACTCTGACGTACAGACACACCCGCTCAGCCACACACCCACTCTGACAGACACACCCACTCTGACGTACAGACACACCCACTCTGACATACAGACATACCCACTCTGACAGACACACCCACTCTGACGTACAGACACACCCACTCAGCCACACACCCACTCTGACAGACACACCCACTCTGACGTACAGACACACCCACTCAGCCACACACCCACTCTGACAGACACACCCACTCTGACGTACAGACACACCCACTCAGCCACACACCCACTCTGACAGACACACCCACTCTGATATACAGACACACCCACTCAGCCACACACCCACTCTGACATACAGACACAGACACAGACACACCCACTCTGACGTACAGACACACCCACTCTGACATACAGACACAGACACAGACACACCCACTCTGACGTACAGACACACCCACTCTGACATACAGACACAGACACAGACACGCACACACACTCAGACATACAGACACTCACACACACACAGAGTCACAGACACACACACTAACACATACAGACACAGAGACACAGACACACACACACTCACACACACAGACACACACACACACACACACACACACTTAACCAAAGAGAAACAGACAGTCCCATGTTCAGTAAAAGTGAAGGGAGCTAAACTTGCTGACTGAATAATATGCTGTAGGAAATGCATTTTTGGACTTTGTGTTTTCACAGCACATTCTATTTAATGGACTTGTAATAACATTTTATTTAAATGTATAGTTGTTTGTATTCCAGCTTGTCGACATGCCTGTTTGTCTGTGTAGTCATGGATGGATACACACACACACACACACACACACACACACACACACACACACACACACACACACACACACACACACACACACACACACACTCAGAGTCCCTGTGTACAGCTCCTCTATACTATGTAGTGATCAGCCCACACAGACACACAGACACACACACACACATACACACACACACACACACACACACACACTACACACACACCCAGAGCTGCTCTACATTGTGTAGTGACCTGCCCACATAGACACACACACATACACTCACACACTACACACACCCACACACACTGACTCTGTGGAGCCTCCTCCTCCTCACAGTGTAGTGACCTGCCCACACACACACTGTCTCTGTGGAGCCTCCTCCTCACAGTGTAGTGACCTGCCCACACACACACTGACTCTGTGGACCCTCCTCCTCCTCACAGTGTAGTGACCTGCCCACACACACACTGTCTCTGTGGAGCCTCCTCCTCACAGTGTAGTGACCTGCCCACACACACACTGTGTCTGTGGAGCCTCCTCCTCACAGTGTAGTGACCTGCCCACACACACACTGTCTCTGTGGAGCCTCCTCCTCACAGTGTAGTGACCTGCCCACACACACACTGTCTCTGTGGACCCTCCTCCTCCTCCTCATAGTGTAGTGACCTGCCCACACACACACTGTCTCTGTGGACCCTCCTCCTCCTCCTCACAGTGTAGTGACCTGCCCACACACACACTGTCTCTGTGGACCCTCCTCCTCCTCCTCACAGTGTAGTGACCTGCCCACACACACACTGTCTCTGTGGAGCCTCATGACACACAGTGTGATTAAAACCCTACGACCAGCCCTCACTGCTATTTACACTCTGGAACTCATTAGGGGCTTAGCGTCTGTGTGGCTGTGTGTGGCTGTGTGGGGGTGTAGGTGTGTGTTTTGTAGGTGTGTGTGTGTGTGTGTGTGTGTGTGTGTGTGTGTCTGTGGTGTGTGTGTGTGTGTGTGTGTGTGTGTGTGTGTGTGTGCGTGCGTGCGTGCGTGCGTGTGTGTGTGTGTGTGTGTGTGTGGTAACTGTACCCACTAAGAAGTTAATATATCTGGTATTAAAAGTTTGTGCATGGCAACAGTTGTTTGGCTGCAAGGCTTGCAGGATGCCATTGTTCTCTGCCTAGGTTACTAAGGGCTACACACTGTACATCAACACCCCTGTGCCTTTGGGCCAGAACAAAGTTTATTGTGATTATTTTAGCTGACTGGGATGCAGTTTGCAATAAGAACATGTTTAAATTGGTGGACTTGGTAGTAGGGATGACCATGGTTATTCAAATATTTGATTATTCGAAATGATGTGGGTATTCGAATATAGCTGCAGTTATTTATTTATATTTTTGCCTAAAGTCAATTGAAATATTATTCATTAGCTGTTTTGACACATACTGTTTATAACGTGTACACCAATGCCATTGAAATATGTAAAAAGCAGAAAAAAAAAGTACAATTTCAATGCATCAGATACATTTTCCCTGCTTTTCACACAAGTAGTTTAAACTCGCAGGCAGCGCGCCAACTGAAGGCACGAGAGCGCTCTATGCTAGTGTGCTGGATCACCCATACAAACACATGTGAAGGTACGAGAGCGCTCTATGCTAGTGTGCTGGATCACCCATACAAACACATGTGAAGGCACGAGAGCGCTCTATGCTAGTGTGCTGGATCACCCATACAAACACATGTGAAGGTACGAGAGCGCTCTATGCTAGTGCTCTGGATCACCCATACAAACACATGTGAAGGTACGAGAGCGCTCTATGCTAGTGCGCTGGATCACCAATACAAACACATGCGCTCTATAGCGCCGACTCTCCGCTCAGAGATCAAAGAAAATCTGTCCATGTGTCAGAGTAAGAAATGGTCAGAAATTGGAAAAGGACTATGTTTATTTAGCGAAGGCGAGAACACAGAAGCCCTCCAGGCTACATTACATGTGCGCTATAGCGAAGAAAAAATATATATAGGCCTATAATTATATATATATATATATATATATATATATATATATATATATAGTAATTTTATTTATTTATTTATTTATTTATTTATTTATTTTCTTCCATATAATCTTTTTATATGGGTTAATCAATTACCCAAAATCTTTTTGACAGAATATTCAAATAGTGATATGGCCTAAAATGCCCATCCCTACTTGGCAGAGCGTTCATGTCTTAATGAAATGAAATAACGGGTCAGGAGGAATATGGCGTCTCACACTAGCAGGGTCCAAAGGTCTGTCTGTGTCTCTGTGTGGGTTAGGGTTAGGGTCAGGGTTCAAAGGTCTGTCTGTGTCTCTGTGTGGGTTAGGGTTAGGGTCAGGGTTCAAAGGTCTGTCTGTGTCTCTGTGTGGGTTAGGGTTAGGGTCAGGGTTCAAAGGTCTGTCTGTGTCGCTGTGTGGGTTAGGGTTAGGGTCAGGGTTCAAAGGTCTGTCTGTGTCTCTGTGTGGGTTAGGGTTAGGGTCAGGGTTCAAAGGTCTGTCTGTGTCGCTGTGTGGGTTAGGGTTAGGGTCAGGGTTCAAAGGTCTGTCTGTGTCTCTGTGTGGGTTAGGGTTAGGGTCAGGGTTCAAAGGTCTGTCTGTGTCTCTGTGTGGGTTAGGGTTAGGGTCAGGGTTCAAAGTCCTGTATGTGTCTCTGTGTGGGTTAGGGTTAGGGTTCAAAGGTCTGTCTGTGTCTCTGTGTGGGTTAGGGTTAGGGTCAGGGTTCAAAGGTCTGTCTGTGTCTCTGTGTGGGTTAGGGTTAGGGTCAGGGTTCAAAGGTCTGTCTGTGTCTCTGTGTGGGTTAGGGTTAGGGTCAGGGTTCAAAGTGCTGTCTCTGTCTTTGTGTGGGTTAGGGTTAGGGTCAGGGTTCAAAGTCCTGTCTGTGTCTCTGTGTGGGTTAGGGTTAGGGTCAGGGTTCAAAGTCCTGTCTGTGTTTCTGTGTGGGTTAGGGTTAGGGTTCAAAGGTCTGTCTGTGTCTCTGTGTGGGTTAGAGTTAGGGTCAGGGTTCAAAGGTCTGTCTGTGTCTCTGTGTGGGTTAGGGTTAGGGTCAGGGTTCAAAGGTCTGTCTGTGTCTCTGTATGGGTTAGAGTTAGGGTTAGGGTCAGGGTTCAAAGTGCTGTCTCTGTCTTTGTGTGGGTTAGGGATAGGGTCAGGGTTCAAAGTCCTGTTTGTGTCTTTGTGTGGGTTGAGAGGTCATTAGGTCACAGGTGAACATGCTCAGTCTTAAACCAGGCTCAGATGACTGCTGTTAACCATTCAGTCTCACATCAGCACCAGGTCAGTACTCACAACCCACAAAACCATCTGTGCTGGTTCTGCTGGTTCTGGATGTTTAACCATCTTTAACCTGTAGAGGGAGAAATGGAGAGAGGGGGAGGGAGGGAGAGAGAGAGAGGGAGTGTTAGAGGGGGAGAGGGAGGGAGGAGAGTGAGAGGGAGTGGTGAGTGTTAGAGAGAGAAGGAGGGGGGAGGGAGGGAGAAGGAGGGGGGAGGGAGGGAGGGGAGGGAAAAATCAGTGACATCTTGATAGACGTTCCCAGGGTTACCTCTGGCTCTCTGCAGTGTGATTAACCCTGGGGTGACTGCTATGTAACCACAGCTGTTAGAGCAGCAGAAGGCCTTCAGCAGCCAGCCTGGTACTCATGTACCCACTTTACCATTAAGTCCTCCAGTCCTATGAAGGACCGGGGGGCATTCAGGTGACGTGCTGTTTAATGAGTAACCATTACCTGGAGACTGATTTAGAATCCTTTGAAAACCATTAGACAGCTACTTATCACTGTCACAGGAGCACACACACACACACACACACATCATATACATCGCAACACACACACAACACATACACACACAGCACACACACATCATGCACAACGCAACACACACACACACAACACACACACATCATGCACAACGCAACACACACACACAAAACACACACATCATACACAACGCAACACACGCACACACACAACACATACACACACAACACACACACATCATGCACAACGCAACACACACACACATCATGCACAACGCAACACACTCACACAACACACACACATCATACACAACGCAACACACACACACAACACATACACACACAACACACACACATCATGCACAACGCAACACACACACACATCATGCACAACGCAACACACACACACAACACACACACATCATGCACAACGCAACACACACACACATCATTCACAACGCAACGCACACACACTCACATACACACATGCACACACACACACACACACAACACATACACATCATGCACAACACAACGCACACACACTCACAACGCAATGCACGCACACTCACACAAAATATCCGTATGTTTCTGCATTGTGGTGATAATGTCTAACTGGAGTTGACTTAGATAAATGAGATCAGCCTCTTAAACAGCAGTTTATTGGCCCCCCTATCGCACCCTGTTGGTTTTCCCCATCATGCTCTGTAACGGGGCTGAGCAAATGGAATGGGTGATTACAACTGACAGCAGGAGAGAGAGGGGGGAAGGGGGGGTTTGAAGAGAGACCAGCTGCCTTGAACAGAGTGTGAAAGAACATGAGATTACACAACTGTTTAAATAAAAATGCACTTTCAAACTTCTCTGAACATATGTGTAGTTATATTCCATTCATAAAAAAAAAACACCTTTCAATACTAGATGATTTCCCAGCTTAGACTCCTTTTCCCAGCACTACATCGCCGGTGTTAAAGGGGAATTTCACCCTGCCTTTTCACTTCATACTTCACTTCAAATGTTAATTACAGTACATCTCTACCTTAAATAATAAAATAATCTCAAGCTAGAGGATTTTAAGCACATTGTTTTAATTTTTCGTGGTAGGTGTTCAAATTTAGTTTGGCCATTCACAGTGGACCACTGTGAACCACAACACCCAGAAACCTTAGGGAATTATATCCCCACCCTCTAGGAAATGGGGCGTGTCGATTGGTTGACCATGCTTTGGCGTCTGGTTGTAAACAAACAGTTAGTTAGCAAGCTATGTTTTCAGAACATGAAGGGCGGCTGTCCCTTGCTTGCTGTAGTCTTTTACAGAAATAACAGTTGGAGGAGTGTGTCTATCTTCTAATGTAGAGATCAATAGACACATTGTTGAAACATGCCAAATAGTAGTAGTAGTAGTAGTAGTAGTAGTAGTAGTAGTAGTAGTAGCAGTAGTAGTAGCAGTAGTAGTAGTAACAATAGTAGTAGTAGTAGTAGTAGTAGTAGTAGTAGTAGTAGTAGTAGTAGTAGTAGCAGTAGCAGTAGTAGTTGTAGTAGTAGTAGTTGTAGCAGTAGTAGCAGTAGTAGTAGTAGTAGTAGTAGTAGCAGTAGTAGTAGTAGCAGTAGTAGTTGTAGTAGTAGTAGTAGTAGTAGTAGTTGTAGTTGTAGTTGTAGTAGTAGTAGTAGTTGTAGTAGTAGTAGTAGTAGTAGTAGTAGTAGCAGTAGTAGTAGTAGTAGTAGCAGCAGCAGCAGTAGTAGTAGTAGTAGTAGTAGTAGTAGTAGTAGTAGTAGTAGTAGCAATAGTAGTAGTAGTAGTAGTAGTAGTAGTAGTTGTTGTTGTTGTTGTAGTTGTAGTAGTAGTAGTAGTAGTAGTATTAGTAGTAGTAGTTGTAGTAGTAGTTGTAGTAGTAGTAGTAGTAGTAGTAGTAGTAGTAGTAGTAGTAGTTGTAGTTGTAGTTGTAGTAGTAGTAGTAGTAGTAGTAGCAATAGTAATAGTAGTAGTAGTAGTAGTAGTAGTAGTAGTAGTAATAGTAGTCTCTGCTAATCCACGAGTATCTAGCTGTAGTTAAAACAGTCAGGTGTGACAGCAATATCGCCAATGAAAAATAAACAGCCTGATGAGTTTATATTATAAAATAATTTTTTTTATTTTATAGGATTAAATAAGCCTGTCAGTGTGTCTCAGGAGCTGCTGTTAAATATGACTATGTTAAACTGTACGGTGTTGGACAGACAGTGTAAACATTTTGTGGGTGTCAATTGAACATGAATGTGTTTCTGTGTGTGTGTTCAGAGTGATAGAAACCTCCCTGCCAGAGATCACAGATCAGGACAAAAAGCTATTTCATCCTAAAAACTCATTTGGTTTTCATTTCTGATATTGTGTAATAATCTCTTGCAGCGCTCTTCCCCATTACCCTGCCTTATTTACATCCCCCTCTCCCTCCCTCCCTCCCTCTCTCTCTCTCTCTCTCTCTCTCTCTCTCTCTCTCTCTCTCTCTTATTTTCAGCCCTCTCTCCCTCCCTCCCTCCCTCCCTTATTTACATCCCCCTCTCCCTCCTTCCTCTCTTCTCTCTCTCTCTCTCTCTCTCTCTCTCTCTCTCTCTCTCTCTTATTTTCACCCCTCTCTCCCTCCCTCCCTCCCTCCCTCCCTCCCTCCCTTATTTACATCCTCTCTCTTCTCCCACTTACCCTCCCTCCCTCTCCCACTCCCATCTCTCTCTCTCTGTCCTCCACCCCCTCTATCTCTCTCTCCCCCACCCCTCCTCTATCTCGCTCTCCCTCCTTCCCTCGCTCCCTCCATTCTTGTTGCAACAGTTTTAATTAAGAGCAGAAGAAGCATGTCAACCCACTGTGTGTGTGTGTGTGTGTCTGTGTGTGTGTCTGTGTGTGTGTCTGTGTGTGTGTGTGTGTGTGTGTGTGTGTGTGTCTGTGTCTGTGTCTGTGTCTGTGTGTGTGTGTGTGTGTGTGTGTGTGTGTGTGTGTGTGTGTGTGTGTGTATGTGTGTGTGCAAGTGTGAGTGTGAATGTGTTTGAGGGCTGTCTTTTCTCTTTCTGTCTGGCTGTGAACTGTCACTGAGGTTCCAGACCCAGACTGAGACAAGGTCTGCATGTCTTTATATCTCAGCCCTCATTTGTCTTTCAATAGGAATCAGTCTGGACCCCTCTCTCTCTCTCTAATGTCTGTCTCTCTCTGTGTGTTTGGTAAGGTCTGTCTCTCTGTGTGTGTTTGGTAAGGTCTGTCTCTCTGTGTGTGTTAGATAAGGTCTGTCTCTCTGTGTGTGTTAGGTAGGGTCTGTCTCTCTGTGTGTGTTAGGTAATGTCTGTCTCTCTCTGTGTGTTTGGTAAGGTCTGTCTCTCTGTGTATGTTTGGTAAGGTCTGTCTCTCTGTGTGTGTTAGATAAGGTCTGTCTCTCTGTGTGTGTTAGGTAGGGTCTGTCTCTCTGTGTGTGTTAGGTAATGTCTGTCTCTCTCTGTGTGTGTTTGGTAAGGTCTGTCTCTCTGTGTGTGTTTGGTAAGGTCTGTCTCTCTGTGTGTGTTAGATAAGGTCTGTCTCTGTGTGTGTTTGGTAATGTCTGTCTCTCTCTGGGTGTGTTTGGTAAGGTCTATCTCTCTGTTTGTGTTAGATAAGGTCTGTCTCTCTGTGTGTTTTAGGTAATGTCTGTCTCTCTCTGTGTGTGCTTGGTAAGGTCTGTCTCTCTGTGTTTGTTTGGTAAAGTCTGTCTCTCTGTTTGTGTTAGATAAGGTCTGTCTCTGTGTGTGTTTGGTAAGGTCTGTCTCTCTGTGTGTGTTGGTAAGGTCTGTGTATCTGTGTGTGTGTTAGGTAAGGTCTGTCTCTCTCTGTGTGAGTTGATATTCCTTAGGTAAGGACTGTAGCGTAGTTGATATTCCTTAGGTAAGGACTGTAGCGTAGTTGATATTCCTAAGGTAAGGACTGTATCTGTAGTTGATATTCCTTAGGTACGGACTGTAGCATAGTTGATATTCCTTAGGTAAGGACTGTAGCGTAGTTGATATTCCTTAGGTAAGGACTGTAGCGTAGTTGATATTCCTAAGGTAAGGTCTGTAGCGTAGTTGATATTCCTAAGGTAAGGACTGTAGCTGTAGTTGATATTCCTTAGGTAAGGACTGTAGCTGTAGTTGATATTCCTAAGGTAAAGACTGTATCTGTAGTTGATATTCCATAGGTAAGGACTGTAGCGTAGTTGAAATTCCTTAGGTAAGGACTGTAGCGTAGTTGATATTCCTTAGGTAAGTACTGTAGCGTAGTTGATATTCCTAAGGTAAGGACTGTAGCGTAGTTGATATTCCTTAGGTAAGGACTGTAGCTGTAGTTGATATTCCTAAGGTAAGGACTGTAGCTGTAGTTGATATTCCTAAGGTAAGGACTGTAGCGTAGTTGATATTCCTTAGGTAAGGACTGTAGCTGTAGTTGATATTCCTAAGGTAAGGACTGTAGCTGTAGTTGATATTCCTTAGGTAAGGACTGTAGCTGTAGTTGATATTCCTTAGGTAAGGACTGTAGCTGTAGTTGATATTCCTAAGGTAAGGACTGTAGCTGTAGTTGATATTCCATAGGTAAGGACTGTAGCTGTAGTTGATATTCCTTAGGTAAGGACTGTAGCTGTAGTTGATATTCCTAAGGTAAGGACTGTAGCTGTAGTTGATATTCCTTAGGTAAGGACTGTAGCTGTAGTTGATATTCCTAAGGTAAGGACTGTAGCTGTAGTTGATATTCCATAGGTAAGGACTGTAGCTGTGTTTGACATCCTCGTTTGTTTGTTGTAATACTTCATTTTGTGTCTTTGTTTCTGTAATGGTTTGGTTCTTATGGTAATGTAGTCAGCGTTTTGTGTTTCTCATTGGCTGAGCCTGGCAGGGCCAGAGGGAAGCCAGCTTGGTGATTGGCAGCTCTCCTAGGTCTGGACCTGAGCATCACAGCCTCTGAAAGTAATGAAACACATGGGACCAGCCATTGTCGGGACTGTTTCTATGGTGACGGGGGAAGTTAATGTGGGCAGTTTTATGCTAGCAGTTGCTTAGTAAAGTGTCTAGCTGGCTGCGCCTGATGTTCAAAATGTTCCTGATCTTGTCCTGCTCGTTAAAAAGTTTGAAATAATATAATGTAACAGTTAATCTTTCCTTCCAGTCTGCTTGCTAGCAAACACAACAATCTGTTTACCTTATTTTTGATTATCTATTGTGTTGTTTTTCCTGTTCTCCTCAGTCACTCGTATGTTCAGGGTTTATCTCTGTGTGTTTCAGAGGAAGTGAACAAAGCCAAAGACTGACTGGTAAAATCATCTGTAGGATTAGTGGTCACACCTGAGAATCTAGCTAATTGAAAGGAGCCTAGCTTCTTACACCTGCCTATCACGAGATCATTGATACGTAATCTCAATAAAATATACATTATTTAGCTCATTCAGATTTATTCTCAATATAATCTATAGATCATTAATTCTTTATCTCTAAATAATATATAGATCATTCAGATTTAATCTCAATATAATCTATAGATCATTCAGATTTAATCTCATTATAATCTAAAAATCATTGAGATTTAATCTCAATATAATCTAAAAATCATTGAGATTTAATCTCACTTCCCTCTTAGTGTAAACAGCGTGTCTCTCAACATTAGCCCTTCCACAGCACTGTAACTATGCTGGTCTGGACCATCAGGAGATGACTGGTGTGTGTTTAGACCAGCGTGTTTCCCGTTGACCTCCCCCAGGAACAACTCACACAGTGGCCGTCTCTGCCCAAAGGAATCCCACCTAATGCACCACAATTTAACAGCCAAACCACAAATGACAAAGAAAATGTTTATTTTAGCATTTTTTGACACTGAGATTATGATGGTGATTTAAAGGCATTGGGAAAGGGTCTGTAGTGTGACCATACAAGGCCTGTTAAACCTCCATCTTATTTAGACTGTTTGATGAAGTACTGACTAAACACAAGGTTATTATTCTAGCTAATAGAGCTGTTATCATTGTGAGATTTTGAGAGTGTGTGTTGTCGCTCTGTGTGTTATCGCTCTGTGTGTTCCTCCAGCTGAAAGTTAGAGAGTGTGTGTAGTTACTCTGTGTGTAGTCTGTGTGTAGTTACTCTGTATGCTGTGTGTAGTTACTCTGTGTGTAGTTACTCTGTGTGCTGTGTGTAGTTACTCTGTGTATAGTTTATCTGTGTGTACTCTGTGTGTAGTTACTCTGTGTGTAGTTACTCTGTGTGCATTGTGTAGTTACTCTGTGTGCTGTCACTCTGTGTGTAGTCTCTCTGTGTGTAGTT